>OU015498.1:69571727-69691727 GCA_907164885.2 Dolomedes plantarius | reverse complement strand
TATACACTGCTTGACAATTGCTAAGGAACAATCACATTTGTCGGAATATTTCATAATAGACATTGATTGAAGAAATGAAACTTAGGACATATTTAGTAGAGATACTGTGAATTATTTATTATGCAAAATGGTACAGATTTCGCCACATGGAAAAAGAAGAAAACGAAAAAAAAAAGATTCTTTTTGGAGCATTTCCAAACAGCCACCAAAAATGGGTCTTTTTACCAGAATGAAACAGTTATGAGTACCTTAGTAAGGTGTAAGACCTCATCGGACACTAGTGCACGTTTTGCATCTGTTTTTTATGCTGTCTACTAAAGTATTTAGGAGTACTTGGGGGATATTGTCCCACTCATCTCTCAAGGCGATGTTCAGTTCTTGCGTGATTCGGGAAGGGCGAGTTCTTTGAGAAACACGTCTGCCAAGAGCATCCTAGGCATGCTCTATAGGATTTAGGCCAGGAGAATAAGCAGGCCATGTCAAACGTTCAATATTTTCACTTTCTAGTGTGTCCGATACTTCAGCGGTCCTGTGTGGGCGCGCATTGTCGTCCATAAACAGAAAATCTGGACATACCACACCCCCAAAAAGACGAACATGATCCAGAACAATCTCTCTGCAATACCGCTGCGATGTAATGGTACCTTGCTCAAAGATGTGAAGCGGTGTTTTGCCATTGTGCATAATGCCTGCCCACACCACCACGCCTTGGCCATATCGAGGACGTTCCTGAACATTTTGTGGTGCATAACGTGTTCCCCTCTCTCTTCACACTAACTGTTGGTTAGAATCACTTGTCACAGTGAAACAGGTTTCGTCAGAAAACATCACTCTGGACCACTCTTGCTGACCCCAACCAATATGTTCCTTGCACCAACGTAATCTTTCCCGACGATGGCGTGGTTGAAGTGGGATGCATTGAACAAGATTCCGTGCATACAAACCAACCTGATTTAATCGCCTAGAAATAGTTCTGGCCAATACAGGACAGTATATTGTATGGGTGGCAGTTGCAAGGTCTACAGCTATCTGGCTAGGAGTGAGATGTGAGTTCCTTTTCGCCACTAGGGTTACATATCGATCCTCTTGTGGTGTGGTGTTCCTTTCACGACCACCGGCATGCTTTCGAATAGCATTTCCGCCTTCAGAGGCCTTTTTAAATCGCGATATTACACTTTTTGCCACTCACATTACTCTGGCCACAGTAGTGAGATTTTGTCCTGCTTCGAGCCGTCCAACTGCTCGTCCACGATCGTACACACTCAAATGATGTCTTGCAAATATTTTGCACTTAATTATTGCCACACCACACTTATTTTTCCAGAAATAACTTCCAACAACCAACGTCGCTATTTTCGTCAAACACCTAACTGCATGAACTTTCGAATGATTAAAGAGTTTTCGTGCACTGCCTTTTATACAGATAACAGGTCCTGCCCTATTACGCCCTCTGCATTTCATTTTACTTTGATTGGTCTGCTGTCGGGAAGGCTAGTTTGAAAAAACCAGCTGTTCCTTAGCAATTGTCAAGCAGTGTAGTTATTCAGAGGTATGAGCTCGGGATTCTGTGAACGGCAACCAAGTGGCGCTCACAGTTACGGTTATAGGTACAGAAACTCGAAATTTTCAAGTGACGACACCCATTTTTTCCTATCGCAAAATTCTCAGCGCATGCGAAAACCCTAAAAAGCGTTAGAACGGTACGTGTATCACAAAAAACGGACGCGTTATGCCCGCACAAAAAAACAGCTCTGCGAATGGCCTACAAAAACGATATATGGACCTCTAGTGACCGTTCCGTTCAACCTATCGAAATGAGATTTCAGATATAGTTATTCAGATGTATGAACTCGGGATTCTGAGAACGGCAACACAGTGACGCTCAAGGTTACGGTTATAGGTATAGAAACTCGAAATTTTCAAATGGCAACGCCACTTTTTCCCGTCGCAAAATGCTCAGCGCATGCGAAAACCCTAAAAAGCGTTGGAACGGTACGTGTATCACAAAAAACGGACGCGTTATGCACGCACAAAAAACAGCTCTGCGAATGGATAACAAAAACACGATCAGAGAGCTTTTTATCGGTTTTCTAAGCTGAATATCTGGCAAACGGCGTTCTGCGATTGGTTTCTAGCCTCTGTCATATGCAAATTTCCTCCGTGCGCCCCGATTGTGTCTTTGTTGGCTGTTCTCAGAGCTGTTTTTTTGAGCGTGCATAACGCGTCCGATTTTTGTGATACACGTACCGTTACAACGCTTTTTAGGGTTTTCGCATGCGCTGAGCATTTTGCTACGGTAAAAAGTGGCGTTGCCATTTGGAAATTTCGAGTTTCTATACCTATAATCGTAACCGTGAGCGTCACTGTGTTGCCGTTCTCAGAATCCTGAGCTCATACCTCTGAATAAATATATCTGAAATCTCATCTCGATAGGTTGAACGGAACGGCTGCTAGAGGTCCATATATCGGTCCATATCCCAGGTGATCATAAAGTTTCTTTATGATCACCTGGTATATATATATATATATATATATATATATATACAATGGTCGTTCGCATTTTATGGAAACGATTTTGTAATATGTTTTTGGCGTTTGCATTTTGAGATAAATATTTGGCAATTTCAGAATAATCGTCTGCTATTGTTTTGCTTTGTTTGGAATGTAAAATTAAATATTTATTTTGAAAACGGCTCCTAAAATTTATAGATGGCTCGTAGGTTACGTAACTGCACTTTCCGGGAAGAAATATTCGTATCAAGAAATTATAAAGCGGTGTAAAAATTTCGGTTATGGCATTTCAAAAATAGGTATTTATAATATATAAAATTTGAAAATGATAAAACGTCTAACTGAAAGTAAAAATGAAAACATGACCCCTAAACCTCATCCTATGACTGTTCGAAAGCAGGTAAATATCAAGAAAGTGAAGTCTCTGATCCTAAAAGAAAATACGCCGACTCAAAGATCCATTGCATGGAAACTAGGAATGTCTTCTGGCACTGTAAGTAAAATCATTCATAAAGATTTGAAGTTAAAAAAGATGTTTAAACCTAAAGTTCATCTGCTTTTGCCAAAGCATATTGCTGAAAGAAAAACAAATTGTAGAAAATTATATGAAAAACACCTACCTGCTGAAAAATGAAAATTTAGGGTAACACTCGATGGGGCATGGGTATATTTAAGTGACTGTAGTAAATAAAGATCAATTTTCTATTGCTTAATTGACGGGAATGACCGTACGAAATGGCTACGTCAGTGTACAGAAAAGTTCTTAAAGGAGTTCATGATAGTAGCAGGATTTTGTTACAACGACAAATTAAAAATAAAAAAAGTCTCAAGTAAAGCCAAAATTAATTCACTCTATCAGCAGAATATTTAGAACCAATTTTGAAGAAGAAATTTCAGCCTTATATGTAAAGGACATTGATAAAGTTAAGCTTCTTATGGACAAAGCCTCTAGTCACACGTCTAAATCAACTGCCGCTTATTTAGCAAAGAAAGAATCAGAAACAGGAACAAAATATATCCCATTTAATGAAATACATGTAAAATTACCTGACTCTTCTCCAATGGACTTTTGCGATTTCCGTTTTCTAATATGAGCCTTAGGTAAACGGCATTTAAGAACACTGAACGGACTTTACAAAACGGGCCAAGAGGAATGAGGTAAAACTGACATGACAGTGCTAAGCAAAAATTTACTTTCATGGAAAATTCCAACTAAAGCTGTTGTTAAGAACCACGGCTATCAGATAGACGCAAATCACCGCATAAAATACAGCATTTATACATAAAACTTAACTACCAAAATCGTTCCCATAAAGTGCGAATGACCTTCTGTATATATATATATTTACAATGATGAGTTTTGAAGTATATATCATTCTACATTCCATTCTATTTAAAATTAATTTTTGTACGCGAAATAAAAGTCATTGATATAAATTTTGAAGGAATGGGAATTGAAATCATTTTAGTAATTTATTGTCATTTCCTTAAATGTATTTAACACCAAATATGGCCAAACTTTTCATACATTTTTTTAACCTAACTTTTACTTTTCATTGTGTAAAGCTCGTAAAACAAATGTCGCTTATGAAATATTTTAAATAACTCATTAACGAATTTTGTGGAGAAAACCTAGGGATCCTGTAATTTTGAATTTTTATTTTTTGTTTTTATTTTCATTGGGAAATAGCAACGTATCAGGATTTTTAACCTTTGCGTTCCTAAATGGGGCTCTTTAAATATGCACCGTACATTTAAAACTGTCAAATAAATCTGCCCCAGAAATTATTGTTTAAAATGTTTTCTGACGATGCCTCGGAGAATATGGGCCTGTTCACATAGGAGTCCGTTGCGTTCCGTTAAGGAAAAGATGACGTTGAGACGAAAATAAACCAATCATATGCCTCCAAACGATTAGCAATGAAATTTTTAACGCCTATGATTGGTTTATTTTCGTCTCAACGTCATCTTTTCCTTAACGCAACGCAACGGACTCCTATGTGAACAGACCCTTTTACTTCGAGTGAGTGATGCCCTGTATATGTAAATACCAAATGTAAAACAAATTGTTGCAAAACTTTCCACAAATTTTGATAATTCCCACAGCAATGATGTTTGTCAGTTCTTCGATTTTCATGTTTGATTAGAGTACAATAGTTTTTATTGATGAATAATTTATAATTCATAATGAAGTTGGTTTTCACGTCCCTCATTCCCACGAAAATGTATGGCGTTGATGCTATGGAAAGTAGCCAGTGATAAAATTTACTACTTTTGGAATGTAAAGAAGAACAAATTTATTTTTCATCGCCAGAATAGCTAGGCTCTGTTCTGCCAGCCGTGTGACATCAATTTGTTCTATTGCCAAGAACGAGTAGGTCCAGTCATAAATTAAGAAGATCATAAAGCTAGAATTTCAATACGGATGTAAGTACGATCTTTGATGAGGGGACACTTAATTTTATCTCTGCTTTTTCCCCAAAAGCGTCAAATAGTCCTACGGCTAATGACATTTTTTTCATTAGAAATCGGGAAAGAGAGATAAGTTAGACACTCGATAATGTCAAAGTTTCAGGGAAGTATATCTCGGCTTTCTGAGTATTTTTCTAAAAAACATCAATTTTTTTAATCACACAGGAAAGCAATTAAGGTTTGTTATGTAGACTACACTGCTTTCACGGTTAAATTCCGGAATCTGCGCCAACGGATCATTTTCGGTCTTCTAAGCAAAATTCTGCGGGAGTAAGATAACTTTACAATGAACTGAAGGCGATTCGAGCTCCACTTTTTGCCCCTAGGGTTCCGAAATAACGGTAAACTCCTACGGATGAATCGCTTACGTCATCGCTTTCACGATCTATTTAAACATGGATGTCGAACCCCTTCACTTCTACAGGTTCGCTTTGGTTCGTTTCGTTGTCAGGGCGTTTGCAGTGGTACACAAGTAAATTTCCACATCACAAAGTTCAGTATCACACTAGTGAATATTCAAAGTTTTATTTTCTTTCGCAAGCACAAACACAGATATCTACAAACTTATTTTACAGTATCATACAATCAATTAACTACTTCAGTCATCTCCCAATGACTGTTACCTAACAAAGGCCTAATGCGTCTTCGGGGTCTCAATACACCCACGCACTGTATTCGTCTGCCCGACTCTCTCAAGAGCCAACAACCGCAGACTAAAACACAACACGCCTTCTCTCGCGTGGGCACAAGCAGTATCTCCGACGTCCCCCTGCCTTCTGCACGGGGAACCGTCAACAATCTCGAATCCCTTATCGAGCCGGGGTCATTGCCCTACTCCCCCTGCTTTCTTGAGAGAAAAGTAGCAGGGACAAGACAAAAGGGGGTGACGAGGCAGACACGACAATGGGCCTCGTGTTCGTTTTCGGGACACCTTTGACGATGCGTAGTATTATAATTAAAAAAGAAAAATTTTAGAAACGACTTTCAAGAAGTCTAACAATGTGACGTCATACAGCAGGATCGCCCACATCGCGGAAGTAACGGAGCCCTCAGCGCCCCGTGCTCCTCAGGATGTTAAAAGTCTAGCATATTCGAGTATTCTTTGGCCTCTGGAATTCTCGTAGAGTGAGGGGGACGTGTTACCGTCCTTACCGCTCCGAATTTTTCCGATCGGTAGCGAACGAATCGGTAATCGAGGTAGTCTGAGGTCACTGCTTTCACGGTTAATTCGGAATCTGCACCAACTCATCATTTTCGGTCTTCTGAGCAAAGCTGTCGAGCGCTACTTTTTGCCACTAGGGTGCCGAAATAACGACAAACTCGCACAATTTACTCGAATTTTCCTAATCCCTACAACAGTGATATATGTCAGTTCTTCGATTTTGATGTTTGACTAGAGTACAATAATTTTTATTCATGGATAATTTATATTTCATAATGAAGTTGGTTTTCAAATCCATCATTCCCACGAAAATATGTGGACTTGCGTTGATGCTATGCTTGCTAACTGGCCAATGCTAAAGTTTATTACTTTTGGAATATACAGAAGAATAAATTTATCTTTCATCGCCAGAATTGCCACCCATCTGATATAAATTTGTTCTATTGCCATGAACGAGTAGGTCCGTTTCTAAAGGAAGTTATTAAAGCGGGAATTTCAGCAGTGATGGAAGTACGATCTTTGATAAGGGGTCTCGTAATTTTATCCCTCTTTTTTTCCCAAATTCGTCAAATAGCCCTACGGCTTCTAAATTAATTTTTTCATTAGATATACTAATAGATAGATAAGTTAGACAAATGATAATGTGAAAGTTTCAGGTAAGTATCTCGGCTTTCTCAAGTATTTTTCTAAAAAAATGTCAATGGTTTTATTTTTGAAGCACCCGAAAAAGCAATTTAGGCTTGTTATGTAGACTAATATGGCTTTCCCTCAACAACTAAAAATACCTCAGACAAAATTTCATATACGTATATTACATTTGTGCCATATATATATATATATATATATATATATATATAGATATATATGTAGGACTGGCCTCTGACACCCGGTGTGCTGGAGCTTCTGTCTTCCAGCCAGCGTCATCTATGCACTCCCCGTGAACCACTTAGAGGGGAGTTGACTTTAGTAGTGGCAAGACGTACCATCCCAGCAGACGGCTGCGGAGACTTTTGTTTTTTAATAACGACTCAGTAAAAAGAACGTACTTCCTCTGTAATGAGGATCTAACTATGTGTTTTAATTGTTTTATGTTTAATGTACCGTTTCTTTTAAATATACAAGTGTTCGTCTGATAGTAATTCGTATTTTTGGAGTTTATTAATGACTTAAAAGTTTTACGACGACTCCTAAATCCCCTAGACACGAACCTTCCTTACTTAAACAAACAGACACACACACACATATATATATATATACTATATATATTATGACAGGAAGTATAGAAAAAATTCAAATGACTTAAAAATGGAAATTGTTTCTAATAAGTACGTCAGTCACATTCTGAGCGCAAAGTCCATGTCAACAAGAACGGAAAAAGAAATTCAAAATTATTCTTTTTAATAACTGTACAAACTTTCGCATAAATTATTGTAATTGAATTTTTATGCCAATTAATGTCTTATAAAAATCATAAGGAGTACAAATAATTTATTCTGATTCCCCTATCTCTCATTAAACGAAGTATGCATGATTTTAGTTAACATGCCACTAATTAATTTTTCACTCTCTCCAGATTAGCAATTAAACTTTTTAAGCGTACATAATATATGTCTTAAGGCTTTCACTGTCCAACAAAGCTTTCGAAATTTTTGAAAATCATAGACTTTCAAACTTACAAATCACGTTTAATTTAATAATAATGTAAATTAATATTCATCGTGCCCCATTTCTCTCTTAATTGAAGTCCTCATTAGAAATTGTTTCGACATTTAGATGAATAAGATTACCTTTTAAACACTTAATTTAACAGAAATGTTCCCTGGCTCGCTCTAAATATGTGCTTTGCTTTATGTAATTACGCATTAAACATAATCTTCCTAGAAATACCATGAAGATTATTTCTCAACAAGCGTGCGATAAATCAACATCCATTTAATTCTTAAAATAAGATCTGCGAAATTGTATAATGGTTTCCCTTGTAGTTTCATACTGCAACGAACTTCAAAAATGCGATGGTATTTTGTTTTTCAATAAACTTATCTAATTCGGATAATGGGGGAAAAGGCTCTTATGCATAAAATATTAATACTCGCTCAAGGTATTTCTCTATCATTCCTGACGTTTTATCTTTTTTTCCTGGGTATAAATAATTACAAACAACACAAGCTAATTTACTGGTTTCGTGAGGAACGTAATGAAATTTTATCGCCAATATAACCTGCCGTGATATTTAATAAAGCTACATTTATTTAGAAACATAAACGCAGTGCATGAAAGAAATGTTTATTTACTAGCTAAGTAATAACTCTGGTAAGCTCTCACTGATGTGTAGCATTTTTGCATTAAAATATGCATGTAAAAAAGCGTAAGATGTGCTTTTAAAGAACCATCTTTCGTTCACTCAATCAGTTTTTTACAGCTGATTGGCGAAACTAGTGTGATTCTCAAAAAGCAGTATTACTCAATTAGCAGTATTACTCGAAACAATGTAATAACAACAAAACTCGAGACACAGCTCCTATAGGAATGGATGAAATTAAGGATTCAACAAGAAAGTAATTTGATAACCGAAAAAATATAAAGTTGGTTAAGAGAATATTTTAACCAAAAAGTCGCTTCGTGCTATGTTTGAGAGCAATCTTTGTCAGTTCATCTGAAAATAAAATATTAAAAGTGTGTATGCCATCAACAAAATATTTGTTAAGCTGTAAGTGTTTATTTATTAATATATATACACCTTCAGCGTATTGGAGAGTAAGTTATGTATGAAGAAAACAGAGTATGAAACATTCATATTCAAATAAATATGAATGCTCTTGGAATTTATTTAAACACTAATTTAATTTGGCGTTCAGTGTGAAAAAATTAGGTATTACAAATACCAGAAAAAACGTGATCTCTGACATCAGAATTCATAAAAACATTATGTTTTTTCATTTTTAAAAAAATCTTTATGCACTTTTCTCTTTGAAGTTTTTTTTCACAATTTCTGTAAAGTTAACGATCTTTGCGATTTCAAAATTTACTTGCAGTTGAACCAGTCTGTTCAATTTTTCGTGGGAAGGGGTAGAACAATTTGATTTCTTTAAGATTTCAAAATTTTTCATTACTGACGCAACGGAAGCAGGTCAGTTACAATATATTCTGAAAAGTATAAACAAATTTAGAAAATTTCAATTAGGTTTGAGTTTAAAAAACTGATTTTTCTTTATAAATCTAATAAATATACACTCTGTCACAAAAAAATATATGCACCCAGAAGGAAACGAGCTACTATCACGAAACTAAACATGTATGTAGTGTATGAGGAGATAAGCAAATGATTACAAATTCAGAAGAACAGACCATTTTATTAAGAAGATATGGCAGGGAAAAGGTTACAAATTAGTAAGTAGTAAATCCACTTCTGGCAGCTATACAAGCCGAAACACGGCGTGGTATCGAATCAATGAGGTCACCTATAGCCTCCTGCGGAAGATCATGCCTTAATCTTTGTAACTATGCAGTTTATTCACCAGTATTCCGGGACAGCTGCAGTTGCCTTCCACGCACGTCTCAGACGTGCTGTATTGGCGAGAGGTCTGGTGACCTGGCAGGCCATGGGAGTACGTCATATCCTTGAAGACATTGTTGGGAGAGTCGCGCAGTATGTGTACGAGCGTTGTCTTGCTGATAAATGGCACCTGGGCGACTTGATAGCATAGGCAGTACAACTGGCGTTAAAATCTCGTCCACGTAACTGATTGCCGTCAAAGTGTGTTAAAGGAAGACTAGAGGTGATCGTGTGTCCTAACAAATCGCTCCCGACACTGTCACACCTTGTGCAATTGCCGTATGCCTCTCGACAACAAATGCCGGTTCGGACCGGTGGCCTGGCCACCTCCACACGCGTATGCGCTGGTCATCAGCATTGAGACTGAATCGGGATTCATCGCTGAAGATCACACGTCTCCAGTCGGTCACACTCCAGCTTGCCCGAGATCGGCAAAAATCCAGTCGACACTGCCTATGATGTGGGGTCAGTGGTAGGCGTTTTAATGGACGTCGGCCCCTTATACCTGCTTCGGCCAGTCGTCTCCGAATGGTTTATCTTGATACCACCGGATGTCTGGAAGGTGGTAAATGGCGTCGAACCGATTCGATCGACGTTGTTGGTGCGGGCGTAGCTGCTCTTATGATTGCGTGATCCTCGCACGCATTTGTGTTCCTGGGACGCCCTGACCCTCCACGACGGAAGACTATCCCTTCCGTGATCCATTGTTGCCAACATGGAGCAACTGCCAGATAGCCCGACCGAGGTGGCGGCCGATAACGCATGTTCGACCAACTTGCTTCTCTGAGGCCTACTATACGCGCTCTCTCAAAATCGAACAATTGTTCGTACTGTCGCCGGTTACGTCTCAGAGGTATCTCTAGTCAGAATACCGTCCATCCAAGTCGACAGATTTGTTTGAATAACCCTATGGCACGAGCAATCATGCTTTTAAACTCTCCCAGCTGCGCATCTAATATGCGCATAGCTCGCTTACCCATGTCTCATTGGCGTCGAAATTTTAATTATTTGCATATCTCTTACCAGACTACATTCCTACCAAGTTTCGTGATAGTAGCTCGATTTCTTCTGGGTGCATATATTTTTTTTTGTGAGAGAGCATATTATATTTTTTAAAACTCGTGAAAGAAAATTTCATCGAAAAATTTATTATTACCTTTTTAAAATTTTATCTATGTTCAATATTTAAAATTCTTAGAAAATTACAGTTAATTGGTATATTTCTTTTCTAATGCAGAGGCACTTGAGGTGAGACATTCGCTTTTTGTTACTCATCGCTAAGTCTTGCTGGCTACTCTATTGTGGGAGCACAATTTAGGTGAGGGGACAACACGTTAACGACCAAGCCGTATGCCAGATTTGAACCCAAGCTCACTGCGTCGAATCGCATGACGATAAACACTATACTATGCGGGCGGTGCACAGAGTCAATAGCCGAAAGGAAAACATTTATTTTGAAATGTCCTTCAGCATCTGATTGACCCTTTTTTCTCGAATAACATGATCTTCAGTTGGCATTTTTAAAATTGAATTCAGCATTTTTCCATCTGAAATATTATAAGTCTTCATAAAAAATTCCAGAATATCTGGAATTTGGCGGTTAATATTATTAAGTCTTACTGCAAGCAGCATGTAAGAAATCAGTTTTTCGCCACAAAATCAAAATTTGTATTCTCACTTAGTCGAAATCATTTACTCGCAGCTTTCGATATATTGATTAATAAGACCTCGGAATTATCCAACGACAAATTAAATTTATTTACCTTCTATAGAGCTTTGTTCATATTTTCCCGGACAGTATGAAACTGGTTTGATTTCATTGACTCTAGGCGACCACATTGTAATTCAAACATTAACTGCTAATTACTTTTTAAAATCTTCTCACTTTTGAGAGCATCTGCTAAAAGAAGTTATACATTTGCTGGACTCACCCAAAATATGGGAACTGATTCATTGACAAAATTCATCAATAAAATTTGCAATAAAAAGAAACGAAAACGTCAAATTCGGTAGAAAAAAAATTAAATTGTTAATTCAAAACAAACAATACTGTCAAATTACACAGGCCTGCAACCAAAAAAGTGTTTAGAAACTAATAGCTGATACTGATAGATTTTTGGAGGCTGATTTCAGGAAAAATAGTAAAAAAATTCCATGACTTACCATTTTTTCAAAAAATTGAAAATTGAAAAAATTGAAAATTTTGATTTTCGTAGCCACCAATCGATTGTGTTAATTAAGGAAGGGGATGTGCATATAGGGTCATAAGTCGTCATTACTGGAGAAAAGTGGAGATTTTTCTGTGTCTGGTGCGAAAAAAAACGGAAAAAAGAAACAATCTAAAGAATCTGCCGAACTCTTGGCTCTAGGCTAAAGCAAAAGGATTTATTGGCTTCTGGTACCTCTTTCTCATGGTTCAGAAAAAAAAACATATTTCATTCCATACTTTTCTCGAGATAGTGGCCTGGTTTACTGTAGCAATGTCCCTGGATTGATGGAGGATTTTAATATACAGTATGACGTGAATGAGTTGAGGCTCTTTATTGACTCCTCAAAAAGAAGCCTCAAAGCAGTGCTTCTGCCTAATGGCAGCAAGTATGCTTCAGTGCCATTAGACATTCTGTGTACCTGAAAGAATCTTACAAGAATTCAGCTTTGATTCTCACCCATTTGAAATATAAATAACATAGATGGATGATATGCGGTGATCTAAAAGTCAGTTCCATGCTTCTTAGACAACAAGCAGGAAACACCAAGTACCCTTGCTTCATGTATGAATGGGACAGTCTGGATAAAAAGAATCATTGGATCAAAAAGGAGTGGCCGCAAAGGAAAGCATTAACACCTGGAAACAAAAATGTAGTAAAGGAAAGTTTGGTTGATCCCAGGAAAGTCCTGCTGCCTCCCCTTCACATCAAGCTTGGCTTGATGAAACGATTTGTTAAAGCTCTATCAAAAGAAGAAGAGTGCTTTAAGTATCTAGGCAACAATTTTTCAGGACTGTCGGCAGCAAAAATAAAGGAAGGTTTTTTCATAGGTCAAGATATTCGGAAACTTTTTAAAGACGTAGTGTTTGAAAGTAAAATGCTTTCGAGGGAAAAGGTGGTCTGGAGAGCTTTCAAGAAAGTCGTCACTAAATTCCTTGGGAATGTTAAGGATCCCAACTATAAATCTTTTGTGGAAAACATGTTAAAGAAATTCAAAGACATGGGTTGTACAATGAGTTTGAAAGTGCATTTTTTAAATCCGCATTTGGACTACTTTCCTTTTTTGGTGCAGTTAGTGATCTTCGGGCAATTAGTGAAGAACAGGGTTAAAGATTTCACCAAGATATCAAAGAGATGAAGCTTAGATATCAAGGTAGATGGACAGTCAATGTAATGGGGACTGCTGTTGCATGCTACACAGAGAAGTCCCTCGTACTGACTACAACAAAGTGCCAAAACGAGCTTTCAGCGAAAAAGGAAAAGAAAGAATTTAAGGATATATGAATCCAGGATGTATTAAACATTGGTAACCATTAAATATTCTAATTAATATAATTTTTAATTAATATATATTTAGCAAATCATTTCCAATTGTTTGATGTATTAATTCATTCGTAAATAAAACACTTAAAAATATTTTGAAAAGACCTTCTCTCCAGAATATATACAGTAGACTTTCTTGTCCATATATTCAATGCCATTTTGTGAAAAACCCTTACGTGATTGAGAAAAATGGATGTCATATTTGAAATCAGCGCACCAAAGAATATAAAATTCAGTCATTACATTGCAAACACGTTTTTATGACTCAAATTTTGCAGACCTGTGTTATCAGTCTTAATCACTTTCACTAGAATACAGCTCATATATTCTTGTTGCGTCCATGTCATAATTATTTTTGCCGTCATAATATATATCGGCATCATCATTCTCACTTGACCATGGGAACGATGAGTTCCGTTTGTTTAAAAGGAATACCTGCTTAATAAACGGGTGGATGAATCATGGAGTGCAGATGCGCACGTACCCGTGTTGTGACAATGTCTTACAACTGCTGAACGTTCTTTTATCCAATGTTTAAAGCTACGTTTTTTTATACGCGAGTATAATACGCACCCTCATTTTTGTGGACTAAAATGTGAAAAAAAAGTTCGTATTATACTCGAGATTTTACGGTATTTACTTCGATATGAAAAAAAAATTGCATAAAAGTACTTTTTCTCTCCAAGCAATTAAAATTTTTATCTTTATTTTATATACATGAAAATGACATCACATCGTTTGCTAAAAAATGATATTGCCTCAATTTGAAGTTTTGAATTCCATTCGGTTCATAAATCAATGAATTATATACAATAAAAACCTTAAAATTTTGGCGTGATCCGCAAAACAAATTAAATAGAGAATACAAAATTAGGTAGTTCTACTTGAATGATGCACTGCTAAAGACTCTTTGCAAACTAAGAGAGTTTCGCGTCAGACTTTGACATTATCTGCAGAACTTCCTTTAAATAAATTATTCAATTTCAAAAAGGCACCAGACACAAAATTTTTACAAAGTTGGGAGCAGGATGTGATCTTGACAGAATCTGTCATGAATCATCTTTCAGTTGACAGTAAAATTAATGTAAATGAGTATTTTGGGCCCTCAGCAAAATTAAGATGGTACTTTAGAAAAGATCCTTATTTAAAAGAATTCGAAATTAAGTCTTTTTCCTGGCGTCGTGACAAAATTGCCAGGGGGAAGTTTGGATTCCAGTATGTAAGTTTTAACATATTAATTAAATTTACTAATAAATTGAAAGAACTCTGCAATTTTTTCCATAAATTATTGCTAACTCTAATTTTATTTTTCCTTTTGCCATGACAAACTGAACTGCTTTTAATTGAAGTGTCATGTAAAAATACTTTAATAATAATTACTTATTTGAGTTACGGTATACGCGGACATTAAATACTTGTGGCTAATTTATATCCATCTTTGTCAAAACCTTAAAATTGTTGCTGCATTTGTAGGGAGGTTTAAAAGGAAATACACCTATACCTCGCTTTACGGCCTAGATACGTTCCGTAAAAGTTGGCCTTAAAGCGAAAAGCCGTATAACGAATCAATTATTTTGATACAATCCCTTACAAATTTAATTGAATCTGTTCCAATTTTTTATAAATAATATAGTTTTTAGTTCATAAAGCACTTTATTCTTTTTATTTTCTATAAAAATGCTTACATAAAAATAAAAGTACAAAACAATGCATTTATAAAAATACACTGCTGGCCACCCAAATTGCAACACCAAGAAAGACAAGAGATATCACAACAAAATTTATTTTGTAGATAACATGTTGACCAAGTATCAAATGATTAAATTTATAGACTTCTGTGAAGTGTGGTTCCTGCCAAAATCAGTAGCCAGAGTAGCCGCCATTGTTGGAGATCACCGCTGCCACACGCCTCGGCATTGATTCAAAGAGACTTTGGATGAGTTCTTGGGGTACAGCAGACCAAGCAGCTTCCACACGGTGCCAAAGTTGATCTGCTGTGGCAGATGGGGATGGAATCTGGGTCAATCGTAGAGCAACCATGGACCACATGTTTTCTATCGGCGAAAGATCCGGAGAGCGAGGTGGCCAGGGAAGCAATTCAATCTGGCAATTGACGAAGAACCGTTGGACAATGCGTGCCACATGTGGTCGCGCATTATCCTGTTGAAATATGGCTGTGGGCAAGCCCTGAAGGTAAGGAAGGACAACTGGCTCCAACACCTCGGAGATGTAGCGCTGGCTGTTTAAAGTACCGGCAATGCGTACTAGAGGTGTGCGAGAGTGATATCCAATACCGCCCCATACCATAATACCCGGTGCAGGACCAGTGTGGCGGTGCATAACGCAGCTGTTCAGCATCCAATCTTCACGGTGTCTCCAGACTCGAATGCGACCATCGTGGTGTTGCAGACAGAAGCGTGACTCGTCAGTAAAGACAATTTCATTCCATTCTGCCGTCCACATCCTTTTGTCATCGCACCATTGGCGGCGGAGACGTCTGTGGTTCTGCGTCAAGGGTAGACAAAGCAATGGACGTCTTGCGGACAGACCACTCTGCTGTAAACGGCGTCGAATGGTACGCGCAGACACTGGATGATGCGCTACAGACTGCATGTGCTGTGCTATGGTTCGTGATGTGACTGAGCGATCCGTCACTGCCATGCGCACAATTTGCCTGTCATCACGTGAAGTGGTGCGCTGAGGTGGACGCGATCGAACACGCCGGTCCGTCGTACCCTCCTGCATCCAACGATCACATATCCGCATTACAGTTGTTTGGTTTCGTCCAACACGACTACCATGCATTTACAGTGGCCAGCAGTGTATATTAAAAAAATAAACATAAATAAAAAACAAAAGAAATCATATGCACATATGTATACATATAATAAAAAACATAAAACAAAATGTTTAAAAACTGTTTTAATCTGATAATGAACATTAACA
Organism: Dolomedes plantarius; assembly: GCA_907164885.2. NCBI lineage: Eukaryota > Metazoa > Arthropoda > Arachnida > Araneae > Dolomedidae > Dolomedes > Dolomedes plantarius. The sequence continues at coordinate 69,675,553 of OU015498.1, read as the reverse complement.
TGAAGAATTACTGAGCTATAATATGTTGCCATCATCACTTTCCGCTGTTGTGGCCGTAAAACGAAATATTGTGGGACGTAAATCGAAAAAGTGTCATAATTATAAAAAGGCCGTTATGGCGAAATGCCGTATAAAGAGCGACCGTATAGCGAGATATAGGTGTATTAAGAATAGGTATTATACGCTGCATCTCCTGCTTAAGGTAGTATAAGAAAAAATTACTGATAATTACGTTCACAAAATAAAATCAGCTTATGAAAAAAATTGCTGAAAAAATATGGAAAGCATTCGTTTTTTTTGATATTTACAATACAGTGTGTCCGTAAAATAACAGTGGGGTTTTAAATGGTTATAGCTTCGGAACAAAACATTGTAGAGAGATGAAGTATACGTCAAATTGAAGAGAAAATCTCAAAGTTTCTTATATGCTCAGCAGACTTCGATGTGTGCTCCCTTAGTTGTCCTGTAGACGTCAAGACAATAGTCAGTGTCTTCCCATACACGGCAGAGAACATCCGGAGTGATAGACGAAACAGCTTCAGGGATCCTTTCTCTTAAATGGTCCAGATTTCGAACTTGAATGGAATACACTTGTTTGGATATGCTACTTAATTTGCATAATAATGTCTTGTTTCCATGTTTTGTAACTTTTTTTCTTTAAGTTTCTTGGAAACGGCTATGTTGTTCATCTTATGTATAAGTTTGTCTTCAGAGTTCTGAGGCTGTGTCGAAAGCCGCATTGTACTGCAGGCAACTGTCAAATAAATACGTAATTCACTGGATTTTTTTTGGTGTGTGTGTGTGTATGTGTCGTAGATGCCTTTAGCCCGCGTCGATTACCACTTGTGTTTTTACGCAACTCCAAAAATTAAAATCCACGGGAGTAAGGTTTGGAGAGCGTGGATGACAGGTACCACATTTTCCATCCATTTCGTCCTGCCCATCGCAGTGGAAATGTTTCGTTAAAAAATTTCCGCACGATTGTGGTAAAATGTGGAGGAGCTCCGTCTAACTGGGAAATGTAATTTTCCGGAGCTAGTCCCGGAGTTTATTGGAGTCTGCACGTAAGCTTTCGCTCATATAAATTTTCAGTGTTTTTCTTCCATTTAACGCATGACTCATGTCTGCAACATGATTTGTTGCATAGCCAGAACTATTTCAAACCCCACTATAATTTTAAGTTACAAACTGTGTAACTTCAATGGTCGTTGCATTAAGGGTTGTTATTTGCAACCTAATTCATCTGTGTAAGATAAAAAACATGTAAATAGCTATGATCATAGACGAAAAAAATCAGAATTTGAACGGTTTTCATTTCATTTTAAAGTCATTTTTCAATTATTATAAACGAGTTTAAAATGTAAAAAAAAGCTAATGAGAACAATCCAAGACCGTCATGTCATACGTTGTCTAACTTCATTGTCTTTCAGCCTGTTTTCGTTAACTCAAACAATCAGACTCAGATAGAGTGAGAATAATATCTCAAAAATTAAACTTAAAAAAAATCCCTTCTGAATGTCTGCATGTCTTTTATAGGTTAGTTTTTCATAACAGTTAGCATTAACGTATGATTCATCTGTATTTTCACTGGTTTATATTCTAATCGGACATGAATTCTTACTCATTTACCAAAAACATTGAAATACTATCGATATATGCTGTTGATAATGTTTTTTATTGCTGACCTACATTTGTTTTTATATTAATGTTGTCCTCTTTTGATATGTCTTTTAGGGAATAGACCGTGAGATAGTTTCTTTGAAAGCTCTAATTTAGACGTCTCTCGAATGTTCTCCCTGATGTGATGGCTTGTCTCATACCTACACGGATGGAATGCCCCTTCATACAAACTAACCACAGTAAATTCAATAAATTGCAGAAGTTTTTTTTACAAATGAAAACTAATTTTGTAGTTATAAATAACGTAAACAGTCTGTAAAAGTAGCTGTTAATTTCGGTTATATGTTGTTATTTTTCATTTGTAAATATTTATAACCTCTTTGAAATGAAAATTTTAAGGTAATACTTTAGTTCTTTTTGCACTTTTGAGATTTTGTTTTACTTTTATACAGATTAACGCTGTTTCTCTTTCTTAAATTTTCTCACATGGTTGAAAAACAACTATTACTCTACTCAAGAAGCGGCTTTCCTAATAACTGGAATCGGCGAGCCCACACTATTTTAAAAATTTACAGTTACTCTCCGCTTAAAAACCTTCACTATCAATTGAATTGATAAAATGAAGTGGATTTATATTTTCCTGCATCATAAGTGGAGGAAAAGCACGACTTTAGACCGAGATAATAATAGTAATCCCAAACAGTTTTTGCCGGTTTTGCATGTTACGGCGACATTACTCTTTTCATTGCACTCGACATTGCGTTGTGTTCGACGGAAAAGAAAATCAGCTCTTCAAAAGACTCTGGAGCGACAAAACAGTACGTTGAAGTCGTTTTCAAGGTTACATTACTGGTCATACCGATACATCGCACAGACTTCCTTATCCTTTAAAAAGCGGGCAAAATCTCCCTCCAATTCGGCTGCGGTCAGCCGTTATAAAGAAAGGGTTGCTAGAAAAAGTGTCTCTAGAAAAACGCCAACAAAATTAAAGTTTATCAAAAATAGGAGACCCCAACACCTCATATCCCTAGTTAAACGAACCTAACGACCGGAAGTGCTGACCCCACCAAGACTGAAACAAGTCCCCTAAAGCCCCCACCCACAAGTGGGGTCCGTCAAGAAACATTAGTGATGGCCAGGACCCACCAAGACGGCAGCAAATGTCTGAGACAGGTGGCCGAGGAGATTGCACCCCGATCACCATACACTGCGACAAAGACACTTGACAACCGTGCCAGGAATCGGAAGCTATGGACGGGAAGAGGGATTGCAAGACATTTACAAATATATATATATATATATATATATATATATATATATATATATATATATATATATATATATATATATATATATATATATATATATATATATATATATATATAGCAAACAAAAATCTACACAACATCCATACTACGAAATAGCCAGAAATATAGTCGAACTGCGGGATTTCGTTTTTCATTTTGGGAGCTTGGAAATATTTCTAGGTAACAAATGAGGAAGGACCATTTTGGGGCGATAAATTTAGGAGAATCACCGTACAAGTTTATGTTCAATATTAAGGCGGCGACTGACTTGCAACAAAACCTTCTAAAGTGATGTAAGGTAACACGAGCATTCGGTAATCAGTGCTTGAAAGCGAACGACGAGCCAAGCACCTCAAGTCGAGCAATCGTGGTCCCCTGGATAGTCAGTTTTAACTCGGATCCCTTTGTAACACTACATTACGAGTCAGTGCAGGTCACATTTAATTGGCTGAGGTGGAGCATCTATAGCCTTAAGAATTCCAAATAAGCTATCACGAAGAAACGTGGTTTATTTGTAATGTAGTGCATCATAGGTATCATGTAGATCTACATGATGCCTATGTTTTGGCATTATTTGTCCACATATTTGTCTACATGATGTAAATTGGAAATGACATTTGCCTCAGTGTTCAAGAAATATTTTCTACTTGTTCCTCATCTAGAGCTAATGGATCTTAAATTTCGGCTAGTTTGAAAATAATGGAACCCCTTTAGAATGTAAAATGCTAGAAACTGTGCAGAACTATATCCCGTGAGCAATAAGTTTATCGATGTCATTTTTTTATCTCGCGGTTGGAATTTTTTCTGGACTAGTTTTTTGTCTCTTGGAGTGAAGGTTTCAGTTAGATCTCCTTTGAATCCTTTAGGAACAAGTAGTTTTCAGACAATGCCTTCTAAGTCGGGTATTTTCTAGGCGTTGCTTCACACTCGGTACAATATATGAAACTGGAAGCTTACTTTAACACCTACCATGCCAAAGCTCAAAGACTCTTTGGTTTCTGTTTTTTGCCGATCCTAATATTCACACTGTACAAATGACAGAATTCAACTATTTATATAATACAAAACAACAGTCACGTCATTCATTGTCACGTATTTTATAGCTAGATAAGTCACCTTTGTTCATGTACATAAAACTAGCCTCTTTGTGAATATATTTACAAAATCTTCACAGCATTTCTAGAAATTTTTACATAAGCATTCAAATATTGTTTCAAAAAAAAAAAATCAAGAATTTCTTGTTTAGTAGAAGCTAAATTTCTAAAATATCTTTTGCATGTAAATGTAAACTGATGCCCTTAAATATCTGGGTACATAAAAGTACGTTTTTATGTAAATCTCCGTATATGTATAACCTTATTTGCAACAAATATTATTAACTGCTATTTCTAAAATGCGTCGCTTTTCAATTTTTAAACAGGGAAAAAGGTTTTTAATGTATATTTTATTTCGATTTAGAACGATAAAACTATTTTATTTAAAAATAAAATCACTTTATTCAAATGCATGGTTTTTAAAAGTACCATTTGGCTCGAGAAGCTTTCTGTTTCAAAATTTTGACATTACCTAATAACCGCATTGAATATAATCTCATTACGATCTTCAAATATATTAGAAACAAAACAGGAAAATCTTTATTATTGACATGACATTTTCTATAGAGTGAAATATTTCAGTTGATAAAAATAAGAAAAAAGGCATAGTTTTATCAGCCTAAGAAAAATTTCCTTGAGCATTTTATAACTCTATTTTCTTCGCGAGAAAATGCTTTTACCATTAAAAGCCAACATGAATTTTTATATTTGAAAGACGGTTCTTTTATATCACGTATTGTCGACATGGGAAATATCTGGTTTCAATTTTCTAAAGTGATAGACGAACAAAAATACAAGTATAATCTAAAATGATCTCTCTTTCATAAAAATGAGAACATAAAATTTCATCCCATTAGCTTTTCATATTGTATTTTGTTTTTTATACAATATTTGATCAGCTTTAAAAGACAAAGCATATAGAACTACAAAAGATGCCATGTATCTCCAGAGATTGGTTCATTTCACTTATTTACGTTTTACTGAAGGGCGCGGTGGCCCAGTTGGCAAAAGCAGCGGGCTAGTGATCTGAAAGTGCCTCGTTAGATGCTCGTCGCTGCAAATCCACCGCCATGTTCACAAATGGTGGTAGGGGCACGTAAAATAGGTCGTGGCTGCAATGTCCTCCAAGTTCTGAAATTTACCTCTGGAGGTGCAGGGTCAAGTGTTCCGGTCTCGTCACTTGACTCGGTTCAAAACTACGGGACCGATCATGTAGCCAAGTTGGGCTTTGACCCTTGTAGTGCTAATTCAAAACAGGAGCCCGCCCCTTTCAGCCCAATAGCCTATTAGGACCTGGTGAATGGAACCTCTAACCAGGAGGCATTAGCAAGAACAGCAACAACACGTTTTACTGATGTGAACAAAATTGTTTGCATACACCTTCTCCACCCCCGCTTTTATTATATGTAACTTAACTAATGTTTATTGTTTATCAAAATTAAAACTGAAACCCTTTATAGTTGTTTTCTAAAACAGTCATAACGGTCATAATAATCTTGCAACTTCCTGGTGGCTGTCAAAAGTTGGAAGGAACTGAGTATATTATTTTAAGTTTCAGGTGGTTGTATTTAGCTCCAATAGATTTGTTTTTGATCTGAAAGAATCAGGATTAAGGGTTACAGAATATTTTTTGCACTGGTCGGTGGTTTAAGTGTAATGCGGTTTTAGTTTGCAACACGAAGGCTTCCCGAACTGGATCGTTGAGTTTAAACAATCCAACACGTGAAAACTGCTGCTCTCGAGCCCCCTAACTCTTTAACGGAGGGACATCGACCTGTTATGTTCGATCATCGTCTGACCTCAATATACGTAGGGAAGACGACCTACTATGCCGAGAGACGAGGGAGAAACTTGATCGCTAGAGACTGCACTTTCATTTCCATATGCTTTTATTACCTGGGAAAATTACTTCAAGGTCCTTGTTGTAGGAGTCAAATAGAGCCTTAACAAACTACATTTTATTAAAACTGAACAAGATATATATATATATATATATATATATATATATATATATATATATATATATATATATATATATATATATATATATATATATATATATATACATATATATATATATATATATATATATATATATATATATATATATATATATATATATATATATATATATATATATATATATATATATATATATATATATATATATACACATATAATATATATATATATATATGTGTGTGTGTGTGTGTGTGTGTGTGTGTGTGTAAAGAGTATAAAAACGAACCACTTGTTGAATCCAGCTCGTAATTTATCTTCTTTGATTGGCTTTGGAGTGCTACGGTCTTCTTTTTTGGCAGAAGAGCTAAACAGACCAGGGCTTACTGTTTAAATCCGATTCCAACCGGCTGCAGATATCTAAGGTAAGACCAAGGTAGAGGGATTTTGGAAGAACTACGTAGCTTAAGCAAAGCTTACTGCTCTTAATCCTCCTACCGGTCAAGAAAAGAGTTAAATAGAGAACGTTAAATAAATAAGCCAATATAAAATTTCCTTTTTAATAAGGTTGTTTATGGATTAAGACATTTACTACTATCTGACTTTTTATCTAGAAAAGCAAAGTCTACAAGACGCTCATCCGACCTGTTTTAATTTATGCTTCGGAGACCTGGCCTTTGACAGCGAAGGAGGAAATGTTTTGGGGTCTTTTTCTTGCGAAGTGTTTTTGAAGGTATTGTGGAAAATGGTGTCTGGCGCATAAGACGCAACCCCGAATTATACAGAATGTTCAAAGAGCCATATGTTGTTGATAACATTAAATTACGCCGCCTCAGTTGGATTGGGCATGTTATCCGTATGAACCACAGTAACATACCAAAGGAAATTTTCTCGGCTAGACCAATTAACACAAGAAAAAGAGGAAGACCTAAACTTTGTTGGATGGATGCAGTTGAGAAGGATTGTTTAATCCTTAAAACTAGGAATTGGAGGAGTTTGGCTGCTGGTAGAGGTGGATGGAAACGTCTGGTTCAGAAGGCCTTGGTCCACCCCGGGCTGGCACACCATGAATGATGAATGATGAATATAAAATTTAGTTGTACGAGTCCAGGGGACATTATCAGCTACAATTTTAGTTTCGGAAAAAAATATATACTTCAGCTTTAGTTCGGCAAGTCTTTAAAAAGGCCTTGCCGTCGATTCGATTGGCTACTCACGTGACTGATTGAATCTTCTTCCTTCAGTTGAAAATTTTAAGGTCTCCACGTAGAGCCTTTCTCCGTTTTCAAATTGTTCGCCTATTGGTTGGCCTAAATTTCCTCTTTCGGCCTTTTTGGCCCTTGGCCTACTATACTTGTGCAAACTGATATTTATGGGGCCCTCAATTTAACCATTCTGCCTATTTCATTTTCAAATCTGGCTGCTTAGAATAGCACGCTATTTCGGTCTCACAGCTCACTGACTATTGGAAAAAAGCGCTACTTTTCTCGTTACTGATATCAAGATAAGTAGAATGGCGCCAACTGTAGTAATTTGGGGTTCATGTCAAGTCTTGGGTCGAACCATCAACATCACATCTAAATCCTACCTCAACTTGCTTACTGTTGGAAAAACACGGTCTTGCTTGTGGTGTCAATAGGCTTCATTGACATAACTGCTTTAGGGATGGGGGACTCAACATTTTTCACCCATAGAGTCGTTCTTTTGTCTCCTGCTACCTGAAATTATTATGAATGCTCGCGTTAAATAATTTTCATATAACGTTTTTCTTTTCCACGCGCCTGGGATAAAAAGATATTACTATAATTGAAACAGGAGTAAAAGTGAGGTGTTAGCGTGGAACGAACGATTTATTTTTAGGAACTTAAAAAAAAAAACTGTTAGTCAAAGAGTAAGTATGAATTTTTTCTGTCGAGCATTAAAGCAGGAACGACCAAGTGCGAAGTTAAACACTATCGTAGTAGAAATTCTGTCCAAACAATAAAACTAGCGAGTGAAAGAGAATCCAATTTAACAGAAAATTAAAACCTCGCAGTGCATGAAGGAGAGACCCTAAGCTAACGTTAGTGTGTTTAATGGTGGGGTCTCCGAGTAGGAATCTTCCCCATGCTTTGCTATATATTTGTGCATTTCCTTCAACGCTGAAATCAAGCTGTAAATAAACTTTAGTTTGTACTTTGAATTATAGTTCTAATTTCTTACCTTTATATTGTGTCTACTATAAGTCAGACTAGTCTAGAGTAGTATTGATGAATGAATAAAAGCCAGCTCACCGATATAAATAGATCACCAAAGCTTAACTCCATGTTTTTCGAGGCAGAAGTTGGTCTTTCCAATTATTTTGCATGTATAAAAAATCGTTCAATTGACAAGGATTATTCCAGATCATAAAATATATTGCATTTTGAATTTATGCAATATATTCCACAGATGGTAAAAAATGTTGAAATTTTATGTTTCTCTATTGCTTGCCTATAATAATGCATTTCATTCAGCTCATATTAATCTTTTATATTATAAAGTTCTCGAGCTATTCATCTGCAAATAAATGTTTTGCCTCAAGATTTATTTTTTGATTTGATCTGTCAAACCATTGAAAAAAAATTATTTAGAAAAAGTTGAAAGAATTAACTCTTTCTTATGAAGTTGGATTAAATGCAAAAGCGAGTTATGCTTGAAATACGGTTTTGTTTAAAACGGGATAGCTTAGAGCATTTTATGTGGTATGACGATCAGAAAATTGACAACTCTTAAAAGAATGATAATGCAGGTTTAAAGGCACCCTTTTCTCGCAAATTTTCAAGCCTCAGAGAAATCTTGGCGTGATCAAATTATCTTATTTTAGATGCTAAGAGACTAACCATGGCCAGATTCAACTGATAATAAAAGTTAGAAAGCTTTATTTTTGATACATTTTCTCATATTTTACGTTTCTGACGACGGAAAAATATATACCCATCGCAGATAAGAGATAAAATTACGATATTCAATATTATTCAGATGTTACAACAGGCTTCATAAATTTCTTTAAAATGTAAAAAAAATATTCATGAAATATCTTTTCATTTTATAGGAATACATAATCTATGATAGAAGATATATTTACAAAAATATAATATTTAAATTTTACAGTACAAATATCCTTAAAAGCATCAGAAAATACTTAATTAAACTAAAACATATGATAGTACAAATTTTTTAATAAAATATCTACAATTCAAAGCAACACATTTATCTGGAAAAAAACCAAAGAAAACCCTCACAATACATAAAATACTATATACAGTGCCTAGCAAGAAGCGTCTTTGCTATGAATATAACAGAACATTAAATTCAAACAAAATATTTTTAACATCTTAACATATAACGCCGCATAACAAATACGTATTTGGTCTCTTTGTGCTTCTGTAGGAAGAACTGTTTTTCCCAATGGACTAATAAAAAATAGAAAATGGTGATTGTTTATTTTTTTGTGACAAGGACAGTGATATTTGGAGGCGTTGAAATGACCCCCTGCCAGGGTCGAGTATCGAACTAGTGTTTCAAAACTTCGACATTGGCATTCTAGTGACCAAGCTTCACCGAAAATGTAACATAGTGTAATTTAGTTAATCACAATTTACTAGTTCTTATGAGAAATCGTACAGTATGCACCTGTTTGCTCACAAATAAAACATTACCTCCAAATGTGTATGACTGAATAACAATAGTTGGGTGTGGTGCTTAAAATCAACCACAGAAAATTTGTAAATACTGATAATGTTTGCTAATACAAATAAACATGTATCAAGTGTCAACAAAACTGACCCTAAAAAACTCTTGAAGCAAATAGGTTTTCCGAGATTTACGACAACATTTCATGAAAGTCTAAGAGCCTTTTCACATATGAGTCCGGTAGAGGAAGCGTTAAAGTAGTGAAATATATTTAACCAATGACGAACCTCCAAGCTATTAGCAACGAAATTTTTAACGCCTATGATTGGTTTATTTCCGTCTCAGCGCCATCTTTCCTTTTATGCTTCCGCTACCGGACTCCTATGTGAACAGGCCCTTAGCACAGTTACGGAAAAGGAATCACGTGTTACCACATATTAGTCACGTGAAGAGGTCTAGGTTTTAACAATCTGGATACATGTTCCCTATTGATTGTATTATATGAACTATTTTTTCATGGGAGAAGACTTAATGGATTAGGTCTGCTTTTCACTGACACGGGCTCTTTGTTTTCAGTAAAATAGAATCATAATATTAAGACGCTTGATATGTTGACATCGCAGATCCAAAAGCAAGCATGGAGGAAATTTCCTTGAGGTAGTTTGACAATACAGATTAACAAATGTATATTTTTGAATTCAATTTTTTTCATTTGAATATAGATCATTCGGGACAATACGCCTGTCTTACAAAATTATTTCTGTATCAATCTGATATTTTCGAAAAGATTTTAGAATTGAAGCTAGAAGCTAAATTTTGAAGGAAGTTTTGTATAATGGAGTTTAAGTTCTTCATCTCCATTTCTGAAATGCAAGGTGCACCAATAAAGTAACCGGACAAATTAAAAGATCAAACGATAAAATAAAAAAGTGAATGAATACTCGCCTGGCTAGAAAGAGTGACATCTGAACTTTTGTTAAAGCCAGTTTAAACAGGTTATTTAGTCGTTTGCATATCAAAACGTCGTAGTAATTTTCATTTACTGAGAAGTCATTGTACAAAAAAAATTTGCTTCGGAATGGAACAACGTTGAAACATTAAATATTGTTACAAATTGGGTAAATCTGCTACAGAAACTTTAGAGATTATTCGAATAGTATATAGTGATGCATCGTTATCAGGAACACAAGTGTATGAGTGGTAAAACCTCTTTAAATGTGGGCGAGAAAGCATTGAGGATGAACCAAATACAGGGCACCCATCACCTTCAAAGAATGAGGGAAATGTGGAGAAAATTCGTCCTTTGGTAAAAGCTGATAGACGTGTAACAACTCAGCAACTTTCATACATGCTTGGGATAAGCAAAGAAAGCTTTAGATTAATTTTAATTGAAAATCTGAAAATGAAAGAAGTGCTCGATTGTGCCTCGGATTTTGTCAGAATAACAAAAAGAAGACAGAAAAGTTTGCTGTGAAGATTTGCTGACTACTACGCAACAGGACAATTTCTTAAAGTGTATTATACCAGGAGATGAGACCTGTTGTCTACAATACGACCCAGAAACAAAAAGACAAAGTGCACAGGGGAAAGGACCGTCTTCTCCCATTCAAAAAAAGCACGGAAGTCAAAACAAAGGTGATTCCAATTGCATTTTTTTATTACAAAGAACTTATTCACCTTGAATTTGTTCATGAAAATCAAACAATTAATCAGTATTTTTACAAGGAGGTGCTTTTTCGATTAAGAAACAGGATAAGGCGAGTTAGGAAGGAACTATCTGATTCTGGGCAATGGTTTCTTGTACACGATAATGCTAGGCCCCGTACAGCAATTTCTGTACAACAATATCTTGCTAAGCGTTCAATTGCAGCGATAAATCCCCCACCATATTCTACCGACTTATCGCCAGCCGCTTTTTTCATTTTTCCGAAGCTTAAGATGGCCATGTGTCATAGGGATATGACAATAATGTCACGGCCAGGGGCAGCAAAATCGAAAAGTACGGGACAAAGTAACATAATTGCGAAATGTAAGAAAGAAGCAGGGCTAAGAAGCAAATGGCCAACAATAAATCTAAGCTACTAAAGATAAAACTAGAAGATAAAAGTGCTGTAGAATGAATGGCAACGAAGAGAAGAAAAGAAGAAAGGAAGACTGAAAATTTATGAGGGCTATAAAACAGAACACGTGTTTCATGATGTCGGAGCATGGGAAAAAGTGCATGGGAAAAAAAAGGAGAATTTTATAAATCCCGCCCTCATTGCGTATTGGTGAAAAGGGGATGCAGAAAAGGCAGCCACGAACGAATTGTGATGACATATAATAATATGGCCAATGGAATGGAGAAGAGGCGGAGCCGGCATAAATTAGAGAAAAATAATATGAAATAATATGAGGAAGCAAAAAGACAGACAGGACACAGAGAGAGTTATAAGAGAGAGTTAGAAGTTAGAGTCAGAAGTAGTAGCAACCTAGCTAGTAAAATGTACGAAGTGCGCCCGATGATGATGATATAAGCCGTGACCGATGCCAGCAGAGCTGTAAGACGAATGCGCCCCATTGCCCAATGCCGTGCGCCTAGAATGACTAAAGGAGCCCTATACTCTACCGTGTGTGTATCCAGTGCCTAGAATGACTAAAAGGAGCCCTGTACTCTACCGTGTGTGTATCCAGTGCCTAGAATGTTTAAAGGAGCCCTGTACTCTACCGTGTGTGTATCCAGTACCAGTGATGTATGTATGAAACGAAGTCCGTTATAGCTCCGTGCCCGATGTCCACAACGACGAGCCAATTATCATCTGTAAAGGTACGGTCCCTTTATTTCCTCTTCATATTATACCGTCATTGCTTCTTATAGCGTAGCCTTCATTAACTTAATAATATAGAGCGCGGTAGTGAAGTAATCAGATAATGGAAGTTAGCGAAAAATAAATGATAATTCGTATAATAAATTAATTCGAATAATGATTTTGTAGTGAATGAATTAAATGTATGTGTAGATGAAGTATGATCTGTTTTGTAGGAATGTATTATATCATATCATTTATGTTAATCAATAAATTAATTGGTCATATAAAACCAGAGTTGTTTCCTTCATTTGGGAATCACAATGCAATGAAATGTACAAATATTCAGAAAATCATTGACTTATTAAAAGATAAATATTAAAATATAAATAAAATTACTAATTACCAACAACTTTCACCGTCACACCATGAAAGGACAGAGCTTTGAAAACGTCTCGGATATTAAATCAAATGTTATGCGTATTTTGCGAACGGTAAGTTCCAACGCCTATAAACACTGTTTCGATGACTTGGCGAAATGTTGGAAAAATTGTATAGAATCCTTTGGATATTATTTTGAAGGAGATAAATTTATTTGAAGGTGAGTAATATTTTTCTTATTTATAAGAAATTATCCGGTAACTTTATGGGCGCACCTTGTATTTAGCAAGTGAGCGGTTATCAGTATTATGAGTATTATTCTTACAATCTAATTATTCTTAATACATTCTGAATAATTACAGACTTACTTAGTAGTAATGTTTTAGGCCTCTGCGAGTAAATTAATATGAAAATTTGCTGTGTACGACCACGCTGGTTCCTAATAGGAAATTAATGGCCTGAGAAAGGATTTATCAATGAACAACTTATTAATGCACGTTGTGCTATGTCGAGCAGTTAAGGGATCTATTGTCTCTACTTTCAGAGCTGTTTGAAACTTCTCTATCTTGCCACCCTTATTCGGCCACCCCCCAAAACGGCAACTTTTTTTCCGAACCATCACTGGCCGTCATATAGAAATACACCCCTATCCGACTGCCACCCCTCAAAACGGCCACTTTTTTTCGGAACCATGACCGGCCGCTACAGAGAAATTTTACTGTACCTGTCTTTTAACATTTAAGTGGTACCTTACTGCGCCAAGATAAAAATATTGCGACACATTGCCTCAGAGTTCTTAAGAGTTGCGACTGAAAATCAAAAATAAATTAAACAAGGCAGAAATATAGAAAAAAATTACTTTTAGTTACCTAGATTTATATGAAATACTAGCTGAATACCCGTGCTTCCCTACGGGATACATTTTAGGATAATTACAATGAAAAAATAATGAAATTGCTTTTTAGATAATTAAATTCTCAATTAATTTTTAAATTCTTAAAGACCTTCCATCTCAATTAGTCTAGTGTTTAAATTTTATCTTTTACCTTATTTTAATTTTTTTGCCAATTTATTTCATTGTTATGCACGTGACGCAAAATTAATTTAAAGCATCACAAAAAGGAAAGAAATTTCGGGATCAGCATTTGATAAATTAAATTCTAAAAACTAATCTTTAAAAATTCACCAAAAATCAGAAAATAGAGGAAAGGATTCGAAAAATATTTCATTTTAAAGAAATTTTTATGATATTTCTCGTGATATAAATTTTATAACCCTCAGATTATTATTTTAAAGGCAAACTTAATAAAATGTAACAAAAACAGCTTAAAATTTTAATTTAAAAAAATCTAAAAGGAATTTTTCAAAAATCTTTCTTAGTGCACCCCTACACTATAAGAAGATTATCCATGCAAAATTTAACCTTTTAGGTGAAGCGGTTTGGTCTGTGCGTATCTGTCTGTCAGTTAGTCACGGAACTGTCTTATATATATATATATATATATATATATATATATATATATATATATATATATATATATATATATATATATATATATATATATATATATAGATTACCTCGCGTCTCTTCTTAACGCGTCTTTTTCTCTCTAATTCTTTCTTATGAATTAAGAGCTTAGTGAAACTTATTTTGTATACAAATATGTATAACCACTACAGTACCTTCAGATTTGTCGAAGAAAGATTAGGAAAAGACTAAGTAGAATAACTTCTGTCCGAAAGTTACTCTTAATTTGTTTTATTTACTTGTCGGAGATTTAATGAAAGAACAGATGCTTTTAAGTCAGAGCCCCAAATGGAAAATCACACCAGCTTAGTAACGGATGTTGTCGGCAGGTATTGATTACATAGAAAAAGAAACAGTTTGAAACAAAAGTAATTACTTGCGCAGAACTTTTAGCTGAATTTATAGGTATTCATCCTTTTATATATGGATATTTCTTTCTAGACAATACAGATTTTTTGTCTCTTCTCTGAACAGTACATTTATCCTCAACGGAAATAGTTGATGAATAAAGATTTAATGGATAAAAGAATTTCCTCATATAATGAATTAATAAGGGCATACAAATTTTAATATAAATTGAGTTTGTTGATTGGCAAGAAAATAGAAAATTAACCTTGAAAAATGTAAAGCATCAAGCACAGAAAAAAAAATATTCCTTATAAAGTTTTAACAGCACTTGCTTAATTTCTGTACCATCAAAAATATATTACGTGGTTATAATAGCTATAACCTGCGGAAAAGTAACTAACAAGTTCTAAGGGAATTATGAAGAGTTTTTCTTTTTGAAACTCAAAGGAATCAATATACTGAAACCTTATTTTTCCATGGATAAATTTCCTTATAGTTTGGGTGGTTTACTTGATTAAACTGGGAATAAAGTCTAGTTTTGTATTTTAGTTATAGTAGTTATAACGAATACACATGATTGTTTATTAACCAAACATTATAAATAATTTTTTAATGAATAATATTTAAAGCCATTATTTTAAATTTCATCATACAAAACATCATTATCAATGAGTTTTTTTTTCTACTGACTTCAAGGAATGCTGCTTGATTCCTCGTTTTAAAATTAAATAACGTTGAAGAGAAACTTCTTATGGTTGATACTTAACAACCATTCTTGCTCTGTTTAGTGGAGTAAAAATTTAGGTTTTCTGAGAACAAGAAACGCAAAACCTCTTCATTGCTATGTTTAACACAAAGGAGCTTGAAATGACTGTTTTAATGCTTTCAACATAATTTAATATATATTCATTTAACTTTATTATTTACAAACATTGTCTTAGAGCAATTTTATGAGAGTCTATTTTTTTAGTAAACCCCAAAAAAGTTAATTTGGATTATAGTTTGAAATGGGCTTCATGTTTGTATTTAGAGACAATTATTTTTTTACCCACAGTTAAATTTTTTTTTTATTCCTGTTATCCAAAAATTGAATTAATAAATATTGATTTACTCTAAATAACAAATGTAATGTCTAGTAAAAAAGAGGGGAATATATTCTTTTAAATATTTACCATCAACGATAATTAATTGCTATTCATGAAAATTAACACAGAGACCAACTTACTTAATTAGAACTTTTATAGATACAATGAAATTTTTATTGCAGCTTTTTTCGCTCAACAGATGTTATGGAGATTTAAAAATTATTCAGGTGAAAATAAAAGATTTTCATCTGAGAGAAACAATGCTGTAAATTTGTTCATTTTCTAAAATTTTATGTTAACATGAAATTGTACTTTGTCTTTTGATTAAAGGCTTCATTGAATACGACTAAAAATGTACAACAAAACACACAATACACCCCTTTCTTTTCCTAAATTTAGCCAAACGCATTGTTAAAAATCAAGTGAAGTTGTTCCACACATTTAACTAACAAAATGTAGGAAAATTGTTTTTTAAACATCGTTAGCTGAGCGAATTCACTTTTTGAATGGCTGATTTATCCCTTTGTATGTAAAACAATGAAAGGAATTCTCAGCGGTAAGCGTAATTTTTCAGGCAGAAGCATTTACAAACAAGCTTAGAACGTTCGTAAATTTCTTCGATGAAACGTCTTATATTATCTCTCGGTGTTTGTGCGTTGTTCATCGTGCATAAACAAAATATCACCGAATTGAGAGGCTCGAAGCAATTGAAAGTTATTTTCAGGTATTTGGTTCCTGACTCAGCGCTTGAGTTGTGACAGCAGAATGCATCTAAAATATAGGGTGCTTCCAAATTATAATCGGTATTTGAAAGTCTTTCAATATATGTTATCTATGGTAGACTTTGAAAAACCATATGAAAAAGAATGAGAGGAATTATAAATTTGGTTAACTTTCATCACGCACCTCTGCTAGAAGAGTTTTACATCTCAAAATAGCCATATTTTCAGGAAGAGCCATTTCTTTATTTCTTTAGCTCTTCCTGAAAATGGCTATTTTGAGATGTGACACACTTCTAGCAGAGGTGCGATTATAATTATGCTCCAAACGCCTAACGAAGAATTACACCAGTTGTCCCGATACCAGTGGTCGCTTTGTAAACTATTGGGGATTTAAAAAGCTTTCATTTTCAAATAATTTCCATGTATTAGTCCTTACAGTTCAATTCCCTTTAGGAATATCAGTCATATATTGCAGCACAAAAGGCATCAAGCTGATTATTCCCTCCTCTTCTGTCCAATATGCACATCCAATATGTCCAATGTGACTCACATTGGACATGCTAAGTGCAATGTTATTGTAGCATAAAGTGATATTTGTGAAAATCATATAATATGTATGTTTTAATATGGGATATGTGAAGTAATGTTATGAAAAATGTCTGGCTATTATTGTTTTGATATTATTAAGAGAGACGCCTTCTGTTGTATGAAGTAATAATTTGCGTACGGGGTCTTTAAGTGAGTGTCTTGGAGTGTTTTATTTCTAAGTTAGGGTGTTCGTTATATATGAAATGCAATGTGTTCATTAATTTTTTGATTGGTGTTGTAATGTTTCTTGTTAAGTTCTGTCTTATATTATGCTGTAATATTGATATGTGAAGTCATATCTTCTTACGTGATGTTTGTAAAGCTGTAGTACCTAAAATGTACGTAATCTGGAGACTACATACCCAGATTTAAGTAAAAATGGAAGTGGAATTGTATAAGACAGAGTCATGCTTGGTGAGCCCTCGCGTGTCCATTAGAGTTTGTTAATAAAGTTACGAGCAAAGTTCTAGAATGGCGGAACTGGTTCAAGTATTCCCCTTACAATACACGAAGCCGTATATTTCACCAAGTCTGTTTGTATACGTAATGAGTAGGACTGTTTTAAGAAGGGTTTTGCCTGGAGCATTTCAGACACCTTAAGGCTACTGTGTAATAACCTTACTGGATTCACTCACCTTAATTTTAACCTATGGAGAAAATTTGTCCAACAATTGTATTTAAAGATTTTTTGAAAAAAATTGTACCCCATAATAGAGAAAGAAATTTTACACCTTGGAGCATTTTTAGTTTAAAAAAATTCAAATAATATTTTAAAATTTAAATTATTTAGGGAAAATCTGATATAGTGTGTTTTAAGCGTTCATTAATTCCTTTGGTAGACGAAATTTATAAAATGAATCCTGTTGCAAGATGCAGAAAAGTTTAGGCTATCTAAAAATACCATTTTTGTTTGATTATCAGAATTTATGTAGCTGTAAATAGTAGACAAATTTTCCATAAGTTAACACTGAGGTGAGCGATTCCAATAGGGTTAGTTTACAGCAACCTTAACCTCGGACAGGTGAACCTTCAGTTGAGTCCAGATATTCATGAGAGAGTACGCCAGTAATAGAACTGCCGCCAGATATCTGACGTTTCGCAAAGGAAACTTACACTTGTAGCACCCGTCTTTCTCAGAATTGTTACTCAAACGCGTAATGGTCCTTTTTACCCTTTATATGGCTTCGAACCTCCTATCACAGATAAATAAAGTTAAAGAAGTTTCGAACCCTGATAATAAATCAGGCAAGCTTTGCATCACTTAATGGAGTTCCTGGAGTTAACAGGAAGTACATTTCTTTCGAAGGCCTGGAGTTCATTGCTGTGTTCTCCACTTTCCATGAACCTTCCTCGCTCGGTCTTCACTGCTGATTTTAGACTTTTAACTGGCCATGACTTTTTACAGGATCACCTGTGATGTATTGGCGTGGTAGATAGCCGTGACTGTATCATGTGTTCTTCAAACACTCTTACGGATTTTACAAGCTGTCTTGTGATTTCTTTTTTGAACTGTCCTCCTGACAACTTTCATAATAAGGCTAGTATTTATTGGGCTGCCAGAGGGCTTATGGCCGATGTGGTCGCTGCTCCGACGTAGGAGAAAAAAAATTTCTTTCGAAATATTCAGTTCTTAATCTCAACTCCTTAAAATAAAGTAACTCATTTTTAAATTAATAAGCAGTCAATCGTTAAGCTAATATTTAAATATAGATTCTAAAGACAAACAATGAACAGAGATGAATAATTGTAAATGAAAATACCTAGGTAACTAAATAACTCTAATAACCACATAAAAATATCATTAGGAAACTAAAAATGTTCGTACCGGTTTAATATATAGAGTAAAATTATGCACTAAGGGGATTAAATAATACACTGCTGGCCACTGTAAATACAACACCCTGAAGGAAACATGCAAATAACATGAAATTTACAACATGCATTAGCGGAGGTGAGATATGCAAATGATTAGAATTTCAGTGCAGACGCACATCCCGCGCGCCTGTGGCGCCACTTCAAAGCGCTATTTAAGGCTTGGAGATTTCGACGATTTTAAGCTCGGCAATTGTGTTTTTCTTGTGGTTTTTTTAAAAAAACGATCAATTATGCCTCGTCGAAAACAGCGATCATCTTTTGATCAAGTATCCGAGTTCGACAGAGGAAGGATAGTGGCCTACCGATATTGTGGATTATCTTTCAGGGAAATCGGTAGTCGTGTTGGACGAAACCAAACAACTGTAATGCGGATATGTGATCGTTGGAAGCAGGAGGGTACGACGGACCGGCGTGTTCGATCGCATCCACCTCAGCGCACCACTTCACGTGATGACAGGCAAATTGTGCGCATGGCAGTGACGGATCGCTCAGTCACATCACGAACCATAGCACAGCACATGCAGTCTGTAACGCATCATCCAGTGTCTGCGCGTACCATTCGACGCCATTTACAGCAGAGTGGTCTGTCCGCAAGACGTCCATTGCTTTGTCTACCCTTGACGCAGAACCACAGACGTCTCCGCCGCCAATGGTGCGATGACAAAAGGATGTGGACGGCAGAATGGAATGAAATTGTCTTTACTGACGAGTCACGCTTCTGTCTGCAACACCACGATGGTCGCATTCGAGTCTGGAGACACCGTAAAGAGAGGATGCTGAAAAGCTGCGTTATGCACCACCACACTGGTCCTGCACCGGGTATTATGGTATGGGGCGGTATTGGATATCACTCTCGCACACCTCTAGTACGCATTGCCCGTACTTTAAACAGCCAGCGCTACATCTCCGACGTGTTGGAGCCAGTTGTCCTTCCTTACATTCAGGGCGTGCCCACAGCCATATTTCAACAGGATAATGTGCGACCACACGTGGAACGCATTGTCCAACGGTTCTTCGTCAATCGCCAGATTGAATTGCTTCCCTGGCAGTCTCGCTCTCCAGATCTTTCGCCGATAGAAAACATGTGGTCCATGGTTGCTCTACGATTGACCCAGATTCCATCCCCAGCTGCCACAGCAGATCAACTTTGGCAACGTGTGGAAGCTGCTTGGTCTGCTGTACCCCAAGAACTCATCCAAAGTCTCTTTGAATCAATGCCGAGGCGTGTGGCAGCGGTGATCTCCAACAATGGCGGCTACTCTGGCTACTGATTTCGGCAGAAACCACACTTCACAGAAGTCTATAAATTTAATCATTTGATACTTGGTCAACATGTTATCTACAAAATAAATTTTGTTGTGATATCTCTTGTCTTTCTTGGTGTTGCAATTTGGGTGGCCAGCAGTGTACTTTATTTAGAAAAGTAGTCACCCTCTTATTTTATTTCCTTTCTCCAACGATGTAATAAATTTTCTATTCTTTTTGTATAAAAGTTTTCATCTTTGGTATCAAAAAAGTACTTCAGCTCTGATTCGACGTCTTTTAGATTTTGAATAGCCGATTTTATTAATTGTTTAATATTAAAGAAAATATGATACTACGAAGGCACAGTGTCTGAAGAAAATGGTAATAGAGTAGAAGTTCCCTGTCAAGTCTGGTAGTCATTTCCTAGCTCGTACTTGCTGAGTGTGATCTGGTAGAAGAGAACTCTCTTGACCAGTGTTGGGTGTTTCTGGGTCAATACTATTTAAATCCGCTGTAACTGGGCTGAAAAACTTCAGATGCTATGGTTTCCCCGTTCGGTAGAGGTTCAAAGCGAACAATCTCGGCGATGGTCCACCAAACATAAAGCAACTACTTTTGTTGATAAACACTGTTTTGACGTCAGTACCTTTGAATCTCTTGACAACAAGAAATGGTGAGAAGGTATATGTTATTTTACTGTATCCACTTTTCCTCGCATGTCAGTATGCTGTCCATAAAGGGTTCAACTCTGTGGCTTGACAATAAGGATTGTTAACCACGCGAGCTTGTTGGTTGCGCTCAATTCGAGACAAACCCACTTGCTCAACTTCCATGGTTTTCTAAGCCGATGAAAATGGATACGGGGGACTTCCTCCCTAAGATTAAATTTGGCTTGTAAGTGTCTGACAAGTTTGACTAAAATTTGATCTGATACGGTAATCTATGCTTGATGGTCTGCCGGAGGGGGAAGTATCTTCAAGCATGTCATCTACAGATGAAAATTTCTAGCACTTTTTTTTTACCACAAAGTTCGTGCACTGCATCCATCATCTCCAATTTCAGAGGCTATCTTTCGTGCTCGAAGCCCTTGGTGCCAAATTTGAATTCATAAATCAAACAATCCCGAATAATTCACTTTGTCACAGTCATAATGAACGCAAGTTTTCAAAATTTTAAATGTTTAATTTCTGTAAGCGTTTCATAACGCCAAATTTTCTCTTAAATAAGCTTTTATCGAAGCAAACGTAACCACACTTTTAGAAGCTACTGTATTACAGCAGTGCAGCGAAGTGGAGTTTGAGTTGAAAGAGTAAGCATATGTAGAGCATATTGTAGAGCATATTGATTAATTGAAACACAACTGCCCAAGAGTCTTAAAAATTTCTAATTCCATTATAATAATTTGAAATACTGTACATGGTACAAAAGTATTACGCATTTCAACGTTATCTAATAAATGTTAAAAGAATTTTAGTTTTATTAAAAAATTATTCTAAAGAGTTTAAACCTTAACTGCGACTTCTTCCATTTTTTTAAAGTCTCATTCGAGAGCGTAAAAATTAAAGTTATCGACATCTGATTTTCTAAATTGTGAATGTTAGTCAACGCTTTCTTTGGATATCCTCAGAAAATAATTTAAGGGAAATTTCCCTTTGCTTTTAGAAAATGATTTCGAGCTAATGACCTTATTACCAAAATGACATTTGCAGAAAAAACACATGAGAGGAAAGGAATCTTTGCAACAGAAGAATAAAGTTGTTACATTTACAAAAGTCTCGTTTGAAAGGAAAGCGGAAAATTAGCTAGTAGACAGTTATATCGCTAAAACAGGTATTCTTTTTATCAGGAAGTACGTTATTTCACACCGAGGACAAATATTTTATGGATAAAGGGAATTTGCAAGAAGTTTTAATCGTGTGTTATTTCACTAATTAAGATACTCGATATTCTTAAATAATAGTATTAGATGAAATTGAAAACTAAGGGATTAACTTTTCTAATGTAAAAAGAAATACCTTAAAAAGGAAATCTGCTGCTGTCAATAGTTGGGAAATACATCTTTTGAATAGAGATTTGAAATCACTAGAAATTCACATAAAAAGTCCTTACCCGTAAGCAAGGTCATGTAAGAGGCCCAACGTATCCGAAAATAGCCGACAAGTGCATTTTCTTACCTGATACAGTTACGGACTGTGAAACAAATGCATTTTCATACAGCATGGATAATAATTCTTCGACAACATCTCAGTCGTAACCCAGGACACTTGTATGACTTCAGTGGAGTTCCAGCTATTCCATTCCGTGAGACTAGACATATTTCAAAGGCACTACTTGCTAAGTGATCCCAAGCGTTATGACTGTTCGCTAGTGAAACTAAGAAGTTATGCTTAGTTGCCTATAGGGGTCTGGTGAGATCTGGAACATTACACTATTAGCAGATTTTGCTTGGTGAAAATATCAGCGATAGTACTATGAGTTTCACTGAGTGCTATCCAAACATATAATGCATCCTATGCACCGCCTCATTTTAAGATGAATCATTGGTAGGCTACTAGCAGAGACAGTCCCCAAATTCAGTGGCCCTTAAAATGTTTTTCGTAGACATTGCGTCAAAGTCATTTTCGCCCAAAAAGTACCCATATTTTACGTAGTCACACAGCTCATGACTACCACAAGAAAATGAACTATTCTAACAATTCCAAAATGATTTGGCATCTTTTTCGTACAGTTTTGATATACAAGGTTACCATATCAGGGTTATCATAATATTCTATTTGAATACGGATATCGCCTTCCTGGCAGCTTTTGGCACGAAAGCTCCGTATTTCTCTGATCGGCAACCGGAAAATCGGTAATTTCGATAATGTGACATCACTGCTTATATTACACGTTAATACACGTTAATCCGGAATAGGCGACAACGCTATATTTACGGGAGTCTGGGCAGATGTCTTTTGGAGTAATAGATCTTTAGGATGAATTAATGGCGTCTCTAGTTCTACTTTCTGCCAGTAAGGTGTCGGAAAATCGATAAACTAGTACATTGGTTTTGGTGACGTCATCGCTTTCACGAGTACTCTGAAACCTGAGCCGACGTGTTCATTTTTGGGATGTATTTGGCAGAGAATAGTTTTCTAGGATTAAAAAAACTTTAGGAAGGACTTTCATGAAGTCTTCGCTTTTATGAAGTCCGCGCTAGCTTTACGGACGTTGCGGAAACCGTATCTACCCGTTCTCCTCAGGATTTTAAAAATCTCGCAAATTCGAGCATCCTTGCGGCTCTGCGACACCCGACGCGTGAGGGGGCACGCTAGATCGTACCGAAAGCTCCTTGTTTGTTCGATCGGCAACGAAAAAATCAGTCATTTCGATAATCTGACGTCAGTGGTTTCACGGTAAACTAGAAATCTGCGCAAACGATGTTTTAATGGGTTTCTGTGCAGAAGCCTTTGGGAGTAATAGAGTTTTAGGACGAATTAAGGTTGTCTCTGGGTCTAATTTTAGCTAATGGGGTGCCGAAAAAACGATAAACGCGTACGGCGGTTTCGTTGACGTCATCGCTTTCACACGTAATTTGAAACCTGCACCCCCGTTTTCGCTTTTGGCATGCATTTGGCAGGGCATACCTCTCTTGGACTAAACAAAGCTTTAAGAAGGAATTTTAGGAAGTTTTCAGTGGTATGACGTCATACGGCGAGATCGCTGGCGTAGACCATATCGCCGCGTTCTGCTAGGGATTTTAAAAATCTTGCAAATTTGAGTATCTTTGCGGCTCTGCGACATCCGACGAGTTGTCGGCACGTGAGATCGTCTCGAAAGTTCTGTGTTTCTTAGAATGGTAGCCGAAAAATGGTAATTTTCATAATGTGACGCCACCGCTTTCATGGTTAATATGGAATCGGCGACAACGCTATATTTTCGGGTATCTGGGCAGAGGTCATTTTTAGTATTATACTTTTAGGATGAATTCATGTCGTTCTAGTTCTACTTTCTGTCAGAAAAGTGCCGACAAAACGATAAACTCGTTCGATGGTTTCAATGACGTCATCGCTTTCACGAGTAACTTGAAACCTGGGCCCCTGTGATCGATTTTGGGTTGCATTTGGCGGAGCATAGATCTTAGTATATTAAGACTTTATCTTAGAGTATTAAGACTAAAAAAAGCTTTAGGAAGGACTTTAATGAAATCTTACGCGCTACGACGTCATACGGCGAGATCGATAGTCGTCATACGGAGACCGTATTGCCCCGTTCTCCTCGGGATTTTAGAAATATCGCAAATTCGAGTTCCTTCACGGATCCGCGGCACCACCGTGTGATGGGCACGTTGGATCGTCTCGAAAGCTCCGTGTTTCTTTGATTGGTAGAAGGAAAATCGGCCGTCACCGCCTTCACTATTAATTCGGAATCGGTGACAACCCTATATTTTCGTATTTCTGGGAAGAGGTCTTTTAGAATAATAAACTTTTAGTATAAATTAGAGGCATCTAAAGTGCTACTATTTACCAATAAGGTGCCCAAAAAAACGATAAACTGGGAAGGCGTTTCAGTTCCGAGATCTTTGTCCCATCAACCCCAAAAAACATAGCAAGCGCTTCGTTTATCTATATATAAAAAACAGTTCCGTAACTGACTGACTGACTGACTGACTAACACAACACACAGACCAAACCGCTGGACCTGAAGGTCTGAAATTTTGCATGGCGATTCTTCTTATAGTGTAGGGGTGCACTAAGAAAGATTTTTGAAAAATATTTCTTAGATTTTTTAAAAATTAAATTTTTAAGCTGTTTTAGCAAATTTTTTTAAGTTTGCATTTAAAATAATCATTTGAAGGTTATAAAATTTATATCACGAGAAAGATCATAAAAATTCCTTTAAAATGAAATCTTTTTCGAATCTTTACCTCGATTTTCTGATTTTTGGTGAATTTTTAAAGATTAATTTTTAGAATTTAATTTATTAAATGTTGATCACGTGATTTCTTTTTCTGGTACTTTATATAAATTTATCGTCACGTGCATGACAACTAAACAGACAAAACAAAAAAATTTTTCTTGCTA
Source organism: Dolomedes plantarius (assembly GCA_907164885.2). Taxonomy (NCBI): domain Eukaryota; kingdom Metazoa; phylum Arthropoda; class Arachnida; order Araneae; family Dolomedidae; genus Dolomedes; species Dolomedes plantarius. The sequence goes on along the minus strand of OU015498.1, from coordinate 69,650,298 downwards.
ATGATTGGACATTATCCAAAAAAATATTAAAATACAGTAAAAGATATGTTCCTCCCACTGTACTAGATTAACTGTACTATATTCTTTAGTATGTCCTATTACATTTAATTTGAATATTTTTTCTACATTATTTTGTCTATAAAAATAATCTCTCACGATTTTTTATAAATATATTTTTTTTTGTTTTTTTAATCAATTGTATTGATCGTCGTATTTATTATAAATATATACTGGATGCGTCATAAATTCGTGCAAAGTTCAAAAATTCTTAATAAAAGAAATAATGCTCGGAAAAATTTTCTGTTTGCGCGAATAGGATCAGAGGGACATTGGATTTTTTTCCCTGTAAAAAAAAAAAGTGTTTCCAAAAGTAACCGAAAGAGGGCGCTTTTGCGTGACCACGTTAAGCCTGTATTGCAGGAAAGACATGCGTTTCCTGTTGTCACCTACATGCAGGATGGTGCTCCGCCCCACATTTCACGTGATATCAAGACGTTCCTGTTGGAATCTTTCACTGAAGACCGAGTTCTATAAGTCGCGGTTATAAGGTTCAGTGGCCCTCCCGATCACCAGACTTGACCCCAGGAAATTTTTAGTTGGGGGGATACTTAAAGACTCATGTGTACTGGGGCTCCCCAACCACTTTGGTGGAACTGAAAAATGTCATTCGACAGACAGTCGCAGCCATCGATGATAGAATCCGCTGTAATGGGCTTAGTGACGCGCGTCACTTGCCTATTATCTTGTTCTGGTAGTAATGTTGAACATCTATTACTTTAAAATAAATGCACAGTCTCGTGTTATTGTGATCTGTTTGATTTTCTGTTTGAGTTTGCCTGATTTGAATAAAACGTCTCCACGTGATGTGTGAGCGCCCTCTTTCGGGTACTTTTGGAAACTTTTTTTTTACATGGAAAAAAATCCAATATCCCTTTGATCTTATTGGCGCAAACAGAAAATTTTTCCGAGCATTACATCTTTTATTACGAATTTTTGAACTTTCCACGAATTTACTGACCCACCCGGTATATATATTTATTTTTTTGGCATTAATTGCATACATTGACCGTTGTATTTAATTTGAATGTACTCCGTAGCGAAGTGCGGGTTTTCAGCTGGTATGTCTATAAAATTAGAAATGCTCTCTTTCTTTTTGTTTCTAAAATATAACTAAATACATTTTTGTAAAAGCATTATCTCGAATGCTCTGGACTTGGCCGGAAAGTTGCTCGAGGTGAGATCTCTGTCGGCGAGTAATACATCATCTCTAATTATCCAGAACTTGGTAATTTAGAATCCAAAAAGAAATGGACGTGTTAAAAATTTCTCCTTCCATTCTAAAATACAAAGGACAAAATTCAAAGCACAAAATTCTTTGCGCAACTGATCTCGTACTTTGTTTATTCTGTTCTTCGCCTCTGGGACGTAGTATGCAAAACTTATGTAATAAGGTCTTCTCTAAAACCACAAAGCTGGGATATTACAAAATTGCGGATCGTAAACAGCGTTGCGTATTGAAAGCTAGAAACTACAGCACCCAAGAGAAAGGAAAGAATTTTGCCAGAAGCTATCATCTATATCCGCTTAACTTTTTTTTCTTTACATTTCCAGATTACTGCAGACAGAGAAAAATAACTTTCCCTGGCAGTGACATTTAGAAAGTTCTAAACTATTCTGGGAAGCCTTTGGAAGGAAATAATTAAAAAATCAAATGTGGTTCATTCACATGTCAAATTACGTTAGATGTAGTATAACAGTAAGAACTTTTTTTAATATTAAGCATGTGATAAAGTTTAAATTGCTTATAGGGTTGTTACAGAGAAAAATAAAATTTTAACTGAGAGTTTCTTAAAATCCACTAATTGTGGATCCATCCAGAAACCGTAACTGGGTTTTAGATCAGAATTAAGTAAAAAAAAAATCTCTCTCGGTGATAGATGATTAGAAGGGATAGTTTCTACAGACGAATAACGAATGTTATAATCATACGCTAAAATTTAAGAAATACTTGATTGCGAAGAATTCTTGATTAAAGTGTCAAAATTAAAGTGTAAAGTGTGATTAAAGTGTCCATTTTAGTATCAAATTCAAATCTTTTGACACTAAAATTTTTCTCAATGCTAATTCTATAAATTAAGTCGATTTTCTGGAAAGTTTTACTATGAATACGAATGCTTGGATATAATCAATGGCATGTCTCATATACTATAGGCATCTTGGCTAAAAATTTGAACGAAATGATTTTCTATAGTCTACCCATTTTTTTAATCTTAATTTGTTCTTTTCACTCCTACCTATTGATTTCATATTTTCATTCAACTTTGAGCATCATCCCATAATGTCTTGTTTGCCTTGTTTCCCCCTTCTTTGAGTATATCTGCTTGTGATCATAGGGCCATCGATTTTCATCGATTTGTCCTCATTCCTCGTATAATCATATGACTGCCATGTTCTCTCGTAAATATGCAAAGTTCTGGATTACTCTAGGAATTACCTGTCATGTCAAAGTGTTGAACGGTCTACGCTTTTAGGATACAGCCAAAGGGACAATTGTATCTAGGGGACTGAAATAAATTTCGTCTTTAAAATTTTTGTACTTGTGTATGTCTTTTTGCCCCTTAGTAGGACCTATTTTCCAACTAAACGATAGGTTCCGTATTTAAACACTCTGTCTTTTGCAAATTCGCGAGTTTTCTAATTAAATATTATGTTGTTTGCCAATACCATGGCACCTCGTCCATGGAGACATTCGCACTTTTAACCACGAGAATCGTTCGTTTCTATCGATAGGGACACCGTACAGGTGAACCAACACCCCCACCTGATGTCACCTCAATTTTGACCAAGCACCACCAAGGATGAATGTTTTCGTTAATTCCCTCACCCTCTCTGGCATCACAGAAGAACTCTCCGGTCTATAAATTTAACGTGACTATATCCGGTCTAGACATGACGTTATTGATTCGCGTTCGTCGGGATTCGATCTCCTCAGCCCCATCCGAAGTGTAACGCGCTACCACTATACTACTTCGGGGCCTAATTAAATATTATTTGAGGGATCTTATTCTACAGGCTGTATAATTACAATGGCAACTAACGTTTGAAAATCTCCTTTCTTGGACTGCGACTTACAGAATGGTTTTGTGGGTCTATGCATCTGTGCTTCGTCAAAGTCGTTTGTTTGTCTTAGGGAAATGGCTCTTGCGGGGACGATATTCTTGAAAGAAAAAATAGTCTGAGAGATGACTTAGAAAATGCAGAAAACTTTTTAAACACCTACCCTTGGTAGTCAGATCGACTAAGCAATGTTGGGAGTCTTAAAAAAAAGCTGTAATTTCGGGCTTTGCAGGTTACTGTTTACTTTATCAGAAGGCAACTATCCTTCCACCAGGGACATTTGATTAAGCGTAATATTGTCAAATTTGTGAACACATTAAATAAACCGCAAACAATTGTAGCACACACCCTATATCACAATGTCATAGTTCTAGAAGTTGAGTTGTTTCCTACAAGTAACTGAATAAAATGTAATATGTTGCTTCTGTATACTACAAATATATACAAGAAAACGTTTTTATACATTACTATTGAATTCACTCACCTTAATGTTTACCCATGAAGATAATGTGTCCAAGGATTGCCGACTTGGATTTAAGGATTTTTTAAACTATAATTCGTAATAGAGAAAGAAATTTTACACTGTGGGGCATTTTTGTTTAAAAAAATGCAAATAATATTTTAAAATTTAAATTATTCCGGGAAAAAAGTCTGGTATAGTGTGTGTAAGGTTTACATAAGATTCGATTCAAAATAATCGAACTTTTAAGTGCATATATTTAAAGAAGCCGCTTAAGATATGCTAATTTCAGTATACGCCGTTGGTTATGAATACCAAGCAGCTAGATTACAAAAAAAGGAGAAAAGGAGTAGGGGAGTCGAGTGCTGGAGCTAGGCCTAGAATTGGGTTTGATTATAGTTGAGTTAAGGGAATTGCCGTTTGAGGCGTTTAGCTATCAAACTATTAACTTTCACAACTCAATTGACAGTGAACTTTTAATTAATCTTGCAGACTATGATCACGTAGACCCCACTAACAGGAAAAGGCCTCGTGCCATCCTGAGTCTTTCGTCTTAAAATTCTTTGTCTTCGTCATTTAAATAAATTATAAAAATATAATAAACAATACTTGGCTTTGCCAAGGCTAAAACAATTAAAATTTTATAAAATAAAATAAAAATCTATTTTACAATCCTTAAACTTCCTTCTAGCACTTATTATTTGTCTCTGAGTAAATCCTTTTGGATTTGTCCGATTTCCTAGTTTCAGAACTCACGGATTCTGAACCTTATTTTCTATCCAAACACTTTTCTTTCTCCTCTCTCTACCTGCCAATTGAAAACCAGCTTTCAGACAGCTATTGACTCCTCCACCAGAGAAGCATCACGAAGATCCTGGAGACGTCCATTGTGAGTGCTCTTCATTTCACCCTCCAAACCTCTGACCAAAAAAACCACCTGCTTCACTTTTGTGTTGCAATTTACACTTCCGAAGATATTAAAAAACGAACATTCCTTTTCTCATTTCGGTGGAACTTTCGCTCTCCGTTTTCAATCTCATGAAATATCTGTGTTAGAAGGCGATGGCCTAGGTAACACAGTTAATCACATGCTCATATGGTCCTATGGTCCTATGGCGTTTAGCTACGTTGCTTCTAACCTACGCGAGTTCTTGTTAGAAGAAGGTTGTGTGTGGTAGGAGGCCAAAGTCTACTGAGCTGCAGCGCTGGTTTGACTTTCAAGAATTGTGAGTATTTCAAACTGTATTTTCTTGCAAAGTGTCAATACAAGAACAATATTTCTTGCATGAATGTTTATATAGCTCGTACTAGTAGTACGCACTATTTATGTTGAAAAGCAAATTCATGTGTCAAGTTTAAATAAACATTTTAATTAATTTAGAACTATGTTTGCATCTAATTCATTAGAGTGCCACTTCAAAATTATATACACCCGAGGTAGAGGGTAGAAGTATAAAATCTCTATACGTGTTTTATACGCTCCAAAATTCCTTTGGTGGACGAAATTTATAAAATGAATCCCGTTGCAAGGTGCAGAAAAGTTCAGTCTATCTGAAAACATCATTTTCATTTGATTATCAGCATTTATGTAGTTGTAATTAGTAGACAAATTTTCTCCATAGGTTAACATTGAGGTGAACGAATCCAATAGGGTTAGTACACAGCAGCCTTAACGCAAATGGATAACGTTGTTGCAATTTTTATCCCAGTGATACATTAAATAAATAATAACTGATAAGAAATTTAACTGATAAGTCATTTGAATTTCATATTATTGACTTTACAGAGGACGTTCCAGTTCTTCTAAAATATTTGTATAATACCTCTAAAGTCCCTAAAATAGTCTAATTAGGATGAAATTAATTAATTAATTAATTAATTAACTTTTATTTAGGGCTTAATTTATTTAACTATTCTTACTATAATCTAAAATAGTCTATTGCTTGTAATTTTAATACATAAAATTTAATTCCGTAAGTTATTATACCACAGACTGCATGTTAGTGCCTACGTAAAATTAGATCACATTAAGATTATTAACATTCAAAACATTGTTTCAATCTTAATTTCTTTTCTAAGTTTAGACTTTTATTGCGATTTCATACAAGAAATTCACAGACGAATGAAGAATTCAAACCCTTCGGAATTTTCTTTATCAAGCAAGTCTTCGGTTGCTAACAACTTACTTCGTCCCACGACACTCATCTATTTTGCACAGAAAACTTTTGGATTAACGTAAACTTTGTGCTAGAGTAATCCATCTATTGAGCCCAGCCATCAATTGAGTTACCGAAACAAGGTTTATCTTAGACATTAGGCTTCCTTTTATCTTATTTTTGGTCGTCAAAACAGCAGAAGTTTCGGAAAATAGTGTGAAAAATATGTTTAGTGCGTCCTATTTGGACTGAATACGTCTAGCTTGATAATAACGTGTAACAACTAGTTTCTAGAATTACTATGGATGTTATTATAAGATATGGAATAATTTGTAGCAATGAAATAAGAGATACGTAACGTTCGCATTAATTTTATTTTCCGTTATACCGATACAGTATCTCTTTATTTCTGAATTTAATTTTTCTCTTACCATTTGACCTTTACTGAAAAAAAGTAATCGATCTAACTCATCTTTTTAAAGTTATCCTAAGTAGTGTTATCAGTCCAGTTTGAAAGTCCATTTCTACCCCCATTCTATCCAGTTACGTGGACAGCATATTTTTAATAACGACTTTCTCTCTAATTTCGTATTAGATGAAATTCACTTACGAAGAAAGGAATTAAGCCCAACAAAGATTTCTCAAACGTTTCATTTTTTTTAAATGATAATAAAGTAAATATTTTTAATAAAGTTACGTTTTTACCGTCAGTTAGTTAATAGTGTGATATTTTAGAAAGTTGTTTAACAGGTCAAAAAGTAGTGAATTGTGAAGGGTTTAGATCAGGACTACCGTGAAATCTTGCGTATGAAACGCACTTTTTTTCACATTTTAGTCCGCAAAAATAAGGGTGCGTATTATACTCGTGTACAAAAAAAAACCGTAGTTTTAAACATTGAATAAACGAACGTACAGCAGCTAGACATTGCAGAATGGGTACTTTCGACATGGAATGAATTAGATCCGTCTATTATTAAACAAGTCTTCCTGAAATGCCGCATTTCGATAATTTCGACGGCAGTGAGGACGACATATTATGGAAGGATGGGCAGGTGTCATCAAATAAGGATGATGAGGGCGGTATGTATTACGACGGCACCAATATAATCATGACATGGACGCAACAAAAATAGATGAGCTGTATTAAGTGAAAGTGATTTAAGACTGAAAATTTGACAGTATTGTTTGTTTTGAATTAAAAAGTTTTTTCTACAGAATTTGACGTTTTGGTTTCTTTTTATTACAAATTTTATATGTTAATAAATATTTGAGCAATTTTTAAATAAAATATTGAAAAGTTAAGGGTGCGCATTATAGTCGAATTTTAATTTTTTCCGAAAATTTCGCGCAAAATCAAGCATGCGTATTATACACGTGTGAGTATTACAGTCAAGATTTTACGGTATGTGGAGGACGTCTTTCTTTCCTCTGATTCATCCAAATTTCAAATACTTTGGATTGAGAGACTGTGCTCCATGATCGATCGCTTTTAAAAAGACGAGAGTCAGAAGTATCTGGTTCCTTACTGCAGTTTGATTACGAGCATTGTCAAGTATTTGATAGATCATGCTATGGTCAAAAATCGGATAAATGGATATAAAACAAGGAAAAATATCAACAATGCTGTCCTTTTTCTGAAAAAACTTAATGATAGAAAAGAAAGAAATTTAAGTGTTTTGAGATATTGTTCCTTGATATAAAACAAGGCACAATATTCAACAATGCTGTCCTTTTACTGAAAAAACTTAATGATAGAAAAGAAAGAAATTTAAGTGTTTTGAGATATTGTTCCTTGATATAAAACAAGGCACAATATTCAACAATGCTGTCCTTTTACTGAAATAACATAATGATGGGAAAGAAAGAAATTTAAGTGTTTTGAGATACTGTTGAAGTAACTACTTTACTTCTTTACTTCTTTACTTCTTATTGATATAAAAACTACTAGTAACTACTTTACTTCTTTACTACTTTACTTCTTATTGATATAAAAACAAGGAACAATATTCAACAATGCTGTCCTTTTTCTGAAATAACTTAATGATGGAAAAGAAAGAAATTTAAAAGTTTTGAGATATTGTTCCTTGATATAAAACAAGGAAAAATATCAACAATGCTGTCCTTTTTCTAAAAAAACTTAATGATAGAAAAGAAAGAAATTTAAGTGTTTTGAGATATTGTTCCTTGATATAAAACAAGGCACAATATTCAACAATGCTGTCCTTTTACTGAAATAACATAATGATGGGAAAGAAAGAAATTTAAGTGTTTTGAGATATTGTTGAAGTAACTACTTTACTTCTTTACTTCTTTACTTCTTATTGATATAAAAACTACTAGTAACTACTTTACTTCTTTACTACTTTACTTCTTATTGATATAAAAACAAGGAACAATATTCAACAATGCTGTCCTTTTTCTGAAATAACTTAATGATGGAAAAGAAAGAATTTTAAGAGTTTTGAGATATTGTTCCTTGATATAAAACAAGGAACAATATTCAACAATGCTATCCATTTTCTGAAACAACATATGGGGGTCCAGGACACAAAATTCTTCAAATTTTCGAAAAAAAGTTATATTGTATTAAAAAATTTTGTGTTCTTTTCCGCTTAAAATGACGTTTAAAACATGACGTTTCTATCTTATATAGAACAGGATATATTAATTTTTTTGTTTGCAACATTCTAATAACAGCCAGTCTTTGTGTAAACCTGTAAATGCTTTATCTGTATGATGGGTTTTTTTCACCATTTTTCGTCTTGTTATAAGTCAAGAACCGTTACAGACAGAGGGTTCAAACTTGGAACACATCTTTTTAAATTATTTTACTTTAATTTTGATACAGAAAATTTGAAAAGAATATTTACTTTTGAAAGTACGATTTTTTAAAAATAAGTTACATCAATTTTTTTTAAATTTTTTCTCTAAATATTTTTAATTAAAAAAAAAACTAATATTTTAAAAAACGTTGAATCAAAGTTAAAACTTCTATTTTTCAGTTTAATTAAATGTAAAAAATTTGAATTCGACAAATAATATTTGGAGTTATAACGATTTTAAATTACTCCACTTTTTAAAAAAATTTTAAATTTTAAAGATTTTTTAAAATATTGTACGGAGGTGTACTATGTTAAGCAAAAAAGCAGCTGGACTGTAAACAAAATTAAAGTTTAATAGCGTGGCATTGTTTGCCAAAGGAAACTCCGCTTGTTGCCGGAGCTCCTTCTAGGACGGATACAGAGTTCGTTCTGAGTTATTCATGCCGCTAGAGGGCGAATTGGGTGGAGGCGTTACGTCACACATCATTACGTAACAAATATTATGAGAAGTTTTATAATGTGATTTTGTTTGCAAATTATATGGTTAACCATCACAAAAAAAAATTCAAAATTTTAACTCAATAAATAAAATTTTTTAAAAAATGTGTCCCCGACCCCCTTAATGATGGAAAATAAAGAAATTTAAGTGTTTTGAGTTCATGGAATTACCTTATAACACTTGTTAGGAATGGAATTCATGTTATCAGATTTTCTCGGATCACCTGGATAGTCTAGTGGTCAGTGTGCTGATTGCAAAATCCAGAGACTCGGACCCGACCCCCATTCCTGGCAGACGTTAATTTCGGCGGAGCGCAAATGTTGAAAAAAAAACCACTTAAAGAGACCATTTGGAAGCCCACAGAAGAAATACTGCTCTTCGAGAAAAAGCATCTGAAAGGTTAGAAAAGTATAGTATAATCAGTATGTGTGACTTTGAGTTGTTTGCAATAAAAGCTTGCATCTTTGGCATTGAACGCAAAAGAAGATGGCGAAAAATATACTGATGGGGTGGAATTCATAATATGAGATATCCCGACTTTGGTTAAAGGGCTAAGAGGCCAAGAGTCTGGCTTCAATGTCCAAAGGTCGAATGGTTTAAATCTGCACTTAACAAAGCTAAATCTAACAGATTTTCTTCGCCTCGGCATCTATGCTCGCCCACGGGATCGATAGTCAAGCGAATGTTATTAATACTCAGCTGCTAATAAGCTGTTTATGAATTCTCAGCCCCCAAAGCAAAATTAAATATTAATCAGTGCCAAAATGCCTATTAGTGTTCTAAAGAATATAAAAATTATTAAAAAGCTACTGTAAGCGAAATTGAGCGCGGAAAAACTAGTTTAAGGGGTAACAAATTCAGGGACCAAGGATTTCCAGCAAAACCTCTCATCCACTAAGACCCATTAGCGCCCTTTACACGTACGTTCTTTCGCGAGTGCTTGGAGTGTACGGGATAGTGCGTGCGCTCCAAACACTCGCAAAATAGCGTACGTGTAAAGGGCGCTATACGTATTCTCTTGGAGTGCTTGGAGCGTACGGTATTACTCACAGGAAAACTTGCAGTGCACTCAAAAGCAGCTTTCCCTTCCTCTCCGACACCTTTACACATGCACTGAATCGCGCGGAATCGTGGTTTCATGCGGGAAAGAGCGTACGTGTAAAGGGCGCTATTTTTGCGGAATCGAAGTCCAATCGGGTGAGCCACTAGGCGAGCAAGCACATGCTGGCACAAACCTGATAGTCCCCGACTCACCCGTTCTTTGTTTTCAGCTTGCGAAAGACGAGTAAAAAGACATTTTGTAATGCTTTTGGACTGTTGTACTCTGTGGAAAACACTCGAATAGTTACATCCAAGAAATTCCCACGTACTCAAATTATCAGAGACCAACACATAGGAAATTTCTCTAAATCGTTGAAAACGAATTGGACCTTCTTTGTTTTACATACATTTTGCTTAGTTACCTTTGTTCATATTGAATTTCTTTAAGTGTTATTTCACAGTTATTTGCGATTTTATTGAAAATGTATTGAATCTCTACTTACGTATGTGCATTTTTCAAACAGAGGACATACAAATGCAGACTGAACATTATTCTTAGCTGTACAGTAAATCTTATTTAAGTGAACACAGATGATGCTATCCCAAGTGGCTCAGGATAATATTATTCTAAACTGTAATTATACTTTTTACTATAAATTTCTATGCCCCTTGCTTTTTAATCGGAAATATAATTTCCAATCTTGAGTTGTCAGTTTCTGCCATTTTTAATTTTCCACGAGTAAAATCTTTCTACGTGCCCCAAAATAGAAAAGAAATAATCTTACCACTAGAAAGTCGGTTGCCGTCATTTTGACGAATTCGGACATACTATTGAGCGCTATGTCTGTATTTCTGTCCTCAAGCTTCTGAAATTTTATCTGTATTCTTTTTCTAATTTTACGTGAAATATGCACACACATTTACAAAATAATATTCGATAGTAATGAGGGGGAGAAAATGTGTTGTATACCTTAAGACTGAAAGCCATCGATTTGACGGCAATATAGAAAACGGCCAGACGCTTTAAAATAATACCGGAAAAATGTTAGTTGCTTTTCGTCCCCTCCCCCTTTTGCAAATAACAGAAATATTGGCTTTTCAGAAATATTGGTGGTGAAAAGCAAGGACTGCAAAAACCATGCATATATTTTTACAGATAAACCTTACCAGGTTGTCAGCTCGGCATATCTGCATAAAAATATATCTAAATACACTGAAGTGCCACTGAATTAGGGATACCTACCTAGTAACGAGTTGGGCCTCCTCTGGCCTTGATAACGGCTGCCACACGACGAGGCATAGATTCAACAAGTTTCTGGATACGTTCCACGGGAATGGCTTGCCAAATATTGGCTAAAGCTGTCCATAATTCAGTAAGGTTCTTTGGTGCTGTGTGATGGCCTATCACGCCTTGTTCCAAAACATCCCAAAGATGCTCAATAGGATTTAAGTCTGGGCTTCTAGGTGGCCAATTCATGACAGAGAAGTCAGAGGAATGTTCATCCAACCAGCCAGTAGCCAACCGGGACTTGTGAGAGGTACAGTTGTCTTGCTGGAAAACTCCATTACCGTGCGAATAACAGAACAGCATAAACGGATGGAGGTGATCACCCAACAACTCTACGTACCGAATTGCATTGAGGGAGGTTGGTACACGCACCAAAGTTCCCAAACTGTGCCACCAAAAAACACCCCAGACCATGATTGAGCCACCATGCCCTTGTACAGTTCCAGCCAGGCATGCAGGATCCATGGCTTCATGAGCCTGACGCCATATTATCAGCCTCCCGTCGGTGTTAAGTAGTCGGAATCGAGACTCATCACTCCATGCTACTCGTTTCCAGTCCTCTACACTCCAGTCTCTGTGCTCTCTTGCCCAGGCAAGACGTGCAGCCCGATGGCGAGTATAGAGCAATGGTACTCTCGTAGGTCGATGACTCCCGAAACCCATACGGTGAAGCGAGCGTTGCACAGTCCGTTTACTGACTGTACGACTGGCACCGTCATTAAACTGGGTGGTAAATTGAGCTAATGTTTGGCTTCGCTGGCTACGTACAATACGCCTGAGCCGTCTCTCACCACGCACTGTCAAGGCTAATTGTCCTTTGCAGTTTGCCCGATCGCTATTTTTTTTTCCACCATCCATGTATTCTTGGTATACTCTTGACACTGTTGACCTTGAAAATCCTAGCTGTTTGACGATTTCGGAAATTGAATGGTCCATGCGTCGCGCACCTACGATTTTTCCGCGATCAAAGGCGTCTAAATCAGGCAGTTTACCCATACTGGCAATTCCAACAACTAATTCAGAACAACCACAGTACGCGCTATATATGCAGTTACCACAGCGCCCTCACTTGCGCATACATGATGCGCAGCGCTACACAATTTGCATAGGCTTTGCTACCCCTAATTCAGTGGCACTTCAGTGTATATACTAATTTATTATATATTGGTATGAAATAGTTCAAAATTTAAAGTATTTAACCATTAAAAAAATTAAAATATTTTAAATTCTTGATTTTATTTTTAACCGTTAAAATGACGGCGTTCAGTCTTTTTAGTAAGAAAAAAATTCCCGCCTTTCTAGTATTAAAAAACTGATCGATTTAAACAAAGGAATATACTGAGAGAGAGAGAATAATCTTTCCATTAGTAAGTGCAATAGTATTCGTGAGTGAATAACGCGCATGTTTTTAGCTATTCAGAAGTTTCAAAGGATGTCTGGCACTTCTATTCAATCAAAAGAGCTCTGTAAGCACTCCAGAGAAGGCTCGCGATTGATGCAGAAAGTTTGTTCAAGAGTTTTCGCAGACGCTCTCGTAATAATCCTATCGAAAATGTAATTATGTATGGAAAGTTAACTCCAAATAGGAATCCTCTCAAGATAAAACTTGTCTTCCCACTATTATGGAGAAACTTATTAAATGCACTTTGATAATTTTTTTTGGTTAATAAATAGGCTTTGGTTTGAGAAAAAAAATCCGCCAATTTTATTCTTAAGGATTAAAAAATATTTAATGTCTTGGAATCTCGGAGAATGATAAACGATGCAGATTTTGTAGTAATAATTCTATACTTGCCAAATAAGTTAGATGTCGTCGAAAAGAAAATGAATTTAACATTTGCTGAATCCACATTTGGTAGTTATTAAAACCTCGATTCAATTTTGTATTCTATTAATGCATGCTTGTACTGTGTTCTGTATTTGTGTGTAATTCCAGACAAAAATACTTTCCTAGTTTAGTTGACATTTATTAAGGCTATTTTTAGTTGTAATTAATTAAGGCTATCGCTTTTCCCCCATCTCTCTTTACCAGCTCAAAATACTCTCAATGTGATCCAAATTAGAGCATTTTCCGGCCAAAATAACAAATTGGTATTCTTTTCCTGCTAAAAGGATTTTACGGAACGGGTGGCTGCTCCACCATGCATGAAAACAAAGGATTTTCCATTTAAATATCCTTCTCATAGTTAGGATATCGGCTTGTTCCTCGACAGATAGTTGAATCGGTCGTACCATATTCTACTGTTAAGGTGTACTAACCCTATTGGATTTGCTCGTCGCAATGTTAACGTAAGGAGAAAATTTGTCTACTATTTACAGCTATATAAATGCTGATAATTAAATAAAAATGGTATTTTCCGATAGACTGCCACTTTTCTGCACCTTACAACAGTATTCCTTTTATAAATTTCGTACACCAAAGGAATTTAGGAGCATTTAAAACACTATAACAGATTTCCTCCCCCACCGTATAATTTAAATTTAAAAATATTATTTATATATTTTTTTAAATGCCCCAAGGTGTAAAGTTTCTTTCTGTATTACGGAGTACATTTTTTTATAAACAAACTTTAAATCCGTGTCGGGAGTCCTTGGACAAATTTTCGACCCAGGTTAACATTAAGGTGAGAGAATCCAATAGGGTTAGTACACAGCAGCCTTAACTTCGTACATGATGAAGAGCCCTTGTCACCGATAACAGATGAAATGATGACTTGGAGGGAAAGGAATTTCATCCTCTGTAAGGAAATATAATATTATAATTGCGTATAATGCTCACTATGCATAATGAAGTATGACAGTTATATTTCCTTGCTTCACCTTCAAAGAAAGTGATATTCGGCTTCCAGGACATCAGATATGCTTTCATCGGTACAAAAAGCAAGATACAGAACAAAGGAATAAAGAAGGCCATTGTGTTTTAGTTTTATAAAAGAATAAATCTCATATAAGTCATCTATTAGACTGGAAATAATATTTATTAAATATACGCGAATTTCCGAAAATTGAAATCTCGGTTCTTGCGAATTTCATCCCCTTTTTCCTCGTAGTGGCAGTTATTTTCGACTTCCGAGAAGTTCAATTGATGTAGAAGATTTCCTCGAAAATTTTTGCTTTACAGTTCTTTCAAGTCTAAAGATGTAAGTCTTCGCAATTGGGTTTAATTTCCTTGTAACAAATTAGATTTTCAGGTGCTAAATTTTCTTAAAGCAAATATTGAGACCCTTTATACTGAGACCAGTTTTTGTTTTTTGTTTTTGAAAAGTAAAAATATGTCCGTCAAATGATAAAGGCAGAGGTATAAGGGAGCAATAGATACATACATACATACATACACTACCATACAATAATGGACCGGACAGCAAGATTTGATGTATAAGGAAAATAATACATGCTTTAATAGGGGGATGGTCCCATACGTGCTGCAATTACACTATCAACCCTTCTGGGCATACTTTCAACAAGGTTTTGATACACCCCTATGGGTATTTGTGTCCATTCCTGCTGCAAGAATATCGCCAGCTCATCTGTAGATTTGCTGATGTGGTTCCCTGGTCCGTAAGCGTCGCTCTAACTTGTCCCACAAATGTTCTATGGGGTTTAGGACGGAACTATGAGTAGGCCAGGGAGGACGTTTTACATCCATATCTTGATACCACTACATGACAGAGACTGCAACATGACATGGATTGTTGTCGTCCTGGAAGTAACATTCGTCCATTCCATGAAATTGCCAGAGCGTAGGAAAAACTTGATTGTCCAAAATATTCATGTAAGCATCGGTGTTCAATTTACAGAAAGGAACAACATGCAAAGGTCCCAGGCCATACAACGAAATAAAACCTATCAAGTACACCACCACCACCGACCTTGTGAGTTGGAACGATGCACTCGGGTAACAGACGTTCGCCTGGCATTCGCCAAACCCAAGAACGCCCATCCGACTGGAAGAGCGTGTAGCATGAACCGTCTCTCCATAAAACAGTTTTCCAGTGGTCCAGAGTCCAATAGCGACGTTGCAAACACCAAGCGAGTCTGTCGGCTTTGTTGGATGGGGTGATGTTTCGTTTGTGTGCGGCAACACATCCGTGGCCATTGAGGGTGTGTAGTTCTTTTCGCAAAGTATTGGGGTGCACCGTAACCCCTGTTGCCTGTTGAATCTCACTGTTTATGATTTGGAGTGGTTCCTTGCGGCTCTTACGAACCTCATGCTTCAGGACACGCCGATCCCGCTCTATTAGCTTACGCGGACGTCCAACTTGTGTAGTTTGTGTCCCAACTCCCGTAGTCTTCCACTTCTTCACGACGTCACCAACAGTTGACTGAGTCTGTGATAATTCTATCGCAATTGCGCGAATAGACTTGCCATTAATGTTACAACCAACTATAACATCTCTTTCAAAGTCAGTAATATCCTTCCGTTTCGACATATTGTCACAATTTCAAATAGAACTAACGATGTTACCACTTCGCGTATCGTATTTAACCTTAACAGGTCACATGAGAGCACTGACATACATACATACATTCAAAGCATCATAATTTTTTGGCGGAGAGCTTCCACGCAATGAGTTTGGGTTCAATTCCCGAGTAAGGCTTAGTTCCTGTGTTTTCCCCTCATAGGGAGCAATAGTGGTTCATTTAAACGGTGCTCCTATAACAAAGAAGCAGCAAAACTACGTGGTGTTGGTGGGCCAATGTCAACAAATGACAAGTGCCTGTCGCATTGGGAGGAAAAAAAACATTTAAAGTACCACTATAGATTAAATTGAAAGAATATTTCGGAGGTAGAAATCTTGCCTCATTTAACCCCTTTTCACTTGTGTTTAATTTTGTTTCGCGATCACTCGCGTGGTGATGGATATACCCCAAAGTTGTAAGCCGAATTTAATGGTACTGATCCAATCTTTCTTGGTTCCTTAGAATGAGAGAAATTTTTCATACGTTTTGATAGATTTTTATATTGCAAACAAGAGAAATGAGAATAAAGTGTGATATACTGAGGACTGCTTGTAAAAATTGGAAAGAATTGCAATTTATGTTGAGTCTGATCCGTTTGGTTTATATCCACTTTCTTACCATATTATAAGGTAGGATCAAAAAGTTCCAGGACTAATTCATTTAAAATTATAAAGCATGAAATGAACTTAGAAATCAACATATATTATGAAGCCCGATAATAGTATTAATATTTTCCGCTAGATAGTTTTCTTGTTGTGCGTTACCATAAACCCAAATTGATTGATTTATATAAGCAAGTATAATTAAATAGACGGGCTTTGAAAAGGTCATAATTTCAAAAGATGTCATCCAAAAAATTCTGTTTTTTATTCGGAAAGAATGCACCAGAGACTTGAACGCTTTGAGAGAAGCGTTCAAGAGTCATCAAGAGGAATTACTTTTGAATGGTTTAAGCTATTTAAAGATGGCCGTGCTTCACTGGGCTTCACTTCAATATTCGGATGATGCAAAATTCGGATAGACATTTCCAAAGGCCAGGTCTTACTGGAATTGTTTTTTGATCACAGAGGTCATTCATCTTTGGTTTATATCCGAAGGACGTACTGTAAATAACCTAATTTCCAAGGAAATAGGCAATATTAGGGCCTCTCAGGAAAGCCACCAGAATGAAGAGACCGGACTTATGGAAAGAAAAAAAACTGGAAACTACTCCATGCTAATGCCCCAGTGCATCGATCTGCAATTGTGGTTGAATATCGTAGTTAAATACTCTGTTACTGTCTTGAGACATCCTGCATACTCACCCGATCTTGCAACATGTGATTTCTTTTTTTTTTCCGAGAGATAAAAATGTTTCAATGGGAACCGCTATTCAAGTGTAGAAGAGGTCACAGCTCATTGGACGATTGCTGTGAAGGACATCTGAAAAAATGGATTGGAAACCGCTTTTTCACAGTTATACAGCCACTGGAATAAATGCGTAAATGTAAAAGGCCAGTATTTTGAAAATTTTGACCTATAATTATATATAAGTGTTGTATTTTATAGAATAAGAAACTTTTCCTGGAACTTTTTGATCGTACCTCGTAGTTTGCAAACCCTTTTCGCAACGTCTTTCCAAACTTTTAGCCATACACTTAAGATGAATAAAGTATATGGTAATTGGGAAAACTAAAGCAAGAAACCAGTTCAAGCAGCATCAGTTAGAAAGAAGTTAGAAGCAGCGAATGGAAGTTGATTTCCCTTAAGTTCTTTCCTAAAGACTGAATTCACATATCTTAATCTTGAACAGCGTGATCGACAAGTTAGCCACTTCACACTGAGACATTTAAATTATGACTTTGGCTGTAGGTGGGAACTCCTTCAAGAAATCATTTATAGAGATGAGTAGTTAATATTAGAGCTATAGACAATTAAGATATGTATATTTTTAGCAGTGGTAAAAATAATCATTTTGACTGACTCGGTTGCCCCAGTGTTAACACAATGGAAAGATATTAGCTGTAAATACAATTTTCATAGGATATTTAACCTCAATTGGAAAACTAAATAATTTCAAGGTTTTTGTGTTATTTTATCCCTAATACATAACAATGAACCAAGACTGTAGTTATGTCTTGGGTGAAAAATAACTTTAGGTGCTAACTGTTGCAAATTGAAATTATACGTATTTGTTTTTGGCGTACTGGTAGCGCCACCTGGCTGCTTCGTGGTTTGAATTCTTGGTTGTAATATATTTCATGAATTTCTTCACTAACTGTCGTCAATAAAATTTCTACGAAGATGAGTGCATTTAGAAACAAAATCGAAACTACGATTTTTATGTAACTAATTATAATTTAAATGTAATCGGTGACGATTTAATTCAGCTTCAGAGAATTCTTCAATCTAAAATCATATATATTACGACTTAAACAAATATCGTGTCCTTAAATCCGTTTGGCTTTATCTATATAAAAAAATAATACATAACTCACTCTAAATTTACTTCGACGAAGATAAGTAATCTGTTCCCAGAAATATCTTTCCCTTAACTAAAACAGAACGTTTTTCTTACATTTCCTTTTGTAAATTGGTAAATTTCAAAGTGAATTTTGGATTGTTTCTGAGATATATTTTCTCGCATATTGCTGGAGTGAAAGGATATATGGAAATTCTCCAATGTAACAAAAATTTTGTTCTTAGAACACAGATGCGTCACATTTCCTTTCTGTGCAAATTTCTTAGACGTCATGGATGTTTTGTCGTACCTCATTTTTGTCTCTTGTGTACAGGAGATAAAGAATAAAAGAATTTGTCATTTTCATAAAAGAATAATTTTTGATTTATTCAGTTCCTAGCATATTCTTATACAAATGCGGAATTTTGCTGCCGTGGATAACTTTATACTTTGCGAGAGACAATGCATGAATGCTACATAACAAGTACAGGAAATGAAATTTCCAATGACTTTTAAAAGCGAAATCTCAATACAAACCGGAAAAATCGTACAACATATAAAAATGCATTCACAGTAATCCAATTATTTATAATTTACAAAAGCTCTTATTCTGTATCTGTTCAGTTAAATCAATTACATATATGTTTCACTGAAAAAAACATTTTATTGCTCTAACGGTCTGCCAAGTACAATATTTTTAGTCTTCCTTTTCGTAACGTTTAGGCATGTATGTTTTAACGTACCCACTTTATGGCAAGCAAGCTGCTGGCTATGATTGCGGAGGTATAAGAATATTGAATATGTCATAAAATAGGAATCAAGCGTCGTGGTGACCAATGATAGAAATAAGTACATAGGATAAGGCATGAGATTAAGGGAAACGTTTTGGAAGTCTTTTGGGGCAAAGCTTTATGGCAAGCAAACTGCTGGCCATGATTGCGGAAGTTTAAGAACATAAAATATGTAACAAAATAGGAATCAAGCCACCTGGTGACCAACGGTAGAAATAAGTACATAGGAGGTCAAAAAGTGTTATCAATAGAGAAATGAGTATCAACAAATTAAGATTTATATATACCAAAAATAAAGATATATATTCTCAAAATATAGAAGGCTTGAGATTAGGGGCAAAGTTTTGGGTGTCCCTGCTTTTCGTTGCTCATATTTTCCGCAGGGTCCCGGAGACTGACTAGGTAAAACATGGATTATATAGAAAATAGGCAGACAGAATTTAAACTCTATGTAACTAGATTTTTTTCAGTAATAATTACCTTGGAATTTCAGAATTTAATTCTTAATGCGGCAAAGTAATAGAATGCTTAAGACTGCTGTGTACTGATTCTATTGGATTCGCTCACCTCAATGTTGATCTATGGAGAAAATTTGTCTACCATTTACAGCCACATAAATGCTGATAACCCAATAAAAATGGTATTTTCAGATAGCCTGAACTTTTCTTCACGTTGCAATAGGATTCATTTTATAAAGTTCATCCACCAAAGGAAATTTAGGCTCATTTAAAACATACTACACCAGATATTCCCCCCGAATAATTTAAATTAAAAATTTTATTATTATTTTAAATTTTTTTTAAATTTTCAGGTAGTCTCTTCTAACGAAACTACCGCGGGTTATTAATAACGTAGGATTGCTTATCTCTTTTGTATGTATGTGTTATGTTTATATATATATATATATATATATATATATATATATATATATGTGTGTGTGTGTGTGTGTGTGAATATATATATATATATATATATATATATATATTTGTAAAAATTGTGACGCATTT
The DNA here is from genome assembly GCA_907164885.2 of Dolomedes plantarius. Classification (NCBI taxonomy): domain Eukaryota; kingdom Metazoa; phylum Arthropoda; class Arachnida; order Araneae; family Dolomedidae; genus Dolomedes; species Dolomedes plantarius. The sequence continues at coordinate 69,630,216 of OU015498.1, read as the reverse complement.
TGGTGCTTTTCTGTTTAACTGTTTACTGCTTGCCCAAGCGATACAGACTGGGTTTGGCGCGTTGCCAAAATTATAACTCGTGACGCAGGACATCTGAAATTTTGCTTTCCGGAGGACCGTTATGGAGGAACGTAATCCTATATTAAAATTTCCCCAAGGTGTAAAATTTCTTTCTCTATTACGGAGTACAATTTTTAAAAAAATCCTTAAATCCAAATCGGCAATCCTTGGACACATTTTCCTCTTAGGTTGACCTTGAGGTGATCGAATCCGAAAGGGTTAGTACACAGTAGCTTTAACGTAGTATACATTTTTCCTCCATTCGTAACTTAATATGAATGTTAAATGTCCAAACCTTTGTAAAAATGACCTAGTACGTAAAAAAATTACAATCGTTCAAAAAATATTTTTTCCTATGTAACTCTCATGTTTAATACTTCGCATTTTCTATCTGTGTTACTATATTTTTTGTCATGAAATGTGTTTTTCATTCTCCAATACTGAACAAAAAAAAACTATGTTAAGAATTTCATAAACATAAATTCTCTTACATCGGTATAGAGGGGCAATTTATGAAAACCATTTCAGATGAATATTTACAAACCCAAGAGAGACATTTACATACGTAAACCAGAACTTTAATGCATTTCCCCTCAAGAGAAATTCATTATATTCGTATGCAATGTTCTCTTGTTTTATTGTAAATGGAGAAATTACCATTTATATAAGGACAGGCTAATTCAGATATGCTGATCGCTTTCCGACTTCCGCTTCTAAATAAATTTCCTTGCTCCAAGCCAAACGTTACCAGTGTTTGACATACGTCGCTGTAACATTCCTCAAAGACATTTATGCTCTTTTCAGTTTATCGTTGATTGTTTTCCTTAGAGTACAGTTTACGGTAATTTTTAGGTTCATTTTTTAAAGCCCAGTAAGAAAACTTCTAACAACATTATTTCTTTTTACACAAAAAAATTAAACTACAAAATTTGGCGATGTTTCCTTTAAAAAGGAACCCAATAAGAATGTCAAATTACATAAACAAAAAAAAGACACTAACAGTCAAAAAAGTTATCTGAAATCTGCAATTAGCGCAGCACGCAACATAAACGCAAAAATTCTGTATTCTGTAAATTCTGTATTCTGTAAATTCTGTAAATTCTGTAAATTATGTAGCAATAATAGAAATCAAAGCACTTAAATCAAAACTCAAAAGAACCAAAGATAACGAAGCAATCGACAGGTCTCTTCATCGGGAAGACTAAACGAGTCGATCACCTCAAGCGGAAACTTTCTAGTAGGATATAGGTTAAGCCAAAAAAAAAAAATACCAAGGCCCCGAGATACCCAGATTAAAAAATAAATACTGTAAAAAGAAATATATACAGAGGCTGTTCACACATTTTTTAGACGATATATATTGTATTCACAAAAATAAATTACATAAAATTCTTGTGTTTTAAATGTTCTATTTGACATCCCTTATTCTGAACTATCTTTCGACACCGCAATTTCCAGGATAATAATGCCTTTTGAAGTGTCAGAAGAGCTATTCTATCCCATTCCTTCTGAACAGCTTTCCAGAGTCCTGTAAGGGTTTTGGGACGACGTTTGGATAATGCAGATTTTAAAAGTCCGAAAACACAAAAATCTATAGGTGATACATCGGGAAATTTAGTAGGGATATCAGTGAAGGGTATGGTATTGATACCAGTTTTTTGTTCCATTTCTTTTAGGAAATTTACAGTGGATTTTGATATGTGACTGCTAGCTTTGTCCTGATGGAGTCTCACAGATTGATGGCACTGTGGGTAAAGCGATGGTATTTCATTCAGAAAAATTGGCGATAAAATATGTTCCTGATAGTATTTGGAGTTAATCTTGACATTTTTTTCCACTCTCTTTATTTTTAACTTGCCATTATAAGAAAAACCAGCAACCAATGATTCCCTTAGAAAAACTTTCTTTCGATTCTTTGAACCATGTACTTAAATTTTTTTCTCCCCTTTTATGATAACAAATGGCTCTTTTTTTGTTGCAGTTATTTAAATACACCTATGATTCATCTATTGTGACAATTGTTTTCCATTTTTCTTTGGATAAGTGTTTCTCATATAGAATTCTGCAGCGTGTACTGCGTTCAGCGATATGATTTGGAAGAAGACGATGCACATTGCGTTTTTTCGCTTTCTTAAGATTTAAATCAACGTTTATCATTTTGTTTACAGTGGACACCGAGCATTTTAATGATTTTGCAACTGTCCTTTGACTAGGGGGATTTTCTTTTAACATTAAACAACGTACCTTTGCAATAGTCGAAGATGTCCGTTTTTTCCTTGGATACTTGTTTGGAATTTTTGTGCCACTTGAGGCTCCAATTTGACGTTTTTTTCCTTTCTTGTTGACGATATTACCTATCGACGCTTTAGATATCACAAAACCATGACTCTCACGTCGTTTTTGGATAACGGAGTATGCATATTTCTCTTCGGAAAGAGCATAAATGTAGCCTTCGAACCACTGCTTTGTTAAAAACGCCATTTTGAATAAAAACAAAACTTTCAAGCCACAGACGATAATTTTGACTTTTAAAAACATAGTTCAATTGCAATTATTTCTTTTGCAGCAAACGATTTTTTATTACCGCTTACCAAAATCGTCTAAAAAATGTGCGAACAGCCTCTGTAGTACAAAATTTATAAACATAGATTTTTAAAAAAAATTTTATATTTGTAGTAATGCTGCAACTGAATTAGTGGTTAGAAGATAGAACTAGCAACATAGCCGTCAATAAACACGGATAAAAGAAAACACTGGTTAATGGAATTTGAAATATAACTAAAAAAATATTTCAGATAGTCTCCTCTAACAAAACTACCCCGGATTATTAACGTAGGATTACTTATCGTTTGCTTACTTCTTTTTGTTGGGGGGAGGACGCATTTTGGTACTTTTCTGCTTAACTGTTAACTACTACTGGGTTTGGCGCGCTGCCAAAATTATAACTAGCGACGCAGGACAATTTTTTTCTCTCCGAAGGACCGTTATTGAGGAACGTTATCCTATGTTAAAAAAATAGTTCGGACAGGACGAAATAATTCACACAATAATCTGATCCTAATATACATTGCATGACAATCTAATGCAATCTACGGACAATAAAATAACAAAATGTAATATTCTCCTCTGTTACTTCAAACCTCAACATCATTTTCATTTTTCGACAACAATTGAGGGATGAAATGCAGTTATCCATGACTGTGTGTAAAAGCATTTAAATGTAATGGAGGTCTCCTACAAGACAGATTTTAATAGCATAGTTTTTATCTAAAGAAAAAAAACTGAAAATCTGTAAATGCATTAATATAATTTATTCCAACCTACAAACCCTAGATTTGATCTTAGACCTCAGTAAGCAATTAGCATAGTTCTTAGATCAATCCATCATGAATATTAAAGACAGAGAGACGCGTGGAATGTCTTAATAGATTAGATAAAAGCAATAGCCTCGAAGATGGATGGCTTTTGACACACCAAAAATACTTATGAAGGTTTGATCCGTCAAATTTAATATCAACATGTAGGTATTGTTAAATATCTTATTCTGCAATTAAGAAGGAAAATTGAAAAGAGATATTAACATCCTGCACTAAAGGGAAACATCCGTGTTAAAAAAAATGAAATAAATAAATAAATATATTTTTTTAAAAAGTCACACACATACATACACGTATGTGTGTGTGTGTGTGTAGTTCAGAAATAAATTCTGAGATGATGCGCTTGTATCAGAATGCATCAATATTTACAGAATTCAAAGAAAAGTACACCTCATGCTCACCCTTAAAAGAATTACTCTGATGGTTGGTGTCTACTAAGAAACACTTTAGAGTTTTCTAAAATGGCTATGCTTTCCCCTCACACAAATTTCCCTTTGTAACAAAACGAGAGCCATTGTATATATTTCTAAGAATCTTTTCTTAGAATGAATTCTACGAAATTCCCCGAGCCTAGTTCAAAATTAAAATGGCTTCTTGCCTTAAAGTACGTTTTATAAACAAGAACGAAAAGTTTTCATGAATTTTTCACAATATCAAGTCAAAATGAAAATTTCCGAATACTAAAAATTTCGCTGCTCTGTTGAAATAAATTGTAGATCTTTCTCTTTCACGAAGTATAACTTTATAAAGAATCGGAAAAGCAGCACATCTTGGTTTTATGTGTCTTGTTTTTGACAGCGACTTATCTAAAATTTATGTTTGAATAAGCGCGTCAATTTATTCGCTATTTTTTTTCCAGAAATGCGAGAATCGGGTTTTCAGAGAGGCGCAAAAGAAAATGATCTGATGTTGTTCTGATAGGCTTTTGACATTCAATGTTTTGTGAACCTTTGAGGCAGAATGAAACTGCTATCTTTTATGCAAACATTCCCCTGGTTACAATGCAGAAAAAGACAGTTTACGCTGATGAATTTCACAGCTGGTTTATTTTCATTTTAACTCTGTTTTCTGTGGGTTGGTTACTGTCCAATGAATTTAAATAAAATACCCTAGAGATTTTACTTATAGCGCATTAAGAAATCCTTAATTCCGTCCTAAATAACATGATTACAAATAAAACATAAAAATAATCTTTTAAGTACGTTTAAAAACATACTTAATTTGACAAGCTTAGTGATGATTAATTTTTTGAAAAAATAAATATCGTCGGTATTGAAAAACGACAGTAAAAATTGTTGCATGTAAATTAGTTTCACGACACATTAATATTAATGGTGTTGCAAGTTTTTGCATACTGTAGTCTAAATTACACATTAGATACGTTTGCATGTATTTTAATTTTGTTATGGTTTTAAGAAATGAGTTTTAAGATTTGAATATTAATTATAAATAATTGATATTCAAATTTTAAAACTCATTTCATAATCTTAAATTTAAAGGTATTTATCAAAATATTTTACGTGTTCTCAGAAAAAAAAGTATTTTTTAAATGTGTTAATATACAGCACTTTTTTGAAATGTTTAATTTGTACTTGTTTGCCTTAACTATTCAGGTCCTCTTTTTTCAATATAAATTTCAAATTCAAAGCTGTCCATTCGACTTTGTTTCTGTTCGGCGTTGAATTTAAGTAATGTCGTAATCAAAGTTATTCATTAGTTATAATTAACGGTAAAGTAAAATAATTTTAAAAAAATTCTATTTTAGGTTATATTATTTAAAGAAGTGTTGATTTAAAAAAGCTTTGAAATGATATATTATTTATCTTTGTAGTGATTTGGGAAGTATTCGTTTTTAATCTTAATTATGCGAATGGCAGTATTTCAAGCCTTCTATATGTCTTACTTTATGTATTATGTATATATAGTAAGTTGGGGTAACTGGGCCAAAGATTTTCAACTTTTTTTATCTATGCCGGGTGATGGCCGAATAGCTAGGCCTCTGGCCTCAGATCCTGTGGGTTCGAGTCCCACTGTTGGCATGGATGTTTGTAGCCGTTTGGAATCGGCTTTAATGTGTAGGTCCTGGTCTAATTAGACCAAAAAGTTGATTGTAGCGCTCCAAACCAAAACCAACTTTTTTATATATTATACTTTGTTAACATGTGTTAACATTAAAATTTTACTATCATGTATAATTTTCAAAAATCTTTGCATTACATGCATTTTAGTAAGTCTTAGGGAGTCTGCTTAAGCTATGATATAGATTTTTATCACACATATATTATATATGAATATTGTGAAGATTTTAAATACAGGTGGGCCCAGTTACCCTGATAAATGGGGTAAGTGGACCACACAAGGTCTATTTCTAATAAGAAACAACAGAATCTGTGACTGGGTAATTGGATCCAATGCTTGTATATCTAGAAAAAGAAAAAAAATTCTACCCCCCCCCCTTTAAAAATAATTTTTCAAAGCAATTAAAAATGTTGTAAGATAGATTGTTGCGACCATCGGGGAAAAAAACACACAGAGTGGAATTCCCCCCTAATATGGGAAGGGAAAATCTCGGAGAAGATCACCCAGTTACACCAACTTACCTTAGAGTATAATTGTTTTATATCCATGATTATTGATAGTAAATAGAATTTAACTTTCAAAAGTATTTCTAAATAATTTTAACTTAAATTTTCATTTTTAGATAATAATTTTTAAAAATTTGAATTTGGAGTTTAACTTTTAAAAATTTTATACCAACTAGAATTAATATTCAACCAAAATAATTCAAACTTAATTTAATTGATTAGGAAATAGACTTGGATACGATATTAATAATTAAAATCTAACAATTTTTAAAAATTTTAGTAATTACTAGTTGGTACCCGTTAAAACATGACGGCTAGATAGTAAATAAATGCACTAATACACAAATTATACTCAACACATCATTGCAAAATGTTGAAAATCATAATAATGCGCAGAAACAAATTAGTGTGTTTCCTCCCGCGGCCTTGTGCTTAGTGAGTATCTGAAGCCAGATTTAAAAATGTCACTGAGCATGCGCAAAAAGCAATTTTTTTTTAAAATTGTAAATTATCCTTAATTAAACAGCGTGAAAAAAGCAATTTCCATCAGTTTTAATCTTATACTTCACAAACATAATTATCATAAAAATGAAAATGGCAGAAAGAGATCTAGAGAGACTCCTCGGAATAAACGTGTTTATCATTTAAACATGTCACTGAGCATGCGCAGAAACAGTGAGTTTCTAAAGTCAGATTTAAATATGCCACTGAGCATGCGTAGAAATAAACTTTTAATTGTAAATTATCGCTAATTAATAGAAATTGCGATTACAAAAACCAATTTTTACAATTCTACAGATTACAATCTTTTGTTTAAGACCAAAATGAAGTAAATTGATGCAGTAGTTTTCGCTCACGGACTGCCCAAAATGTCGGCTTAGCAACTTAAATATATAGATGATTAAATATTAAATAGTATTTTATATCTTAAAAGAAGTCTTCTTCGGCAGTTATGAAGGTGAAAAAGGTAGTGTCTAGAAAACTTGCTACAATTACTTTAGAAATGTTACATTAGTCAAAGCAAAATACAAATCATGCTCCCGATAAAATGCAATTCGAAGAATTTTACAGAAAATTGCACTCGCAGAAGTAAAAACCTTTTCGCTACTGATAAACGAGAGTGATGTTCTTTTAATAAAGTAAAAATGCATTATCTTTAAGTTAGCATAAACCATTACAATTTGTCAGGGGACATGTCCTTGAATGCCCACGCTAGATAAAGAAAGACAAAAAAATTCTGATAAAACTGTAAATAATGCTGACATAAAATGAACGAAAAACTTTTCAAAACAAAACATAGAGACTTTTGATAATAAAGGTAGAAGAAGATTTCCAAGGAATTCCATATTATCCTGCACGCGAGGATGGAATGCATTAATAGAAGCATTAAAAGCAAGATTTCTCAAAAGGGAATTTTATATGACATCTAGTAGTGCTCATTTCTGCATAAAAAGTATAGGATACGGCAATTACACTGTGTTACCTTAAAAACGTCATAATTATAACATTGAGATATCTCATTAAAAAGCTGAAGAGCTTAATTAACCTTTAGGAATAAGGGCATAAATCAAGACCCTTTATCCCAGTTGGTCTCAAAATAGGAATTGTAAATAATTATCAGTTTAAAATTTTATGCTGGGGAAAAAAGGGTCTGTTAAAATACCGAAAGTGTGACAGGAATGCATTGAAGAGACTAAAAGGTCAACGAAACTCTTATTGTTTTTATTGTTCTTATAAAGGAATGAGTTTTAAAACCAACTAATGTAGTTCATATATTTTTTAATAGTCTCGCAGCATTTTCATCTATCCTGTTGTTTCATTTTATATCCTGATATAGGGTTATTTTAGGAATAGTTAAAAATATTTTTTAGATGCATTTAAAGCTGCCTAAAGTTGTTGTAAGCGTTTACACGTGCGCTTAAAACTAACACCACAAACTTGCAACAGAAAAAAAAGATTAATACATGAAACAAATAAATGCTTTTCCTTCAGATGAAGCTTCAGATACCTTTCGAAGTATTCTCAAAATTTTAAGCTGTGGTATCGATCAAATACGTATTTTGCTTAAAAAGACCGTTAACTAGAATAAGACCAAAAATTACTTAAAACTCAAATATTCGAAGCATAACATTTCCATGCTTTTATATATAGATGCATATATACATAACACATACATGCATATATACCTGCAAAAGAGGTAAGCAACGATAAGTAATCCTACGTTAATAACCCGCGGTAGTTTCGATAGAAGAGACTACGTGAAATTTTATTTTTTGTATTTTAGGAATTTAATTACAGCTCAGTTCAGTTTTATTACAGATATTGCATTGTTTTCTTAATGAAATATGCATGTTGTGCTTGTATTTCTCATTTCACTCCTAGATTTGACATTTTAAAGGAAAGAAAAATTGTCTCACTTTTTCCCATTCATAACCTACAATTCCTTCCGAACAGCAGAATTTGTTGCTAGAGTAAAGCAAATTAAAGTTAGTAAATAAATAAAAGTTTTATAACGTGAGGCAATGGGAAAATCAGTAAATAGTAAATAAATAAATGATTAAATAATCATATAGTAATATAAGTAAAGTAATGACTAAAAAAAGAAATGGGGCTAAAGTTAAGTAAAGTGGGATGGAAATACAAATAAAATAAAATTCTTTCTATCCATTATAGCCTGCAACTAATTAACAATACAAAGTATTCCTAGTTTGAGCAAAATTGTAACAAAATCGAGAATCTGATTAAAATTGTTCACATTGGTTTCAACAAAAATTACAATCTTATCCAAACTAAGAACTACAGCTTATAACGATAACATGCCAAATGCAGATCGTAATCTGGAGTGACAACACCCCCTCTCCCTGAAAAAAAATTAGAATGTTATTTTTTTAATCTAAAACGATTTTACTTCATAGTTAACTGTCACCTACAACTACTCTCTCTCCGGGACCTTGGATTTCTAGAACAACATCGGCATTGACTTGCCCCGTCTTGTAACTGATCTGGAGAAGCAATATTGGAGAGTCAACTAGGCAACGACAGAGGTTTCCGAATTTTTACTGTTGTTGAACCTATTTTCGCAGATACGAACGCCTTCTTTTATCGAAAAAAAAAAAGCTTATGTGTATGCCCAAATAAAATCTTTTCCCCGTTCCCTAGTGGTGTGAAGGCTTTTGTGACAGCCACGGAGACAAGTAGCAAAAGTTTTTTTGGTCTTTTGTTGCCGTCGCTGGTGAGCCACCATCAGGGTCTCTTCACACGTAATATACCAACGAAAAAAAATTTTAACCAATCATATACCAGTCATTGACCCATTTAGCCAATCAGCGACAACGGAATCTTTAACGCTGACGCTGATGAATTAATTCTATGTGAACAGGCCCTTTCTTTCACATACGTCAGCATCTGTCCTTCTCGAGCTAGAGTAAAAGCGGTATGAGATAACTGCGAAGCGATTTTACAGTTCATGTAATAGGGAAGGAAACTAAAATAAAAATATATTTGCCACCAACAGATAAAATAAATTTATGTCTACATCTATTTATAACTTTAGGTACAGATCCCTGTTTCTTATGATTTTTATATTTTATACTTTTTCAACGTTTACAGCTTATGTAGATTCTCAGTAAGAACGTTTTTCAAACAATAATACTAAGTTACTGTGACATGGAACTCGACTTTTGTAATTATTTTGATTATTATACTGTTTTAACTCTAAAATATATTATTTTCTGATTTCATAATTTCGAAACAACATTAATTCGGTTCCATGCACATTTATAAGTGTATTTATTTTATTTTGTAAATCTTAAATTGTCTATGTGGTGAAAATCATTCCTGTGGTTTTTCTTACCGGTTTTCCTGGAAGAAGGGAATGTTCCTCCCGTAGGCAATTAAGTGTGACCTGTTACAGTACGGATAGTACACAAGGTCATTTGCACAAAAAGGGAGAATTAATTGCCACCCTCTCGGTCATTAAGGGGCATAGTTCCTCCATAGCAAAGTCCCAGCAACCATCTTTTAACCAATCATATAGCTGAAAGGTGTTAATTGTTCTAACATTTTCTGACCTCTGCGTTTTTGGTGCTGGGAAGTTTTAACGGTGAGACCAGGTCATCAATCTACAATGAGGGTGGTGGTAAGTAATAATAATTTGTAATATATTTTATCAGGCGAGAGCACAGAATAATTAATATATGTAGCTAGGTTTTATTATGTGTTCAAATACTTTCTTGATGTATGTAGATAATTATTATGTTGTTTCTGTGCAAATTGTAACTAATGATAAAATTAATTCTAAATAAGAAGATAAATTAAATGCTAATATTATTTATTTAAATTGAGTTTGTTTTTCTAATTATCTCAGAAATGTGTCAGAATGTGTTTTCTCCAATTAACAATATTAAAAAGTGCCACTTTACGATCATCTATTTAATTACATGTTCTAATTCCACATAATAGTTACATACATTAAACATACATTGTAATTAGTTGATACAGAATTTTAATAATTTTAAAAAAATGTTTATTTTGGTTTACCTCATACAATTTCGTGTTATTTCTCTCAGTAAGGTGTCAAGAGAAGTTCAAATTAACTTCTGAAAACATGTTTTTTTTCCAGTTAAGTCCTACTGGCTTAGTTCAAATCGAATCAAAAAAATCTAGAATGTCATTTTTCTTGGGAAAAATTTTACGTCTCAGGGACACTCTACAGTTTCAAATGTCGGAAAACTTTTTAGTGTAAACAAGTTTCAAATACTTAATCTTCGCTCAATTTTTTTAAGTAACTGGAAAAAAATGTAACGGCTTCGATAAATTTGGTGTCTGTGTGCGTACGTGTGTGTAAATTAAGGCAATAAATCCCCAGATTTGAAAAACGAAAGATATTATTGTGTAATGGCAATATAATATTTTATTTATTAGAGTTATTGACTTTTGAGTCTTATATTAGACGACTGACTTAAAAATCGCAAGATTTTTCCCGAAATTCACTCGTCACATTTCCTTGAAAATTTTCACTTTATTTCAAACAAGGAATGATTAATTTAGATCAGTTCTCCTGTTGTTCTTGTTGTCACATCAGCATCTGAGTAAATATTTTAACAACTAATGTCTATAGTGATGAGCACAATGTCCCCCAAAACGAAATGTCTCTACCCATATCCAAACCAAACCCAAGTCATATAGTATAGTTGATCATATTTAATACGCACAAAAAAGTAAAATAACTGTGCTGAAACATGTTTACTGAATTACAACACAACGATGCAAGATAACACACACAGAGTATGAGACAAATGCAATACTTGCTGTTTTATACGCCAGTCAAATTCTCTACATTAACTATAATCTATCTATATATATAATATGTATATGTTAAGAATTAATTAGGAAAAGAACAAAATGAATATGTTTAACCGTCCACACCCGAAAGTTATACGGTAAAAATCCGCTAGACACATGGACCCCACAGTAATCTTCCAGACGGGGCCCACAGGCAGCCCGGAGGGAACAGATCTGCCCCCAACCAGCCACCAAGTAGACATTTAATTAATTCCTAATTAAGAATCTATTTTATTCAGCAACACTGTAGAAAAATAAGCGCTCGCAATACCATAGCTAAAGAATGATTAAGCTAAATTAACTTATTCATTACACTTTGTAAAGCATTATATCCCAAATATCCTAGCCCTTGTTCCTGGTTGCACCCAACTTTGGCCGAATTATATTTTCCTTTCATTTTTTTTCCCTTCGTCACATTACCCCCTTTTTTCTTTTTCCTTTTCTTTTACAATAATACAATTACACATAGTGTACACTAAAACAATTATACACAATATACATTGCAATAATACAACTATCCATAATATACAATAATACAATACAGTAACAATAATACTGTTAATACAAATATATAACAATACAAATATATTATATACCGATGCATATGGAAAAGAACTAAAATTAAATCATTTACAGGGGGTTTCAAGGTAGTTAATTTCGTGGTGTAAAACGCCACTATTTTCATATCTTATGTCGAAACGCGCCGCGAATTAGGGGAATTCCCTTTTTGAACGAGCAAACAGAGAGTCTATTAATAGTATCAAACGTGACTCCGCCTCTGGGTCCATCTTCGAAACAGACGTCATAAGCATGCGCAACGGCGTTAGACGGTTTAAAACAATAGAGTTTTAACGAAGAGCGGGATAGATTTCGGTCGGGGTTGGTCACGCGTCACGAGGTTCGAGATGACGGCTTGGCAGATAATTAATAGATTGAATCGGGGTTAATAAATATTCGGAAATAAACTCTTAAGTGTATTTAAATTGTAGTTCTTTGACACAGGCTTTAATCACTGACTGCTATATCATTAATAATTATTTATGAATAGGTTAAGATAGAGTAACGTGAGATAAGACGACATAATGAAGCTGGATAAGAATAAGCACCGTGTCATATATATATCTCACATATATACACTGTTGGCCACTAAAATTGTAACACCATGAAGGATGGATGATATAAACGTCAAATTCGCATGAAAGGAAGAAGATGCTGGGATATGCAAATGATTAGCATTTAAGCGCAATCGAACGACGCAGGGGAGAGAAACGGCATCTCAAGCTCTGTATACAAGGAAAGTTAAGCAGCGTGTTTCTCATTCGGAAATCGAATTTTAATGTTGGTTGTTGCTGAGAACATTGTGCTATTACGCCACGTATAAAAAGGAGAAACGGCTCCCAGCACGTCTCGGAATTCGATAGCGACATGATCGTGGCCTATTCGGAGTGAGGTATATCGTTCCGCGATATTGCCACTCGCATTGGACGGAATCCAACGACTGTCAATGCGTATATGGAATCGAGGGATTCAGGAGGGTTATATTGAACGCCATGCAGGATCTCATCGGCCTTCCGCCACTAACGCCCGAGAGGACAGACTTGTGGTCAGGTCGGCCTTGCAGGGTCGTACAGCCACATTAAAAAGCAATTATTAAATCATGTTATCTAATTATTAAATTTTGCACCATAAAATAATTTTAGCTTACAAAATAACATAATACATCAACGGATAAATGGCAGGAATACTTCTAGAATGCTGGCCAACCTATATTTGTATTCATATGTCACTGGCAACATAAATAGCAAAAAATACATGCAGGTATATTGATTACATAATTATAGTCAATAACAATAGTTCATATATATATATATATATATATATATATATATATATATATATATATATATATATATACTACCTGAAAACCCGCGCTTCGCCACGGAGTACATTAAATTAAATACAACAGTCAATGTATGTAATTAATGCCAAAATATATATATATATATATATATATATATATATATATATATATATATATATATATATATATATATATATATAATAAATGCGACGATCAATATATACAATTGATGTAATATATATATATTTATAAAAAAAATCGTAAGGGATATTTATTTTTTTTTGTATAATATCCAATCGTCTGCTGCATTAGAAAGAAAAAAAATATTTTTTGTCTATTTAGTTGATATGCACGTGACGATAAATTTATTTAAAGTACCAGAAAAAGAAATCACGTGATCGGCATTTAATAAATTAAATTCTAAAAATTAATCTTAAAAAATTCACCAAAAACCAGAAAATCGAAGTAAAGGTTCGAAAAGGATTTCATTTTAAAGGAACTTTTAGGATCTTTCTCGTGATATAAATATTTTAACCCTGAAATTATTATTTTAAATGCAAACTTAAAAAAAGTTTTAAAAAACAGCTTAAAAATTTAATTTAAAAAAATCTAAGAAGAATTTTTCAAAAATCTTTCTTAGTGCACCCCTACACCATAAGAAGAATCGCCATGCAAAATTTCAGTCCTTTAGGTCCAGCGGTTTGGTCTGTGCGTTGTATGTCAGTGAGTCAGTTACGGAACTGTTATATATATATATATATATATAATTGCAACGCCAGGAAGGAAAGCAAATACCAAACTTTACTTTTTGTACTGTGGTGACGTGGCCCACAGAAACCAATATTCTCGATGAAGTATTCATTTCTTAACGACGAAGACAGACTTAATTTTAAATATATACATGTCTTTATTAAGATCTCCTACTAATATTTACAAGTATGTATAAGTCACATAGGTACATTTTATCATCATGCAGTGGCTAGCAAAAGCCAAAGTAAGCTTACGCCACAGGTCTCTGCCTCAAAAAGAGCAGCAGCTCGTTCGGCAGTCGGATAAGGTCTCTCTCTCTCTCTCTTCCTAGAAACCGCCTTTTTATCATCTTTCTTCTTTCTCGAAAACCCTGGAAAATTCTCGAAAGTCTTTTAATAACCCCAACTTCTGCATCCGCCGTTCCCTCGATCGGTGCTTTCATCGACGAAGAAGTCCGTAATTAGGGACTACGGAAACACCTGGTCAGCCTCGGCTCAAATTGTTACAAGTCTTTCCCGGCCATGGGGATCCAATTAGCGAAGATTGGACTGCCGGTCTTTATTTTCTCCCTGCCGAGAGCTCTTCTGAAACAATTCACAGGCAAGCTCACACAAACACACTATATAAAATATATGATTCTTTCAAGACATCATAGTGCATATACAGCATAGTAGGAAGAAAACATGATTAAATATGTAGGCAATTTGGGGGTATACAGGGTACGAAATTAGTACACACATCTGCCACCTCTGGCAGCTAGAACGACTCTAATCCGGTTAGGCATCGAGTCGAACTGGGCTTTGATGACATATACGGGCAAGTCCTTCCATGCTGCCTCAAGTCTATGGGACACTTCATGAATCGTAGTGGCTGGAGAGCGGTGATAGCCCAGTCTCTCAGCAACCCATGACCAGATGTTTTAAATGCGTGAGATATCTGGAGAACGTGCTGGCAAGGGCAACAGTCGAACACCCTCTGTGTCGAGGTAGGTCAGGACACAACGGGTAACATGCGGTCTTGCGTTATCTTGTTGGAGTATGACGTCTACGAAGCCTCGAAGATACTACACAGCCACCGGCCTTAAGATCTGAGAAATGTAACGCTGGCCAATACCATCACACCAGGTGCAGGGCTCATATGACGATATCGAATGCAAGCAGGCCACGTGCGTTTTCCTCGGTGCCTCCAGACACGGATACGTCCATCATGATGCTGCACGCAGAACCGAGACTCGTCTGAAAAGACGACGTGGTGTTACTCCTGTATCTAGTTTTGTCGTTGGGCGCACCACTGTCGCCGCGCGTCTCAATGCTCAAGGGAACCCTCACTAATGATTGCTGTGCAGACAGTCTGTGCTGCTCCAGACGTCGTCGCACTGTCCGTGTGGATACTTATCATTCTGCAAGTAGACCATTTCCTGACTCAAGGTCCGTGATGTGGCTGTACGATCCTGCAAGGCCGACCTGACAGCATGTCTGTCCTCTCGGGCGTTAGTGGCAGAAGGCCGATGAGATCCTGCATGGCGTTCAATATTACCCTCCTAAATCCATCGATTCCATATTCACATGACAGTGGTTGTATTCCGACCAATGCGAGTAGCAATATCGCGGAACGATAAACCGCACTCTCGATAGGCTACGATCCTGCAGCTATCGAATTCCGAGACGTGCTCTTAGCCGTTTCTCTTTTTTATACGAGACATGTCATGATCATCTCACCAACAACCAACATTCGCATGCGATTTCCGAATGAGAAACCCGCTGCGTAACTTTCTTTTTATACAGAGCTTGAGATGCTGTTTCTCCATCCTGCTTCGTTCGATTGCGCTTAAATGCTAATCATTTGCATATCCCAGCATTTTCTTCCTTTCATACGAATTCGACGTTTTTATCATCACCTCCTTCATGGTGTTGCAATTTTAGTGGCCAGAAATGTATATGTGTGTATGGGGTCCATATATATATATATATATATATATATATATATATATATACATTTTGTGGGTGTGTGAACATATATGGAACACCATCAGAAAGAAATATGTTGAAAAAGAGGGTGGAAAAGAAATTGTTTTCAAAACGTCATTGGAAACTGGGAATCATTTCTTTTTTTGCTTTCTAAAATCTTTTTGTTACACCCAACATTATCAAATACTTATTCTAAATATATATTGTACGTATAATCCCAAGAAAAAGAAATAAAAAACTACAGAATTTACTAAAAATATCTAACAGAATTCAAGTTTAATTTTATCTTCTCCTTCATTCAGTCTTTTCCGCATCAATTTATCCAGACGCGTTTTTCTAATAACATGTTATGTTTGATAACTTTTAATCATCTATTATTTATGAGAAAACAATCGCTATAGTTTGGTAAAAATAATTTATTAAAGTTTGATAATTTATCTTAACTTAAGACTTGAAATTGCAAAACGTGAATACAAAAAAAAGTAGTCATTAAATATCTCCGTTTCTTTTTCGTTCATTTTAATAATAATTAATATTTAACTTTTCTTTCCCCTTGTATAATCCTTTCTCCGGATTGCATTCTATTCTGTTTATTATAGAAAACAAATAAAACATTTCTAAGTAACATTTTATGAAACTTGCTATTGTAATAAATCATACTTATGATTTATTACCATGGCTGACATTAATTATAAGTAATTTTTAAAAGGCATCTTTGCAAAAGCATAAACTAAACACAGTAAATAGCAAATACCAAGCACACTCTTTAACAGATATATTTCAATTAGTGAAGGAAGCTGTATGCGGGTTATAGAGTTTCTAAGCAAAGTTATAGAGTTTCTAAGCTCACTTCTACCCAGACTTGGGTGTATATAATTTGAAGTGGCACTCTAAATGAATTTCATACAAACACAGATTATGCATGAAACAAAGTTTATTGAATTCGTTGCACATATAGAATTCGCTTTTACAGCAATAAGCATACGTACTACTTGTACGGAATATATAAATACAGCTTTCAAGAACAATATATTTTTCAATACTCACGAACAGTAAATCAAACCAGCAGTACTGCCACGTAAACTTCGGGCCCCCTAAGCACTAGCTCAGGATAGTACTGGAGCTGCATACCTCGTAGCTCCCTATCGCTTATCTATCAACTTTAACAACCTTCTTCAACCCTAACCACCTTTTTTTAATTAATGACACTGCATGGTATTTATACTAAGCGCGTATGCCGAAATTAGCATAACTAAAGCAGCTTCTTTAATTCATTCACTCAAAAGTTCGATTCTTGTGAATCGAATCTTGTGTACACCTTACAAAGTATAATTCACAACAATTTTTTTTTTAGTTTTGAGCGCCCAGTTTTTGTTCGACCCACTACACTTCCTCTCGGCATGAAGTGTTATTTTACAACGCATTCAACAAGGTGTGCTAGCACCTTGTCGATACGTTGCACGCAACTCGATCTGCAAAGCTGAGAGTTCTTCGTTTCTTCGAGAAGTGCTTCACAGTAGTTGAATATCCTCTACTGTCCAGGAGCAACCATCCCAAAAAGCAAGGACGGCAGTTTTGCCAGTTTGCTTTAAGGGGGCACAGGACCTTGAAGCTCGACGATATGACTATAAATAGTGTCTAATTCTAACCACAAAAACCCAAATAATATTAGAAAAAGAAATTTTCTTCGTTTATTCATATAAAGTGCATATCTTTAAATATGTCCTATATAAAGATGGAAATTATAAATCTATAAATAACTTCCTTCTTAGCTTAGAATTTTATAAGATTAACTGGTGAATTAAAAATCATAAAGTGCTGCGCGCATCATAAAATTGAGATACATGCTTACAAAAATAACTAATGGTCAGAATACACTTGTAATACATTTACCTGTAATGTAAATGCAAATAAATTGTAATGAATATTATTTAAATAAAAAATTGAACATAAAATTGGAAAACTTAAAAAAATTATCACAATTATTTGCATAATTTTCCCACTTAAAAAAGTATTCGAGAACAAAACATTTCTCTGGTTTTAAAATGTAGAGTATCATGAAATATATTTATATGAGTGTAGTTTTATCAGTTTCTTATTGATAGTTTAAAAGTAATGCTGCACACAAACTCAAAATTAGCAGTTAATCATATAAAATTCTAAACTGCTAATTTGAAAATTATGTATAGATTTATAATTTCCATTTATACATATATGACATATTTAAAGATATGTACTTTATATGTATGAAGAAAGAAAATTTCTTTTTCTAATATTTGAGTTTTTGTGGTTAGAATTAGACCATATTTAGGTAGTCATTTCATCGACCTTCAAGGTCCTGTTCCCCCATAAACTCCATGAAGACTGCTTTTGGTCCAAATTAAATTGTCTACATTCGTGCATTAGTCTTATAATAATTCTCGTGACGTCCGAGAGATAGGAAAATCCCCGAATGATCTGCAAACCCTTCCACTCTAAATTCTTAATATCATTGACCATTTTTACTCACATATGCGGGGTCGAGGTGGCCTTTGGGTAGCGCGCTGGTTTTCGGCGCTGAAGGTGCTCAGATCGAATCCCGGCACGAGCCAATTTGTACCTCCGTGTCTACGCAGGATATGGGCGTGTTAAATCCGTAGACCGGAAAGTTCCTCTATGAGGTCAGAGAGGGTACGATCCCCTTGAAGTCGTCTCTGGCTCGGTCAAAATTGAGGTGGCAACTAGCTAAGATGGACTCCGACCCTTGTGGTGCTAGTTAAACCGGAGCCGCACACTTCAACACGAAGCCTATATGGACTTGGTTTGGAACTTCCAGCCAGGGTGGCATTAGAGACAACAACAACAACTCACATATGCAATCTGCTCTGCAATTATAAGTTTTATGAATTTAAACTACAGTATCAACATCGTAAGCAAAAACACGCTGTGTGAGAGTGATGCATTCAGTATAATCCATTAGACGCAATATAAGTAAAATTTGATATTTAAAGGGATATATTTTGATACATTTTTCCCCATAGATTAAACGGTAACAATTTCTAAACTAATTGGTATAGATATGGCGATTTATTGTAATAATGCGGACTACATACCGTTTAGGAAAAGTATGTACTAATATGATGGCATAGAAAAAAAAAGTCCATTTGAATTGATTATTCATTAGACAAATACTTTGTTTTGTTGTAGTTACAACAACAAATCGATTAATTAAGTCTTCATACTAACCATAGCATCAACTTTAATTACAGTTTCTTTATAGTAGCTGGTTCAACAGACACAAATTCTTGTATGCTAGGTTTTGTTAATATATACTTTGCCGAAACATCAGCCTTTTCTTTCCCAGTTCTATAAAGCTAGGAAACCCGGGGAGTATTTTTCTAAGTTTTTGATCACAAACTGTTTTTAAAACATATAGTTTGATTAGGTAATTAACTTATACTCCAAGCATACTTCTACATACTGAAAGCTCAGATCTTTATTGGAGTCCTACAATTATCTTAAATCAAAAAATTTCATTTGTGTCAAAAACTTGAACATTTCCCCAGGAAGTTCAAAACATTGATGGTGATTATCTCCTCCTTTTTGAGATAGTTGCTTGTAGGCTGTAGTAAACATTCAACTTTTAAGGAAAGCATTTTTACCATAATTATTTTACACGCAGTTTTTTATAAAGGTTTCAAGAAGAGATAAATGAGTTGAGGATAATGGCTCTATAGGTGTGAGGAAAAGAAATCCAAGCAATTCAACTTTAGTGGCAAAGAAATGTGCCCCTCAAAATCTTGTCCTTACTAAAGAAACTGAAAGCAGAAAATTTTTTTTTTTTTTCTACAAAAGAATTTCACGCATAAATACTGGCAGTGCCAAACAGCTCCTGTCTTTAATAAAATTTCCATTTCGGCTAAAATAGAATGTTCTTTTTAATATTAAATTTAAAAGAACATTCTACATTTATTTTCTTTCTACAAAATAATTTCACGCATAAATACTGGCAGTGCCAAACAGCTCCTGTCTTTAATAAAATTTCCATTTCGGCTAAAATAGAATGTTCTTTTTAATATTAAATCAATGGTCAGAGTATGATTATAAAGATTAAATCTTTAAAAACTTGAAGAAATAAAAGAATGTATTAAAATTTTGCTACATATTCTAAATAATATTACATAAAATGTGGAAAAGTGTATCATAAGGACCTGGCGTAAATTATAGGATGAAAGCTATTTAATTATAGGCTTCCTACCCAACCTATAGCCGAACCATGCCAATTCGAATTTGATAATTAACAAGTTGCCCTTAGTAATCGAACCCTATTGCTACGCTATAAATTATTTAACTTCCTGAAACCTAGTACTGCGCTGTTAGCCCTGTACTGTCCCTTACGATTATAAACTAATAATTTCACACAGTTACATAAAAATTTGCACGTTTTACATCACGTACTGCACGTGTATTTATTGCCATGGTCCATTGCTCACGCTTCTGCCGTATAGTCGTTTATTCGTATACTAGCTGAAAACCCGTACTTCACTACCGGGAGTACATTCAAATTAAATACAACGGTCAATATATGCAATTAATACCAATAAATAAATATATATATATATATATATATATATATATATATATATATATATATATATATATATATATATATATATATATATATATATATATATATATAATAAATACAACGATCAATGTATGCAATTGATGTAAAAAAACAAAAAAAAATATGTTTATAAAAAAATCGTAAGGGTTATTTTTATAGACAAAATAATGTAGAAGAAAATATTCAAATTAAATCTAATAGAACATACTAAAGAATATAGCACAGTTTGAGGAACATATCTTTTACTGTATTTTAATATTTTTTTGGATAATGTCCAATCGTCTGCCGCATTAGCAAGAAAAAAAATCTTTTAGTCTATTTTGTTGTTATGCACGTGAAAATAAATTAACTTAAAGTACCAGAAAAAGAAATCACGTGATCAGCATTTAATAAATTAAATTCTTAAAATTAATCTTTAAAATTCACCAAAAATCAGAAAATGGAGGCAAAGATTCAAAAAAGATTTCATTTTAAAGGAATTTTTATGATCTTTCTCGTGATAGAAATTTTATCACCCTCAAATTTTTATTTTAAATGCAAACTTAAAAAAGTTACTAAAACAGCTTTCAAATTTAATTTTTAAAAAATCTAAGAAGAATTTTTCAAAAATCTTTCTTAGTGCCCCCCTACACCATAAGAAGAATCGCCATGCAAAATTTCCGGCCTTTAGGTCCAACGGTTTGGTCTGTGTGTTATATGTCAGTCAGTCAGTCAGGTACGGAACTGTTTTATATATATAGATTGCCGGTACTTAAAGAATTTTTAAATTTTAAGAATTCTTTTTTTCGGTGCTGTGTATTTTGTTACCATTTAGGAAAAATTCAATGTAGCCAACAATATCGAGATTTAAAGTTCAGAAGCCTAGATAAAAACTTTTAGAAAATATTTTTATGCTTGTACTCTGAATTTTCGCGAAATTTTTGTACTTTTCTACACTAAAGTTAAACTTTTATAACCTAAATGACCTCGAATCCTAAAATGGATACATAACTTTATTTTGATGTATTACAGGAATCTTTATTATAAATTTCATAAAATTTTGTCAAAAATTATGACGCGAGGAGCATTTTAAAGACTTGCAAATCTGGAAATTTCTCATTTTGAGAAAAAGTCATTTAAAAGATAATTTTTTATCTACCTTTAATACTTACTACTCTAAAGCCACGGATTTTTCATTTTTCTTTTCACTACACATTTTAAATGCATTTCATTCCAATATTTACATGTTTTTAAAATATTAATACACCCCCCAAAAAAATTCCAATTTTTGCTCGATTTTTGGTAATTTGAAAGTCCACCATCCCCTTAAAGAATTTTTAAATTTTAAGAATTCTTTTTTTCGGTGCTGTGTATTTTGTTACCATTTAGGAAAAATTCAATGTAGCCAACAATATCGAGATTTAAAGTTCAGAAGCCTAGATAAAAACTTGTTTTTTTTCACAATCGAGAAGATCCTGTGACTCTAACCCCTGGGACTATGAAGGTGCGATTTAGCGTTTTTTGTCTTCACTTAGTTGCATGACTTTCCTACACTCGCTATGGTATATTCCCTTATTTCGTTGGAAGATATATCTGTTAGGGGCATTAATTCAAACATTCTGAATTAACTCTAATTAATAAACTGTATGCGCCAAATACACGGTTATTTTATGACACATACTAGCTGAAGCCCCGCACTTCGCTACGGAGTACATTGAAATTAAATACAACGGTCAATGTATGCAATTAATGCCAAAAAATATAAATATATAAATATATATATATATATATATATATATATATATATATATAAATTTATAATAAATACGACGATCAATGTATGCAATTGATGTAAAAAAAACAAAAAATATATTTATAAAACCACCGTATAGAGTTTGAGGAACATAATATATTTATTGTATTTTAATATTTTTTTGGATAATGTCCAATCGTCTGCCGCATTAGCAAGAAAAAAAATATATTTTTTTGTCTATTTAGCTGTTATCACGTGACGATAAATCTATTTAAAGTACCAGAAAAAGAAATCACGTGATCAGCATTTAATTAATTAAATTCTAAAAATTAATGTTTAAATTCACCAAAAATCAGAAAATATAGGTAAAGATTCGAAAAAGATCTCATTTTAAAGGTATCTTTATGATCTTTCTCGTGATATAAATTTTATAACCCTTAAATTATTATTTTAAATGCAAACCGAAAAAAAGTTACTAAAACAGCTTAAAAATTTAATTTAAAAAAATCTAAGAAGAATTTTTCAAAAATCTCTCTTAGTGCTCCCCTACACCATAAGATGAATCGCCATGCAAAATTTCAGCCCTTTAGGTCCAGCGGTTTGGTCTGTGCGTTGTATGTCAGTCAGTGAGTCAGTTACGGAACTGTTTTATATATATAGATTTATGGTTTCCACATTTCGTGCATTTGTCAGTATTTATAATGATTCTTTGAGACTTCTATGACAGCAATTATAATGGCTCTTTGAGAACTATTAGTACGCTTTGTTTAAAGTAAATGATGGAATCAATTTCAATTTCCCCTTTATAATGACTGTTATTGTAAAATTCGCCGTCTTCCACCGCTTTCTACGGCTTAGAGATTCAAATCACGTAAATTGTTCTGATAGCAGCGCAGATGCGGATGATGCGCCATGGCATTTCTTTCAATAGATGAGGAAAAACGATAAATTAAGTAGCTTTCGTACTTCTTGGGCTTTCAGTGGATCTGACACCCATCGAAAACGATCCCAGGATCTGAAACTGCAGTCTCTTTTGAAGTCAAGTGTTTTAAGTCAATTAATTGTTCTTTTTTTTTGGTTCGTATTACATCCAAGATTCTAGAGCATCAATCTAAAAAGCTTAACAAGAGACATTTAAATGAAGTTAAAAAAATTGGAAACTCTTTCGGGGTAATCAAAAAATATTTATTTCTGTAAAATTAAAATTTATATTTAAGTCATACCAATGGATAAGAAAGAACAGCTTTTGGTTTTTACCTCAGATTGTGATTGTTAAATATTTGCAGGGGAAGGTATACAAATGAAATTTAAAGCAGCTCCCTTACACCTGCAAACGTGATTTCTAGGAAAAGGAAAAAGTACCTTAAGTAAGGGAAAATCGATTTCTAGCTTTTGAATGCATCTTACTCAGCAGAATTTTTTTTTTTTTTTTTGGGGGGGGGGAGATTTAAAGACAGCTTGATCGGTTAGAAAATGAGGGAGATAGAGCGTTTTAAAATAGTTTTAAAAATTCATAGTTTTGAC
The DNA here is from genome assembly GCA_907164885.2 of Dolomedes plantarius. Taxonomy (NCBI): domain Eukaryota; kingdom Metazoa; phylum Arthropoda; class Arachnida; order Araneae; family Dolomedidae; genus Dolomedes; species Dolomedes plantarius. Next base: position 69,606,411 of record OU015498.1, on the reverse strand, counting down.
TATGCTAATATCTTGACTGTATTATTTATTAATTTAACTATATTGACTCTACACAACAAACTACATATTGTTCCGTTTTTCCTGGGTTCGTTAGGATTGAATAAAATCTCTTCAGAAACTGCTCACACAATAAAATTTATTATTCTGTAAATTCTTCAGGCACATACACAAATTCAAACAGAAAACATATAACAACTGTATTATATACAGAAGAAAACTCTAAAAACACAAGTCAGGATAACAAAGTCTTCATTAAAATACACGCTTAAGTCCCTTTCAACACATTCAATTCCGAGTAGAAAAGAACTGAGTTCCAATGCGAATGTCAGGTATATTTATTGATTTCCAAAGCGTCTCCTATCGGTCAGTCAGCTAGATATCTCTAGAAGCTTCCAGAAAGGTCTAGACGGCAATTTGGCGACCATTTAGCGCCATATCGCCAAATGTGGAGAAATATCGCCTAATTTGGCGTCCAAAATAAGTCACACCATCGCCAATTTGGCGATAACTCTCACATATGGCTAGATTACCATAGACACGTAAAATTCGTAACAATACTGAAAAAGGCTACTCTGTTGTATAATTCTTGCCAAATATTACTCAAACCTGAAAATTGGTAATGAACAAGGTTTTTTCCGCTCTCCGATGAAATTTATGCTTCAGGTACCTTTTCATGGGTTGTATCACAAATATAAATACAACTTTTAAGTGGTATTTCTTCATTTTTTACAACCTGGTTTTTGGTGAAGCTTCCTTTAACATCGCAACTCTTGATATTTTTTTTTTTAAATTCTTTTATGCCGCTTTCGCAATGATGCGAGAAAATTTGAATAAGGATTTCTTATCGAGGACGTTAAGACGCTCGCTACTCATAAAAAGGCGTTTCTATGAGCGAAATAAGTTTAGAAATTGTGGTCAAATAGGGGGGAAAAATCAAGTAAGGTGCATTTTTTCTGATACATCTGTCGTTGTGGTCGACACTGGAGCAAGATACTGCCAAACCAAAACCAGTTGAGACCAATGTTTATCTATGGCGTTGTGCTTGATGTCTGATAGAATATACGAAAGCTGGCTCACTCGGGGTTTGACATGGATAGCAGAGAGGTTGTTACGTTTGTGGGTGCATTGAAGCGCTACGGCTATTTATTGTTCTGTTGTTGTTGTTGTTGCTGTTGTTACTTATGCCCCCTGGCCGAAGTTTCCAGACCAGGTCCATATGGGCTTACGGGCTGAAGGGTGCAGCTCCAGTTTACAAGGGCATTGCAAGGGTAAGGGCCTGTTCACATAGGAGTCCGTAGCGTTGCGTTAAGGAAAAGATGACGTTGAGACGAAAATAAACCAATCATAGGCCTCCAAACGATTAGAAATGAAATTTTTAACGCCTATGATTGGTTTATTTTCGTCTCATGTGAACAGGCCCTAAGACTCGTATTCCAGTTTAGCCAGATGCAACCTCAATTTGGTCAGAGCACCTTCCAGTGGCGAGAACTGGAAGGATCGCTTTTTCTGCCCCCCCCCCCTCTTTGAACTTAGATAAGGAATTTCTGGTCTATAGATTTAACGTGCCCATATCCGGTCTAAACTCTCTTATCAATATACAATGCATAAGAAAAAAATATTAAAATACATTGCATACGAAATTAACTTGAAAGTATAACAATGCTCATTAGAAAATTATCTTAAATTATCTTAAGTTAAATTATTTTCTATATAAATCAGGATAATGGGAACTATAAAGTCGTTGTATACTTTAAAGAGTTTAAATTGCATTGCGTAAGAAATTGGTTTACATAGAGTAAACTTTACTTGAAAATATGTTTTTCTTTGACATTGGGGGGGAGGGACTTGTCAATCAAGGCATTTGCCATAATCCGCGAGAATCGTTGTTTGCAGCACCGTATAGGTGAACCAACACCACCTCCTGGTACCACCTCAATTTGGACCGAGCACCTCCAGGGGCGACGTTGGGAGGTTCGTACTTTCCGTCATCCTCTTTGGCCTCACAGAACAAATTTCTGGTCTACGGACTGGTTTGACGTGGCCATATCCGGTCTAAACACTAAGGTTTTTAATGACACTTCTAAGGCTTATAACCGAGAACCCTCGGTGCCGAAAGCCGACACGCTACCACTTGGCTACATCGGGTATCTTTTGTTATATGAGTGCTAACTGGAACGGGTTTCACTGTAATTCTGACTCAGAATGACTGCAGACATCCATAGCAAGTCTGGATCTTGCACACTTGAAGGTTATGTTTTGTTATTCCGCTGGATAGGAGATGAAGTTAGCCTTTCTCGTGTGTCATTCCATGTTAAGAGATGTTATTGGTTTTCCTCGGTTACAAGCTGTTGTTGCATAATAATATAATTAACTTTACTAATTTGCTAATAAACTTTAAATTTTTTTATCTGTGTGCAAGAGGAGTCTGTAAAAAATTATTTGTTTCAGTAGTTTTTCTCCCATGAAAGCTTGACATTTTGAATTAGCCGCGCAGCTCTGAACGAAATGTGACCCACTTTACTCTAAACGTTACCAAACTCTAAAATAGAAAAATTAATTGGAAAACTGAAATAAAATTAAATAAAAAAATGAATCCTAGGAAAAAAAAATTAGCGGATGTGTCTCAGAGAAAAAAAAATATTGAAGACCACAGAGAATTAATTCGGAAAAATGTGTAAGTAAAGTTAAAAGTGATGTGTTAAAAAATAATTAAGACGGTAACATACGAAAACGAAGTAAATAAAACAGAAGTAAAAAATTAAACAAATGAAAATGAAGAAAAACGTGATCAAGTAGCAGATTTATAGAATTATTTTTAAAACTGGAGGAATTTAGGTCAATGAAAAGCAAGCTATTATTGACGAGTCTCAGATATTTATACGGAGAACAAAAAAAAACTCTACGGAAAGCGCAATTTATAGCATAAATCGGAGAATAGCTAAGATTGTAGATGGAAGAAAATGGAAACGGTGGAGAAAGAATTTTAAAACAGGGATTTAGATAAAAGGAATTTAGAGGGCTTTTTCTTAAAAAGATATTTCGTGCACCTCTTCGATTCTCGAAATTGCTCTTAAATTCACTTTAAATATCGCAATTTTTTGTGCATTTCTTTATTCCTTTAAGATTTTGCAACACAAGTGTTATTGTGTCCATAGCATTTTAGATGTATAAAATGTTTCTTATTCACGTGTTCCTCGCCGGTTTCATAACTAAGTTTTCAAAATCCATTAAAGGAAGGGTTACAGAAATTTAACATGACTACAAACTCTCAGCCACACTTTTTCCTTTTAATGAAAATAAAATATAACTGGATAGTCTGGGAGTTGAACTTGGGACCTTCTAAATTTCGGGTAGACTTGTCGGCCGTTTCGCAACTGGGCCATGTCGTCACCATCTCTGATGAGCCTCCCATCAAACGCAAATTAACCCCATAAATATTAACTGTTTTGGGAATTTGTGTGACAGGCATTAAAATGTTGTCCAATCCGTAAAAAAACAGTACCTGCATAAAAACTAAGTGGGAGATGTAATATCTTTAGCCTTTGACAACTAATGTAAATAAATAGTGCAAAGGTGAACGCAAATGCTTTAGTTATTTCTCATATAGAATTACTTGACGCCTTGGCAGATAGTCACGGGATCACTTTACTCTTAGATCTGAGTATTTACCACAAAGTTATCACGATAATAATTTTAAAACATGGGTAGGATCTCACGAAAGTTTATCAAGGAAGACTGTACCTTAGGAAAACCTTTAAGAATGAAACACCACTAGACATATAAAATCCACCAGTTGTATAATGCGAGTTCTACACTGCTGCTGAGTTACTACTCAAGGTAAACCCTATATCAGAACAACCGACTTCTATGCCTGGATAAAACTATGGTTTTTAACTCTTTGAACTCTCTTTTCTCACTGAGAATTTTATCTTCCTTAAGCAGAAACAAGGAACGTCTTTTCTGCGGTCAACATTGTTCTTTTTACACATGTGTTCTTGTTAAGAGTGCTTTCTGGTTTTATTGTCGTCCCTTTTTTTTAAATACACAATAAATAGACAGTGATCTTTCAAACACTAGAGGAGGGGACTTTCTTTGTATCGAATTTGAAATGAGGAAGTTTCTTAAATGTTCAAAGTGATAATTTCAAGAATTAATTTCAGTTATGAGTACAGTAGAATGAACCGTGTCCAAACGTCAGGGTTTTGTTAAGAGCCGCTGACCATTGTCTCATCTCAAAGAACTACCAGAGAACTGCCTTAGAACAACATTCAGCGCGCATTTTGGGCTTTCAAAATAGGAGGTGTCTGCTAATTAGGAGACCATTATTTGCGGTAAAATAAATTAATTTACACCGTGATTCTCTAAAATATATTCATCAATTTATAATCATACATGTGGACGAGAGGTAGCATATTGGTAGAGCGTCGGATTTCGGTACTGAAAGTACTTGGATCAAATCCCGACAAGCCCCATTAAATATCTTCGTGTCTAGGCCGGATTCTCCACCCAATGACCCGATAGAAGGACCTTCAAGTCAACGGATTTAATATAATTTTTTTTAATACTAAATTTCGAGACACATTCGTTAATTAAAAAATCAAACACTCGAAATAATCTATCAGCAACAGAAACTGTACCTTTCAGATAAACACTTTTAACAATTGGTCATTAGCTGTTCCTCATGGACGATATTTTTTAGGTCTGATGTAAGAAAATAAAACGGTTGAAATGGAAAGAATAAGGAAGGAATCAAGGATGTAATTCCCCTGTATATTTTCGTAAAAGGGTCTCAATTACTATTTACAGTGCCCTATAAAATACTGTGCCCCAATTTGCCCTGGTAGAACTTAAATCTAATAGTGCAAGTACCGAAAGAGAAATCTAGTAGAAGCGATCAAGAGGAAGAAGAGACAAAAAATCAAGAAGAAATAAAAACTACAGAAGATCAGCAAATTGGCGAAAAAAAGGAAAAAAGTCGATTACAAGTTAATAGATGGGGACCAGAAGGCGAAAAAAGGAAACCGGAAAATAAAAGGTCTCTTATCAGGGGAATCACAGGACTGCGATCATTTTGATGACATAGGCATCGTAGCGTGCGTTATTTGTCGGATAAGATGACTGAACATTTCTTAATAAATACGTTATGAAGCAACAGTGACAGTAGAAGCCTGGTATTAAAATACCTAGATGTAAATAGATATTACTACAGAAGTATATGCCTATGTCAAAATGTTATTTTATAAGAGTGGTAAGAAAGATTATATTTTCATTAGCTCAAAAACAAAATAATAACCTGCATACAAGATCTGCAACAAGATTCAATGACTGCAGAAAATTTACAACCTTTGTATAAAAGTGTATGAATCTTTTTCAAAAGTGTTTAAATTCTTTGTGTTTGTTTTAAAAAAAAGTATTATAAGTTTGTGAACTTTGAATTTTCCCAAAACATATCAAATGATCAAATGGTCATAACAAATATGCAAGCAAGAAGAATTACAGCGAAGCTTTGCAACTGTAAAATTATTAGTAGTTAGTAAATAATTGAATCAATTTAAAGAGAAAGTGTTACGATTAGAGCCATTACTTTAAAAATAATGAGGCGAGATAAATTTAAGCAATTTTTCTAAAATAATATCAGAAACCTGCACATGTTTTCAATAGATGACAGAATTCTAAAACTAAAAGAAATCCAGCACTTTAAGGATTTTTATTCAATTTTATCCTCTACTCCTAAATGTAATAAAAAAACATTCTTGAATCGACAATATAATCCTATATATAATAGCCGTTGTCTCTGTATGACACTTCCGGGCTGTACTCATCTTTCAATTGAAGCCCTCAGTAAACAAACGGCCGGTTAGGCTTAATTTCAATTTCAGATGTGGATCAGAATTTTTTCTTACCTAAAAACAAATATCTTCTCCATCAAATCATGTTTGTTCATCCTATTTTTCTATAAAACATTCAGAACTAAAAAAAATTGGATGTTTTTAGCTGTATATTTAACAGTTTTTAAAAATCTGTTTACTTTTGCGATGAATTCTGAAAGTAAACAAACTTGAATGTGAATGAATCGCGTAGTGAACTGTAAAAAAATGGATGGCAGTCTACTACTCCAATCGCGTGAAAAACTAAATAAATAAAAAATAATGATAGGGTTTGCTTTTACAAGGTGGGGATTAAATGTAATATTGTTAGATAATTCGGGATATTTTTTAACTTTCATATACTTTTTCCATTATGACGTAAAAATGACGGGTTACCTACTAGTATAACAGAAAGTTTTTTAATTAATTTATATTACAACAAGATAGTAAGAATATGTGCTTTATTTGCATCGAGACATTAATGTAATGAAAATTGTCATTTGTTTTAAGTTTCATATTTTGATTTTCCCTTATACGTAAATTAAAATTTTCATTTTCTCGAGTTATCTTCTAAACAAAATTTGTTGCGACTTTGTTTGAAGTTGATTATGTTATGTTTCAAACATATCTGAGAATGCTTTATCATTTTTAAGATTTAATTAATATTGTACTTTTCTCCTATATTCATCTATGTACACAATTACGGACGAGAGATGTGTAATAAAAGCTTCAATTTTTATTGCTTCCCATTTTGGAGGTAAAAATTGATATTTATTAATTGGAAATAATGAAGGAAAATAATTATTCATTTGAAAAATACTAAACACGTATGAATCTTTTTCAAGAATGTTTAAATTCTTTGTGTTTGTTTTTTAAAAAAAGGTATTATAAGCTTGTGAACTTTGAATTTTCCCAAAACGTATCAAATATTAAATGATCAAATATCAATGGTCATAACAAATATGTAAGCAAGAAGAATTACAGCGCAGCGTTGCAACTGTAAAATTATTAGTAGTTAGTAAATAGTATTTTAAAGCCACATTTTGGCGTGGATTCAAATCCGAAAAGTTCTTTTTTATCTCTCAGAATACTTCGTGGACATGACAGTTTTGAAGATTTATTAATGAGATACGGGACAGAATGATCCGGATTTATTTAACTTTATCTATCTTTAAAATATTGTTGTTGTTGTTGTTGTTTCTAATCACACCTGGTCTAGCGGTACTAGACAATATTTATAAGCCCATAAATCCCCAGGAGTCCAATTAATAAGCAAGGATCGGTAATAAAGTCCTCCCTAGATAAGATATTTTGTCTATAAAATATTTGGGTGTGGTACCGAAGGAGGACCGTTTTCGCCAGATTTTGGCGACATTTCACTCCCGAACATCAAAATTGGCGTGGAAAGAAATGTCCCACTCAAATGTCCACTCATTCGTGGTTTTTTTATTTAGAGGCGGGATTTTTTGGGGGATTCAATCCCGATTCTTAATAATTTATTCAAAGGCGGGACGAGTTTTTCCCGATTCTTAATAAATAATTATATCCATGCGTTTCAAAGAATAAACATATATTTTACAGTTTTATGCATTTCAAAGATTATAGCTGTATTTTTCCGTTTTATAGATTATTTTTCAAAAGAAAAAGAACAAATAATTATATTCTTTCATTAGTTCTGAATGGATGTTTGCTGCTAATTATATTAAAAGTGGATATAATTAATAACTTAAATAATTAATAAGTTAATTTTTATAAAAGTTTGTATTTCTTTATTATATATTAAAAAAATTGATAATTCTAATTTTCTAATATTATTATAAATTTCATATTTTTTTTTAGTTTGAAAGTTTTTCCCGCTACTTTATAAATATTTCGATTGACGCCTATACACTGTTAATGTATTGTATATATACATATATATATATATATATATATATATATATATATATATATATATATATATATATATATATATATATATATATATACATATATATATATATATATATATATATATATATATATATATATATATATATATATATATATATACATATATATATATATATATATATATATATATATATATATATATATATATATATATATATATATATATATGTATATATATATACTGGCAAACCTAGAGATTGCAGTCTGCTCAGCTGTATCATCATCTATATATGAGGCGGTGAAAGGCAAAGTGGTGTAAGTCAGTAAGTCAAGTGGTGTAAGTCCAAAGAGTTTTACTGCAAAAACTACAAAATATTCTACGATATTGAACAAATTATTATTCATAATAATTATTATAATACTGCAAATAATAATTATTTGCTATTCCACAATAAATTGAACATGGAGATTGCATTTTTGCCCTCAAATAAACAAAGTTGAAAATGTGACTTACACAACTTTGCCTTTCACCGCCTCATATATAAAACAGTTCCGTAACTGACTGACTGACTGACAGATAACGCAGAGACCAAACCGCTGGACCTAAAGGGTTGAAATTTTGCATGGCGATTCTTCTTATAGTGTAGGGGTGCACTAAGAAAAATTTGTGAAAAATTTTCTTAGATTTTTTTAAATTAAATTTTTAAGCTGTTTTTGTATCATTCTTTAAAGTTTTAATTTAAAATAATAATCTGAGGGTTATAAAATTTATAACACAAGAAAGATCATAAAAATTCCTTTAAAATAAAGTCTTTTTCGAATCTTTACCTCCATTTTCTGATTTTTGGTGAATTTTTAAAGATTAATTTTTAGAATTTAATTTATTAAATTCTGATCACGTGGTTTCTTTTCTTTTTGTGTTACTTTGAATTAATTTTGCGTCACGTGCATAACAACGAAATAAATTGACAAAAAAAAATTTTTTTTTCTTATGTGGCAGACGATTGGACATTATTCAAAAAAGTATTAAAATACAGTAAAAGAAATGTTCTTCAAACTGTAATTAATATATTAACAATACTATATACTTTAATATGTTCTATTAGATTTAATTTGAATATTTTCTTCTACATTATTTTGTCTATAAAAATATCCGTTATGATTTTTTATAAATATATTTTTAGGGGCATTAATTGCATACATTGATCGTTGTATTTATTATAAATATATTTTTGGGGGGTTTTTTTGGGCATTAATTGTATACATTGGCCGTTGTATTTAATTTGAATGTACTTCGTAGAGAAGCACGGGTACTCAGCTAGTTTAAGATAAGAGAGGAGAAATCTTTATAAGTATTGCACTCTCCGTTAATAAAGAAGAGTTAAAACGAATTGAATCTCAACTTGGAGATTTATCTATGTCAGGGGTGGTGAAACTAGGTTTGTCCGCTTGTCAAACGGTATAAATACCCTTTTTTGAGGTACTGACGTGCTAAAGACGGTTATAAGTAGAAAAATAACAAACTTTTAATACAATATTTGAATTATTTGTTACAATAAGAAAATATTTAGCTAAATAAATAAGCAGCACTGTTACTCCATGGTGAAGATTATTGCAAACAGAAAAAAGGTTCAAATTGATTTATTCCACGAAATAAACACAATCGAAGGTGCCGTTAAGGAAGGGAAGAGTTCAAATATGCCATGGAACTAGCCGTTGAAAGTCTTTCAAAAAAATTTTCATATCGACAAGCTTGTTTGAATGCAAAATTGGTCGCATTTTTTACTTCTTTTTATTAACTTGCATTCTTGTTTGTTTGTGTGTTTGAATGTTTGTCCAGTCCAAATCTTGCAATCGATTTTTAATTAACTTCTCGACTAGCTAGATATTTGAAAGTTTTAGAATAGCTCAGAACATGATGACAAGGCATTCTTTTGATGCTTTTAGCCATCTTTAAGCAGGATTGAATTCATTTTCAGTTAATTTTGTTTTGTAGACTGGTGCAGCCATCAATCAGCCGGGACAGGAACGAAAAGTTAAACGCAAGTGAACTTCCAATTAACTTCATTTTCTTTCAAGTTGATGGGATAATTCATCAAAGAAATTTTAAAAAAGTATTTATTAATACATAGAATTGTTAAGTTTATATGATTCAACAGAAAATTTAAAAACATGGTATTTAAAAAGATCTTATTATCTTATAATTATTAAGATTTTTCAGTTAATTTTGCTTTGTAGACTGGTGCAGCCATCTATCGGCCGGGACGGGAACGAAAAGTTAAACGCAAGTTAACTTCCAATTAAATTCATTTTCTTACAAGTTGATGGGATAATTCATCAAAAATTTTTTTTTAAAAGTATTTATTAATACATAGTATTGTCAAGCTTATGATTCAACAGAAAATTTAAAAACATGGTATATAAAAAGATCTTTTTATCTTGTAATTATTAAGATTTTTTAACAAATGTTTAAAAAAAATATTTTATCGGAGTGCCAACAAAATTGCTTTGCATTCCACTATTGACACATGTGCAATAAGTTCTCCTCCTTTGACCTATGTCATCCTATACCAAATGTGATGATTTTTTTATTTGGTTATTAATTTATTTTTATCCTATGATGGAGCGATTACAGTGAGAGATTTGACATGAATCTGCCCCACCTGGGTGATGTTTACCGCGTAATATTTAATTATAACAACTCAGAAAAATCCCTCTCGAAATCGTGTTATAAAGATTCAATCACCAAAACAAAGTTTTTAAAGCAGAAGAATATTAGGCAGAACTAGGGGAGAAATAACAGACATACATGACACATTGATGAAAGCAAAAACGGGGATCCTAATTTAAAAAGATAAAAGCGACAGAAATGAAGATAAATAGGGCTAGAAAAAAGCTAATAATGGTGCTAAATCAATTTAAGGAGAAAGTGTTACAATAAGAGTCATTACTTTAAAAATAATGTGGCAAGATAAATTTAAGCAATTTTCTAAAATAATATCAGAAACCTGCATATGTTTTCAATACATGACAGAATCCTAAAACTAAAAGAAGTTCAGCCCTTTAAGGATTTTTATTCAATTTTAGCCTGTACTCCTAAATGTAATTAAAAAAACATTCTTGAATCCACAATATAATATAACAGAAAGCTTCTGAATTAATTTATATTACAATAAGATAGTAAGAATATGTGCTTTATTTTCATCGAGAAATTAATGTAATAAAAATTTTCTTTTGTTTAAAGTTTCATCTTTCGATTTTCCATTAACGAAAATTAAAATTTTCATTTTCTCGAGTTATCTTCTAAACAAAATTTGTTGCGACTTTGTTTGAGATTGATTATGTTATGTTTCAAACATATCTGAGGTTGCTTTATCATTTTTAAGATTTAATTAATATTGTACTTTTCTTCTATATTCATGTATGTACACAATTGGGGACGAGAGATATGTAATAAAAGCTTCAATTTTTATTGCTTCCCATTTTGGACGTAGAAATTGAAATTTATTAATTGGAAATAATGAAGGAAAATAACTATTCATTTCAAAGATGCTAAACGTGTGTATATGTTAAAGCTGTATTATGAAAATTCATTTTGATTAACTTTTATACCAAGAAATTTGTTTAACATAGGATTACGGTCCTCCATAATGATCCTCTAGATACCAAAATTTCAGATGTTCTGCGTCGTGAGTTATAATTTTGGCAGCGTGCCAAACCCAGTCTGTATCGCTTGGGCAAGCAGTAAACAGTTAAACATAAATGTGCCAAAATGCGTCAAAATTTTGACAAACATATAATATATATATATATATATATATACATATATATATATATATATATATATATATATATATATATATATATATATATATATATATATATATATACATACATATATATATACAGTGTGTAACAAAATTATAAGACCACTGTGGATTTTGTGATTTTTACTATAAATAGTATAATTTTTTAAAAATTAAATTAGGTCGATATTAATAAATGAAATATAAAATATATGTATATTATTTTTAAGAGATATTTAAATATACTAATTATTTTATCAACAATTTAAAATTTTTTCAATCAAATATCTGTAACAAAATTAAAAGACCACTAATTAAAACAAATTTTTTTAATAAAACTAATATGATGTTGATCCACCATTTTTCTGAATAACTTCAAATTCTCGATTTTTCATTGAATTAATTAGGTTTTGGAGCAAATATTTGGGAATTTTGTCCCATTTATCCATGATAGCTAGTTCCAATTCATACACAGAATCATACTGACGGTTATTTGCATACACTTGACGAGCCAAATGGCCCCACAAGTTTTCGGTGGAATTCAAGTCTGGACTAAGGCTTGGCCAGTTTAAGACCTCTATTTTTTCTTTTTGAAACCAGATTTTAGTTGATTTAGACACATGGCATGGCGCATTGTCTTGCTGAAATTTCCAGTTTGATCCTCCTAAAATGGGCCAAAAGGTATAAGGTGTTAGTAAATCAGTTGGTGATAACAAATGGAGTCCATTTTTCCAAGAACTTGCTGCAGATCACATTTCCCATCATATGCAAAAGCTCCCCACACCATCACAGAGCCACCACCCATCTGTCTACTGAAGAAAACTCGAGGTTCCGTTCGTAAATCATGCCAGTAGGATATATTACCATCCGGGCCATCCAAATTAAATTTTTTTCGTCGGAAAAAATAATATTTTTCCAAGCAGCATTCCCGGTCATGACTTCCTTTGCCCACTTCATCCTTCCTTCTTTATGATACTTTAATAGTCTTGGTTTTCTTTGTATTTCCGAAAAGCAACATTTGAATTTGATCTTAAAGTGCGCCAGACTGTCATATGTAAAATAATTTTACTTGTCTGCTGTGTTATTTCACGAGTAGACAAGTTCTGTTTCGTTGCAAGCTTGAAAATTTGTCTATTATCGCAAGCTGTTAATTTACTCTTTCTGCCAGATCTTTTATATTTTCCATAAAAATCTATTTTACTTAAAACGTTATGAATAGCAGTTTTAGAACGTTTAAGTATCTTACTTATTTCACGTTCCGATTTTCTAGAGCCCTTAAAAAACCAAATTTTTCGAACTTCTAGTTCAGATAATTCTCTTCCACACGGCATTGTGAATTTCCTCATAAAAACAAACAAATTAAATTCTATTTCTTTTACAATATTATCGTTTGGACTTTTTTGTGATGTAAAGTTACAGTTTATCTACGATTTTGAAAGAAAAAATAAAATAGTTTTAAAAACGCAAATGATTTTAAATAAAAAAATAAGTGGTCTTATATTTATGTTACACCGAGATTTCAAAAAATCTTTTGCTGTGGGCAATTAACTCAAATTTTTTTCCTTTAAGCGATTTATTTGAGAAAATATAACTTTTTTCATTTGATTCAAACTTTAAAATTATTCATTTTATGCAGTGTAATATTGATAATAGTGATATTTTGGGTGGTCTTATAATTTTGTTACACACTGTATATATATATATATATACAGTGCTGTATATATATATATATATATATATATATATATATATATATATATATGTGTGTGTAGAGAGAGAGAGAGACAGATACATATTTACATTACACATACATGCATATATACATACAAATGAGGTAAGCAACGATAAGCAATCCTACGTTAATAACCCGCGGAAGTTTCGTTAGAAGAGTCTACCTGAAATTTTTTTACATATATTCTTGAATTTGTCTCTTTGACATTAAATACATCAAAGATGCACATCTTTGATGTATCGATCAACGTAGGTTTCGCTCAACACTAAGTAATGAATTAAATTATCAAAGGTTTTATTTTAAATATGAATATTAAGTGTGGCATAAAAAATTATTTTATAGGTGATAATACAAGTATATCCTTATGGTCTAAAATAAATAAAAAATTACAACCTGATGAATCAAACTGCATGCCTTACTATATAGAGAGCAATAAAATAAAATTCACAAATTGCAAATTTATAAAAAGAACTTAAATCATGAATATTTTGATATTCAAATATTAAAAGGGTGAATATAGAGTCTTATTCACGAGCAGGAGAGATATAAATTTTAAGCTGAAGAGATTATAAACTGAAGTTTCTAAGCACAAAAGATATGAACTGCTGAAAATAAAACTTCGGTTATCAGGGATTTAATGCTTAATAAATGGGTTCCATTTAATTAAGAGAATGCCTCAAATGTACGTAGCCTTTAAATTTTATCGATGTATGCAATTGCCCATTCGAGCTTTTGAAAATCCATCTTAAACATTAAGGGGAAGGATAATAGCTCCATGATATCGCTCTAATAGTTGCGTTGCATTAATAATAGTTTTCAAATAGTAATGTATAAGTTAACTATTTAATTTACTGTCGCCACATGAACTATTACGCATGGAGTGACTAATCATGAATTTCATAAATATTCTATACTATCCATTAGTTTATATGCATCAATAAAGCATATTTTAATACATTATTTATATATATATATATATATATATATATATATATATATATATATATATATATGTATATATATATATATATATGTATATATATATATATATATATATATATATATATATATATATATATATATATATATATATATATATATATATATATATATATATATATATATATATATATATATATATATATATAATGTCCAATTTTCAAGAGTGAGTGAATATATTTACCGACACAAACAGACTTAATTCAAAACATTTTTTGGTCTAAATTAAAAAAAATTTTGGACTTAATTCAAACTAGAAATGCTCATTAATTTCTGAACAATTAAATTAGTAATTAATGTTCAAAAAAGCATTTAATTCTATAATTTTTATCGTTTCGTTAGTTTGCAATTTACAAACACATGATTGGAATTTAGAAACACAATTGGATTTACGATCACAAATTTACAAACCCATGATTGGAAGATCATTCAATGAAGTTTGGTTCTTTTAATGGCTTGAATGTTTTAATTGATATCAATATCGATCTATGACACTATTTTATTTATTTATTTTGCATTTGTTTTGTTGTAAACTACGCTGTTTCTGTTAACCATAATGCTATCTTTGCCTATAAGCAGTTTTCGTTGATAATGCTTCTGGCTGTATTTGGAGACTTTAAACCTGAAGTGCAGTCAATAGCTGTTGGGGTAAAACACGTAGAATACACAACCTCCTTTTACTACACTTATGTAGTATACTTTGAAGATTTAGTTCCTTTGCTTTAGACCATTATCAACAATGGGAGTCAGAAATATCTAAGAAAACTTTGAAAATCCTGTTTGCTTCTTACTTTTTGTGATCTTAAGTGAATGTGTCTTTATTAGTTTAAGTTTTCTTTAATAAATTTACTTTCTTTTAGAAACATCAAACTCACACTATGTGAATTTTCTTTAGTCAAGATGTATAATAAAATCCATGTTTGTATCAATTGTCAACATTTAATTTTAAAACTACAAAAATATGCATTTTTTCGAATATAAAAATCTCCGCACACCTAGAAAGATAGACCTAGAAAGTCAAAGCTCACAAATTCCTCAGACTAGAATCTCAAGCATATTTACTCAACAGACGTGAATGCGATTCACCCTTAGTAAAATTCTTCAGCTAGTAAAATGCTTCAGTTATGTATACCAGTACCACCAAAATTTTTTCGCAAGGAAGAGTCTATTTCTTGGGCAGGTTTTTTCCATTCTGAGGGAGGAAGGAGAAAATTTTAGGTTTGAATTACTTCCTCCCTCCCTCCGAGCGTATTGCCATGAACAACTCAGTGACAGAAACAAAAATTTCTATAGCAACGTTGTTTTCTCTATAGAGAAAATGTTAAAAAGAAGTTCAAACCAATATATGTACAAAAATATTAACATATTAACTTCGGGAAATCTAACACCACAAAAAGATAGCTCTTCCATATAGTTGCAATGTATTAAACACATCAACTCTACAAATGTTGTAGAGACATTAAGAAATCAATAATAAAAAATTATTTTGACAATGTGCTGACACACACGTGTAAAGTTATGTACATAAATATCTAAAATATTTACATTGTTATAAAATCCAACCACCAGAAAATGAAAGGTTCTGAAGAAATACGAATGCAAAGAAAGTGTAAAACTTTTGAGTTCTGTGGTGACATACAAAAATCAGTAAATCAGTAACTTATTATGATTATTGCTCGATAAGAAGCTTATGACGATCTTAAATATTGAAAATGAAATCGAAATCACGCACTTTCACAAATCACTAATGTATTGAACCGTAAAGTTAGTGTCGTCAGTAAATAGTATCGAAATATGAGCAAAAATATTAAAGTTGAATTTTCGCATACATGCATAATGTATATGGATGCCCGGGTTAAAAATTTTAAATTCTCAGCTAAGTGCGTTAGAAAGAAAAAGAGCAAAAGTAATATTTAGCCAATATTATAAGAACCTTACCTTTTCACGATTTTTGAGAATGTTCGCATCTCGATCATCCTGGATGTTTCCTGGAGTTTTAGTCCTCCACAGTTTTTTCCCGATGGTTATGTAGACCACAGTAATGATGCAAAGGGGGAGAAAATACTGAAGAGTGACAAGAATGTGGTTGTAGATCTTCCACACAAAGGGCGATATCTCCACGTTCTGACAGAAGGGTTTCGTGTCTTCCCCAGTCTGCGGGTCGAAAACCAGAGTTACCCTGAGAGCCACCGCGTATGGGACACTTGCAGCTGCGCTGAAGATCCAGATAGCAAAAATAACAACTTTTGCCCTGAGTTTCGAAGTTCTGGCTTTCAGGGGGTGCATAACTGCCCTGTAGCGGTCAAATGCGATGGCAGTCAACGTTATGATACTGACGTTCACGGACAACACCTGGACGAAAGGGCAAAAAGCGCACATGAAAGCAGGAAGTACCCATTTCTGTAGCAATGCAGCCTGGAACTGGAAAGGGATTGAGAACAGGCCAATTATAATGTCTGCCACTGCCAGATTGGCAATGAAGTAATTGGTGACAGTCTTCATGCGACGGCTTGTGCCCACAATCAGGAGAACACACAAATTGCCAGCGACAGCTGCTAAAGATATCACTCCATACCAGCAAGACAGCAGAAAAATCACTACAGGGGGCACATCGTAAAGGTCATCGTTAGCTCCATGTCGGGATACGTTCGGTATTCCATAATTTAGACTAAAGTTCCAAAATGTCTCGTTAGAGAAAGAGGAGTTATCGTCTAGAGGATCCATTTTAAAATTAAAATATATTTCTTACAAAACACCAAATTCTAGCATTTCACATAATTATTTCGAAATGTTATAAAGCAAATCAAATTCAAATGTAATAACTGGTCATTCAAAAAAATTACGGGAAAATTCTATTGCTGATGCTGTTAGAACTTTTATGAGCTAAAAGTATTAATTTCAAAAAGTACATTTAAAGCTTATCTTACATTTACAAAATTATGAATACATTTATTAAGGTGATACAGGGCTTCTGCAATGTATTTTACTCTGAAAAAGATTAATGCTAACTTAAGCAATATTTTAAATTAATTAGTTATGAAATAATATAATAAAATATCCAAGAATTTCAGTACACCATTCATTACTTGTAATTATTTACAAAATAGTAAAATGAGTTTAATTCAGAGGTTCATGGTTATCTTTGTATCATTTCCTAGTATAAATATAATTTATTAATTTATATGATTTGAGAAATTCAAAATAATTTGAACGGTAATGAATTATTAAAGAGATAAAATGAAATATAAATTACTTTATAAAAAATACTGCATTCGTACTTAAATGTATTGATAAATAAAATAAGAAAATAACATAGATTGTACAGCATATTTCATATCCTTCAAGCAAAAATTCATCAAAATTAATTTAAAACGAATTACTTTTGCTAATATTTATATTCAATCATTATTTTAAACTGTTATGTAAATGCAGAGTCTTGATTGATTGATAAAATTTGATGCTTTTTAATAAGCTGCAAACGAAAAAAATTTACAAACGTACTCTCATAAAACTTTGAAAATTTTTTTGAAAAAAAACCCATATCACTAACATCCTTTACGTCAAAAATAGGCTACGGAAAATTAAGATAAACCGAACTGGGTCAAGCATTTATTCTGTTTAAAAAATATATACGTAACTCAACCAGTAGCAAAGACACTATTTTGTCCTCTAAAATAAATTTATTCCGTAAATTTTAAGTTGAATAGTTTCAATCCATATTTATGATTCATTTCTAAAAAAACTGTTGAGCTAAATTATTTGCCATTAAAAGTTTTTATAGTTCAAAAAATTATTACTTGTTGTTAAGTTATTATTTTATATAATTTGTATAACACATTACTATGGTAAATTGACTTGTAATTTCTGATTAAAAGATATTACTTGAAATACAAAAAATATAATCCCATTCTTTCAGTTTTCATAAAACTAAGTTTTTCTTCATGAACTTTCATAATTTAAAACGTATCTTTTAGGAAAAATATATAATATCAATCGTCTTATTCCTCTATTCTTTCATTCAGTATCTCACCACAGTATCACTCATCTGTATTCAATATTTCATTAGTTGTCACAAATAAAGTGATAAGCTGCAGTTTTAGGTGACAATTTCTTAAAATAAATTCATCCCTTAAACCATTTACTTCACATTTTTCAGCCGCCGGATATTTCTCTCGGAATAAATTCCTGCTTTTCCAGAGCGGAGCATAAATCCTGACGGATGTTTGAAGGAAGTGCTTACTTGTACGGAGGAGAAGAAAACTTTCCGGTTTTCGGGCATCAACAGCCGCCAGAGGGCGCTTTGTTGATAATATGAAATGTCGATTCTAAGTAAATTTTATTGAAGGCTGCGAATGATAAATAATATGATTACACTGCAACTTATGTTATCTAATATTGAGCGTCACAAAAGTCCGATAATATGTATTTAACCTCTTTAGTTTATTTTTTTTTGTGGAAGACGAAATCAATAATGAGAGGCGAATTAATCTTCTAAGTATGCTGAATAAGGAAAATATATTTTTGTAGGAATAAGTCTGTTGCTAGACCTTTGCACAGTCTTTTGCGAATATTTTGTCATTCAAATAATAGAAGGGAGAATATATGGTCATATTCATGAGCAGAAGAGATACAAATTTTAACTAACACACACACACACACACACACATATATGTATATATATGTGTGTTTGTGTGTGTGTGTGTGTGTGAATATAAACTTAATATAAACGAAAGTGAATATAAACTTGAGTTTAAAAACAAAAAAAATGAACTGCGAAAAATAAAACTTCGGTTATGAGTGCTTTAACACTTAAGGCTGATGTGTACTAACTCTATCGTGTTCACTCACTTCAATGTAAACCTAGGGAGAAAATTTGTCCAAGGATTGCCGACTTGGATTTAAAATTTTTTATTTAATTGTGCTCCATAATTGAGAGAGAAATCTTGTGGCGTTTTTCGTTTTTTAAAAAATCGGGTTTCTTGTTGCATTAGTAACCTAACGGCATTATTAATGCAGCATCTTTATACAGATAAAGGGTATTCCAATGGGTAATAGCTCTTCTAGCGCCTTTGCAAACATTTCTTACATTCTGACGAAACTAAATTTCTTAACTCAAATAATGTTACCGGATTTAGGTATATTGATGACCTTATAATTTTTAACTGTAACGATTTGGAATTTCTAAATCAAATCTACTCAAAGGAATTAACTTTAAAAAGAACGAATGAAAATAATCAGTATGCGGCTTATGTGTATATAAAAATTAAAATTCAAAATAGCGAATAAAAAATTGGGATATATGATAAAAGTTTAGATTTTAACTTTGAGGTTATCACGTTTGCCAATTTCCATAGCAACTTGAACTATAAAATTTATTATATCTTTCACTCACAACTAAACAGAATAATAAACATTTGTATTAACGCTGAAGATTTTTTGGAGGCATGGGGCGTTTTCGGGTAAAACCTACGTAAGAACAATTTCCCTAATAATTTAGGCAATTTAAAAGTTAAAAAAAAATGGCATTTAGACTCAGGTATATTTTTAGGACGTTTAGGATAAGGCTTTCTGTTTTCATACTTTCTTTAAACTTCAATGGGGTGTGGAGCTGTGGTTTTGCTACAGTGACGTAACTCCTAGGGTAAAATTTGACTATAACCGCCACTCACTGAATTAGGGTATGTGAGCATCTTTGCATTTCTGTCTACGTGTACTTATACAGATCTTTTCATTTGTGTTCTTTAAGATTGTATGTTTACTTGCATATATGGTGCATTGAGCCCTAAATGCAAGTTGTCCTCGTTTTTTCACTTATTTTGACTATCTGTTTCAATGGGGATCTCGGGGCCTTGGGATGTCTTTTTGTTAGACCTGCATCCTATTCAGAAAGTTCCCCCTTGAGGTAGCTGATTTGGTTAGTCTCCCTGAGGACGAGACCAGTCGGTTACCTCGATTTCTGGTTTAGTTCCGTCACTACTACATAATCTTGCCTTATGGTGCGTAGAGCCCCGAGTGCTTGATTTCTGTTTATTTTTTGTCTACATTCATCCTATAATTATCTAGCTGTGTTGGAATATTTAATTTTAGTTATATTTGTCTGTTTTCAATATGAGGATTTGCTGCAACTGCGCAATCTTTTATTGAACATTTAAAAGTTTTCAACACTAGGGTAGGTTTTCAGTTAATTTGGTCGGGAGTCTATGCCCAATTTATAATTATTTTTGTTTGCGTTGAATTGTTTACATTATATATATATATATATATACTAGCTGAAAACCCGCGCTTCGCTACGGAGTACATTCAAATTAAATACAACGGTCAACGTATGCAATTTATTCCAAAAAATAAATATATATATTTATAATAAATGCGATGATCAATGTATACAATTGATGTAAAATAAATATCTATCTATATATAAATATTTATAAAAAAATCGTAAGGGATATGCATTTTTTTTTGGATAATATCCAATCGTCTGCTGCATTGGAAAGAGAAAAAAATATTTTTTTTGTCTATTTAGTTGTTACGCACGTGACGATAAATTTATTTAAAGTACCAGAAAAAGAAATCACGTGATCAGCATTTAATAAATTAAATTCTAAAAATTAATCTTTAAAAATTCACCAAAAATCAGGAAATGGAGGTAAAAATTCGAAAAAAATTTCATTTTGAAGGAATTTTTATGATCTTTCTCGTGATATAAATTTTATAACCCTCAATGTATTATTTTAAACGCAAACGTAAAAAAAGTTTAAAAAACAACTTAAAAATTTAATTTAAAAAAATCTAAGAAGAGTTTTTAAAAAATCTTTCTTAGTGCACCCCTACACTATTAGAAGAATCGCCATGCAAAATTTCAGCCCTTTAGGTCCAGCGGTTTGGTCTGTGCGTTGTATGTCAGTCAGTCAGTCAGTCAGTGAATGAATGAGTCAGTTACGGAACTGTCTTATATATATATATATATATGTGTGTGTTTGTGTTTGTGTGTGTGTGTGTGTATCCATTTTTCATTAATAAGAGTGAGTGCATGTATTTACCGACAAACACGGACTTAATTTAAAACATTTTTTGGGACTAAATTCAAAATATAAATGCTCAATGATTTCTGAACAATTAAATTAGTAATTAATGTTTTAAAACGCATTTAATTCTATTACTGTTATCGTTTCATTAGCTTTGTTAACTCAGAATCCATAACACAACATTGATTCAATGTCAAGCAGAAAGTTTACCAAGTTGAAGTAATAACGAATAGGTTTAAAAAATATATATATAATTATTTATAATAATGTCGAAGCAGTATATTAGTTATGACTCATAACTTTAACAGATTTTTCCCTGTAACGTACCTTGTATATATATGTTCATATAGAGACATCCCAAACACACACACACACACACACACACATATATATATATATATATATATTAGAAAACTAAAAAAAAAATAATTGTAAATCAATAGTTACTTTTGATTTTAAAGACTTATTCAATAATATCAATATAAATGATTTAAATAGAGCAATTATAAAGTTAGTGCATAATAATATTCAATACTTAAGCAGAGATTTTAATCTTGCTCATTTCAATAGGCTTTTAGATTTTGTTACTAAACATAATTATATCATACACAATAATAGTATATACATACAGACTAAAGGTGTACCACAAGGTAGAAATGTTTCTAGTATGCTTGCCAATTTATACTTACATTATTTTGAAGTTGATAATATTGATAATAGCAATTACAGAGTATATAGATATTGATGATATAATAGTTATTAATAAAAGTAGTAATAATATAGCCTTAAATTTTTACCCTCTTAATCTGGAACTATTTCAAAGTAGCCAAAATAATATTAATGTAAACTTTTTAGATATTAACATCAAAGTAAAGTCAAAAGTATTAATTTTACTTTTGACTTATATGGTAAAAGATCAAATTATGAATTTAATATTGTTAAATTTCAAAATTACCAAACTTGTTTACATAAATCTATTTTCAATAACATTATTGTAAATCAGCTAGTACGTATAAATAGGCTTTGTTCTAAAGACAATAGGAATAAGCATATTATAGACTTGTTAGTTGTGCTAAAACGTAATCATTACCCCGATAGTCATTCCAAGCACATAATTGGTTGTTTTAGATTTAATGAATAGCTTGTTCTGTTGCACTTAATTAGTAATAAAATATAATAAGTAATATAATAAGTTTAATTTGTAAAAATAATTATCCTAAACTAATATTAATAAATAACAATATTCATATTCTTAAGTAATAATAATAATAATAAATAATAATATTTTACTCTTAAGTTAAAATAATAAGAATAAATAATAATATTTTACTCTTAAGTTATAATAATAATAATAATAATACAATATTAATTTTGGTTAATATGTGCTATAACACAGTCTCCATTGTATGGAAACAAGTCTTCATCTATGTTTCCATTAACTCCATAGTTGCAAGGTTTGTGACGTCAGTCTCCTTACGGTTTCCTACTCTTAACTTCAACATTGTCTAGCACCAGGCTTGGTGTTCTTTGATTGAGCAACTTTTTATTAATTTTCTCTGTTTCTTATGGATTCTTCGGTGTCTAAGTATGTTTATTAGTTAGATCATACTTATCAGAAACAATCCATTGGTTTTTAGACAGCATCGGCACCGCTGCTGAAGAGATGCTGTCTAAAACCTTTTAAATACTTATCTTTTCATGTTTTTAGATTCAAGCTGCATAGTGTAATATAGCTTATGCTGGTTTTTCACATTTAACTTTGTCTTTTATATATATATATATATATATATATATATATATATATATATATATATATATATATATATATATATATATATATGAAAATATAAATACAATATTTATATACTCAATTATGCATGAAACTGAAATTCTAAAAAGAAAAGCTTCCTTAATGAACTTCTGGTCTTCCTTCGGGACTTTATAAATAAGTAAAATATTAATGGAAGTCGAGAACCTACCGTTAATCTAAATCCTTTTAAGTCTTTCAATCATAATGCGAATGGTGGCCCTCATTACGATGCTAATTAATGAATAAAAAGTTTCGAAATCGGGGCAAAATTAATGTAACAATATGAAATAAATATAGTTTCAAATAATCATAGAGTAAAACTTCTTCCATATTTGTATTAATGTGATAAAAAAATAAGTAAGCAGTTTAATATTATCACCACACAGATATTTTTACTTTTAAAGGAAGCCTTGATGTACAGATTTCAGTTTTCAATGTGGGGATCTCGGTGCCTTTGGATTGATTTTAGGCTTGGACTGCATCCTATCAGAAAGATTCAATTCGAGGTGACCAACTCGGTCAGGCCTCCTGATGACCAGACTCAAATTGATCGGCTCTTTGCATTTTGATTTTTTAAGTGGTTTTTTAACTTTTAGTTTCAATTGAATTTATAGAAGCTCGTAACATTTACAGTATTACGAGGGTCATTTTTTAAGTAAGAACCGTTTTGTAATGGTGTAAGAGAAACTTTAGTTATGAACGCAAATTGTATCACAAACTAAAATATGAAAATTTTTTCACTTTTCAACATAGTCACCATTAACATTTAAACATTTGTCAAGTCGTGTCACCAGCTATTGGATCCCATCATCAAAAAAACTCTCCGCCTGACCGTTAAACCAGTTAGTAACAGTTTCTTTCAACATGTCATCATTTTCCAAGCGCTTTCCACCAAGAAATTCCTTAAGTTTTAGAAACAGATGAGAGTCTGATGGTGCTAAGTCAGGGCTGTATGGTGGATGATCCAGTAATTCCCAATGAAAATTGTGAAAATCAACGGCTGGGACTGCTCTCTAGCGTCGTCGTTCTGCTTCACGACAAAGCTCGGCCTCACGTTGCGTCAATAATAAAGACGCAACTGGACAATTTTCATTGGGAATTACTGGATCATCCACCATACAGCCCTGAAATAGCACCATCAGACTCTCATCTGTTTCCAAAACTTAAGGAATTTCTTGGTGGAAAGTGCTTGGAAAATGATGACATGTCGAAAGAAACTGTTACTAACTGGTTTAACGGTCAGGCGGAGAGTTTTTTGATGATGGGATCCAAAAGCTGGTGACACGACTTGACAAAATGTTTAAATGTTAATGGTGACATGTTGAAAAGTGAAAAAATGTTCATATTTTAGTTTGTGATACAGTTTACGTTCATAACTAAAGTTTCTCTTACTCCATTACAAAACGGTTCTTACTTAAAAAATGACCCTCGTACCTTTAAAACCTGTGAAATAAACAATGATTCTTAGCTTCTGAGGTAGATGTTAGAATAAATTATTCATGAATTACCTGTTTTAAGAGGATGTGTTGAAGCAATTCGCTTTATAGCTGGCCGATTTTGTAAAATTTTGCAACTCTTCATGCTTTGTCAACCTGAGAATATTAAAACAAGCGTATGAAGGTTATCAAGATGATCAGTTTTCACCCCTATCCTTTATTCAGCTTTAGGAATTTATCTTAAGGGAAGAGATGCCTCACTATTATTTTGCAGATAGGCCTTACTTGCCTAGCCTTTGTGAGTTCCACAAATGTAGATGGACAAGCTTTCAGTATTTAAGGGGATGGTGGACATTACAAAGCGATTTTTTAAATTTTAACCTCAGAGATATGAAATTTTGCCTATATATTCATTAAAGTATAACTATATTAAACACCTTATAAAATTTTATAAACATTAAATAAAATTTATATTTTAAAAATTGAAATTAATTTTTTAAATGCTCCTTGCGATCCAATTTTTAAATTCCCTCTTCATTTTGCATTTATATTGCTTATAAATACATTTTGAACAGAGTTATGTATTCCTTTGTGCTTTCGTTGAATAGCTAAGTTCTAGGAAATATTTTTATGCTTGTATTCTGAATTTTCGTGAAATTTTTGTACTTTTCTACACTTAAGTTAAAATTTGATAATCTGAATGATGTCGAAACCTAAAATGGATACATAACTTGATTTCGAAGTATTAGAGGAGTCTTTATTATAAATTTTAGAAAATTTCGTCAAAAATTATGACGCGATGAGCATTTCAAAGACATGCAAATCTGTATAGAGACTCTATGCTCACTTCTACCCAGACCTGGGTGTATATAATTTGAAGTGGCTCTCTATTTGAATTTGAACCACACACAGTTTATACATGAAACAATGTTTATTGAATTCGCTGCACATATAATTGGCTTTACAGCAATAAGCATGCGTACTACTTGTACGGAATGTAAATACAGCTTTCAAGAACAATATATTTTTATACTCACGAACAGTAAGTCAAACCAGCAGTACTGCCATGTAAACTTCTGGCCCGCTAAGCACTAGCGCAGGATAACACCTTTTCAACCTTAACAACCTCTCCTTTTTTTATTAATGACGCTGCGTGGTATTTATACTAAGAGCGTATGCCGAAATTAGCATATCTGAAGCAGCTTCTTTAATTCATTAATTCAAAAGTTCGATTCTTGTGAATCGAATCTTGTGTATACCTTACATCTGGAAATGACTCATTTTGAGGAAAAACCATTTAAAAGATTTTTTCACCTACCTTTAATACTTACTTTTCTAAACCTACCAAGTTTTCATTTTACTTTTCACTACATATTTTAAATCCATTTTTTACATATTTTTATATATTTTAAATATTTTATTTACATATTTTTAAAACATTAATACACCAAAATAAAGTAAAATTTTGTTCGAATTTTGGTAATTTGAAAGTCCACTATCCCCTTAACAAAATCCAGGAAGGTAAACCAGAAAAATCAGAAATAAAATCCGTTGGAATCAATAATATTTTGTTTGGTATATTTTCGTGGACGCTCAACAGTCTCGTTCGACTGATACGTTACCATATTTTCACAGGTGAAATTCAATAAGATAGACAAAAGGATTTTTAGTTGCTTTTCCTGGACCTGTTTTTATACCATCCATTTTATAATTTCTTTTTTATACAAGTAACTCGTGTAACGTTTGCAATTTAACCTCATCCTCTGAATTACACTACTAATTTTGTGATTTCGTATAAAGTTTTCTATCTTTTATTTTATAGGAAATTCCCTATAGAATTGCTTTGATGTGGATGTGACGATAATTTTAGTACATAACTCCATATTTCATCAATAACAGTAAAATACCTCAAAAATAGTCTATTGACTCTTTATATTGCAACAATTTACAAAGTGGCAAACCACGCCCTGACGTGTTAAACACAACGCATCGGTTTGACCCCTAGGATATTACATATATTTTTCCATTAAGTATTTATGGATATTTTTAATTACATTTCACAGTTTAATCGTGATTAAGAGAAGACCACGATGAAAGATTAGTTGATTTGAAATTTCGTTGCTGTCATTAGTCACCTGGAAAAATAATCTTTTAAAGAAACTAAAATATCTTATCTTGTCATTTCTTATGATTTAAAATCTGGTATTGAAAATATGAATCCCTGTTTCTTTTCGTAAAAGACAATAAATGAAAATTAATATAGTATAATTATTTTCATCGTGATTCTTGAAAAATCAATTATATAAACAGATTTTGTAAAATTAAAGCATTTAATAATAAAATCTCCCAAAAGGCTCCTAAAGACTAAAATGTAGGTTACTAAACAGAACACGGATGATTTAGACAGCTACGTTTATGAATGAAATGAAAATTCTAATCCTGTGTATAAAGTCAAGTAGTGCGAAAATCGAAATACATTAAGCTGAATTGGCTTGTTATCTGAAGTGTAAAAACAGCATTGATGTTTAATCGCATCATCTTTCTCCCCGCTTTATTTTTCTTTTGTTAACTTCTTTCCGAAAAGCCAAATATGATAACTCAGGTAATGAAAGAACATAAGTTAGGGTTTGCGAAAATTATTATTCTATCAGAGATCACTTAATTCCTTAAAGATTATAATTCTCTCCTCGTGTAATCTCTGTTCCAAAGTAAAATATAGAAAGATAGAATTAGTAAGTATATATATATATATATATATATATATATATATATATGTGTGTGTGTGTATATGTATATATATCTATATATATATATATATATATATATATATATATATATATATATATGTATATGTATATATATATTATATATATTATCTATATCTATAAAGGCAGAAGTCCTGACTTATATATATATATATATATACATACACGTATCAACGCCCAGCAAAAACTATTGGAGATACAGATATCAAATTTTAGGAGCTTATTACTTTTGTGCTGAAGGCGTCATTTAAGAAGCGATTTTTCAAAATTCGCCCCCCAACGGGGGGAGGGGGGAAAAACGTGTTTTTTACATATTCCTTTATATCTCAAAGAAGAAAATCGATATCCATAAGATTCTTGCTTTAAAATGTAAGAAACATGAGTACCTAAAAACCAATTTCAGGAGTTTTCAAAATTCGTCTCCCAAGGGGGAGAGGGGGGGCTAAACGTGTTCTTACGTGTTTTATCTATATATATAAAGGAATCTACACCCAGCAAAAACTATTGGAGATACAGATATCAAATTTTAAGAGCTTATTACTTTTGTGCTGAAGGCGTCATTTAAGAAGCGAATTTTCAAAAA
The DNA here is from genome assembly GCA_907164885.2 of Dolomedes plantarius. Classification (NCBI taxonomy): domain Eukaryota; kingdom Metazoa; phylum Arthropoda; class Arachnida; order Araneae; family Dolomedidae; genus Dolomedes; species Dolomedes plantarius. The sequence continues at coordinate 69,578,495 of OU015498.1, read as the reverse complement.
TCGCCCCCCAAGGGGAGGAGGGGGGCAAAACGTGTTTTTTACATATTCTTTCGTATCTCAAAGAAGGAAATTGATGTCCATAAGATTCTTACTTTAAAATGTAAGGAACACGAATACCTTAAATCCAATTTCAGGATTTTTTAAAATTTGGCCCCAGGAACGGGGAGGGGGGCTTAACATGCTTTTCACGTATTCCTTCATATCTCAAAGAAAGAAACAGATATCCATAAGAATCTTGCTTTAAAATGTAAGGAATATGAATACCTAAAAACCAATTTAAGGATTTTTCAAAATTCGGCCCCCAAGGGGGTTAGGGGGGCTAAACGTGTTTTTACGTGTTTTTTACATATTCCGTCATATCTCAAAGAAGGAAACAGATATCCATAAGATTCTCGATTTAAAATGTCAGAAACACGATTAACTGTAACAAACACGATCAATGTCACGATTTTTCGACATTCGCTTTAGATTTTGAAAAAATTGCTAGAAACAATCCAATAATTTATATTTCCTATATATCACCATTTTGAACACCAAATTGGTGGTAGGAGAAAAGAGAGAGATCAACCTTAATTAAATGAAGTGTGGAAAGGTGTGTGTGAATTGTATATATTTCGGTTGTTAGTACGTATACATCTAGAGCTCAGGTTAACTCCATTCATTTTTATTATCCTGGGCAACGTCAGGTAATTCTTTGTTTATGAAACCGGCGATTTTCACAAGGGTTTACGGGGAAGCCCTCAAACTCCTCGAAGGGCCGGGATCCAGTGGGTTATCAAAATTGAAAGAAACATTTTAATGCTGACATTAGCATGGGGGGGGGGGGGGTATTATAATATGCTGATGGGATGATCACCAGTGGAGAGGGGTATAGATTGCCATAAAATACAAATATACATATCATACAAGTAAGCTTTATTAAGGGTTCACCCGTGCAACGCCGGGTATATAAAGCTAGTATATCTATATATATACACATACATCTATATATATAAAACAGTTCCGTAACTGACTCATTCATTCACTGACTGACTGACTGACTGACATACAACGCACAGACTAAACCGCTGGACCTAAAGGGCTGAAATTTTGCATGGCGATTCTTCTAATAGTGTAGGGATGCACTAAGAAAGATTTTTCAAAAATTCTTCTTAAATTTTTTTAAATTAAATTTTTAAGCAGTTTTTCAAACTTTTTTTACGTTTGCATTTAAAATAATACATTGAGGGATATAAAATTTATATCACGAGAAAAATCATAAAAATTCCTTTAAAATGAAATTTTTTTCGAATTTTTACCTTCATTTCCTGATTTTTAGCGAATTTTTAAAGATTAATTTTTAGAATTTAATTTATTAAATGCTGATCACGTGATTACTTTTTCTGGTACTTTAAATAAATTTATCGTCACGTGCATAACAACTAAATAAACAAAAAAAAAATTTTTTTCTTGCTAAAGCGGCAGACGATTGGACATTATTTTGTCTATAAAAATATACCTTACGATTTTTTTATAAATAAATATATTTTTTTCTACATCAGTTGTATATATTGATCGTCGCATTTATATATATATATATATATATATATATATATATATATATATATATATATATATATATATATATATATATATATATATATATATATATATATATATATATATATATAGCCATTAATTACATACATTGACCGTTGTATTTAATTTGAATGTACTCCGTAGCAAACGCGGGTTTTCAGCTAGTATATATATATATATATATACATACATATATATATACATATATATATATATGTATATATATATATAAATATATATATACATACATAAATATATATATATATATATATATATATATATATATATATATATATATATATATATATATATATATATATATATATATATATATATATATATATATATATTATATATATATATCAGCTTGTGGTGGCCCTGTGGCAAAGCGCGCTGACTTTCAGTGCTGAGGGTGCTCGGATCGAAATCCGGCATCGCGCCACTAAAAATACCTCCGTTTGTGTCATCGCTTCATAAGGGTAATGCTCGTCGGCCTATATGATGCCCCCATAATAAAATGGCCAGCAAAATGCGGTGAATTATAGGTGAATGTCTACACGAAAAGTGTCTCCGCTAATATATATATATATATATATATATATATATATATATATATATATATATATATTTCCGTTTGAATAGCCTACATCCTGAATTTCAATTAAAATTGTAAATCATTCACGCACGTCATTTAAATTATATGAAAGTTTTAATTCCCATTTTAATCTCTTTTTGAAAACCTTTTGTGGCAACATTTCTCATTAAACCAAATCCGCTTCTTGCTATCTAACTGACAATCTATATGTATAAAAGAGTTCCGTAACTTACTCACTCACTGACTGACATACAACGCACAGACCAAACCGCTCGACATAAAAGGCTGAAATTTTGCATGGCGATTCTTCTTATATTGTAGGGGTGCACTAAGAAATATTTTTGAAAAATAATTCTTAGATTTTTTAAAATTAAATTTTTAAGTTGTTTTAGTAACTTTTTTAAAGTTTGCATTTAAAATAATAATTTGAGGGTTATAAAATTTATATCACAAGAAAGATCATAAAAATTCCTTTAAAATGAAATCTTTTTCGAATCTTTACCTCCATTTTCTGATTTTTGGTGAATTTTTAAAGGTATATTTTTAGAATTTAATTTATTAAATGCTGATCACGTGATTTCCTTTTCTGGTACATTAAATAAATTTATCGTCACGTGCATAACAACAGAATAGACAAAAAAATATTTTTTTCTTACTAATGCGGCAGACGATTGGACATTATCCAAAAAAATTATTAAAATAGAGTAAACGTTATGTTCCTCAAACTGTACTATATTGACTGTACTATATTCTTTAGTATATCCTATTAGATTTAATTTGAATATTTACTTCTATATTATTTTGTCTAAAAAATTATCCTTTACGACTTTTTTTATAAATATATATATTTTTTTACATCATTTGTATACATTGATCGTCGTATTTATTATAAATATATATATATATTTATTTATTTATTTTCTTTGGCATTAATTCCATACATTGACCGTTGTATTTAATTTGAATGTACTCCGTAGCGAAGTGCGGGTTTTCAGCTAGTTTATATAGATATATATTTTCCAAGTAGATTTTTCTTACGTCACTGTAAGTTGAACTAATCCCTCTGATTTGCTAATCCAGAACAACTTCCAGATTGAACTGCAAATATTCTCCTTAAACCTCTTTTTTTTCTACGAAACAGGGGAAAGCGATCTTGAAATGTCATGTTAGGGGAATTTAATTCTTCTGCAAAAATAATCTGTGTAGTCTAACATTTGAAGGAAGATTTTTGATTCTTTCTACATAGGAAATTTTGTATCGGTAAAAGTATGAATACTTTCCACAAGGCTTCATTTTTTGTAATTCTTTGATATATTATAGGTTAAACAAACTGTATTCTAACTATATTTACGTACACTGTAAAAATGAAATGCTGTTTCAGGGTATAATGTTTCTGGGTAGACTTGTTTGGGTAGCCCATATTTGTATCTTAAACATGATTTCGGGTCTCCCAGTGGCTAAGTGGTTAAGGCATCAGCTTGCCACACCGGGGGCGCGGGTTCGATTCCCGCATAAGACTTGGTTGTATTCTGGGGAACTCGACAGTCTTCGGCCGGCAAAAGGAGCCCCGTCTAGAAAGGGGAGCTGCAATCCATCGTCCATCGCCGGTGTCATCGTTCGTTAATAAAAAATTCTTGTGTGATTTGTATTTCTATTTCCTTGTATTCATATTGTAATATGTTAGACTCAGGGTAGTGAATAATAGAAGATATACGGAGTCCAGTCTAATGAATTAATAACACATTTATTTAGAGTCTTGATTAGATGAGTTTTACAACTATTTACAAAGGTCGTTAAGAGGGCTTGGGGTGACTTGTGTGGATGACGGATCTGTACCGTTTGTCCGGCATCCTCGAGCCCCACAACAATGGAAAGCACCGAACCAGGGAAATTAACCTACGTCTTCGTATTCAGGTATTGCTACGTAGCGGCTGGTCTTCAGTGTCCATGGGCTGATACACGAAAGCGGGGGAGCCGAGGTGTCAATTGAGAGATTACAAAGGTCGTTAAACAGTCTCTAGACATAGAGGAAACTGGCCTTCACAGTAGCCCGTAATTTACCTAAAACGAAGTCAGCAACGAAACACAATTCGTCAAACTCTACAAGGTTGGAATAGTGCTTTCGCGGGATGCGAGTATAACAGACCGTGCTTGTCTCAAAAGATGCAAGATGATCTCTTAACTACAGGAACTCTTCTGGTTCCTATAAATTATCAGTCCAAGGACTTAGAAGGGTCAGCAAGAAGCCTCTAGAGCGTTCTGCTCTGAAGATAAAATACCTCCGGGATGGAGAGTAATGATCGGTCGCTCGAGGACCTTTGAGAAAATGGACTTTTCTGGATGAGATTCGATCCATGTCTAAAATCTCTTGATTTTTTTTTCTCTCCCCTTCTCGGAAATTCGTGCTCCCAGCCACGTGGCGGGACTTAGCATCCGGTTGGTCGGTCGACCGCTGTCACGTCAGGGTTCTCTCCCCTGATTGGTTTCGTCGATGGTGACACGATGGCGGCTCTTCGAACAGCTGACTGGGACGACCATTAGTTAACGTCCGCCAAGGCATTACCTGGCGCCGTTCACCTGGCGAGGGGCGTTATAGCTCCGTCAGGGGAGACAATTTATTGAGAGGTCCGTAATGGAACCTCACAATATGTGCACCGAACTAGGGTGTAACAATCATCAGCCTCAGGTATCTTAGCCACACACACACACATGATTTCGTACCCTTCTAGTTATACTTCCATTTTTGTAATATACATATAACAGCATACCTGCGCTGATTATATATATATATATATATATATATATATATATATATATATATATATATATATATATATATATATATATATATATATATATATACATATATACATACATACATACATACATACATATATATATATATATATATATATATATATATATATATATATATATATATATATATATTATCGGCGCAGGCATGCTGTTTTAGGTATATTACAAATATGGAAGAATGACTAGAAGGGTACGAAATCATGTTCAAAATACGAATATGGGATACCCAAAACAGGTAATTTCGCTACCTCGAAACATTACCCCCTGAAACAGCATTTCATTTTTACAGTGTATATAGTTCGTTTATTTAAAGATGCCAAAATCAAATGGCCAGTGTTAAGAACAAACACAATCCTTCGTTATCTTAGTATATCAGTTCCTATTCGAACTCCGAAAACATGCATCTAAGCTTAAATTTCAAGATAGACGAAAATATATTTCATGGGGGGTAAATTGGCTAATAACACATCAGCTAATGAGTCTTGTCCTCCTCCGCAAACATGTCAACCCTTTGTAATTAACGATCTATTTAAACTTTAGCATGAGCTAATTTAATACATACATTCTCTTTCACTCTCATCATCTAAAGTGACACTGCATAACAGCACTTAACTAAATGCATCAAATTTCCGCAAAGGCATTTAATGAATTGAGGCCAAGCATAATCATCTTAACGCAAATATTACTGAGAGCATATCTTACTTGGCGTTATTAATCATTTTCCGGACTACGTAAATTTCTAATCCTCGGAAGTTGCAATGCCGTAAACAAGTTTCGTCATAGGCTTCAGAATTCGGATTGCAGAAATGTGAATTTTAGGAACCTTCATAAACAACAAGTACAATTGGTATAAAGGTATATAGAGAAAATTGCTACTTCTACCCAGACTTGGGTGTATATAATTTGAAGTGGCACTCTAAATGAATTTGATGCAAACACAGTTTATACATGAAACAATGTTTATTGAATATTCTTGCACATGTAGGCTTTGCTTTTAACAACAAGATTCATACGTACTACTTGTACAGATATATAAATACAGCTTTCAAGAACAATATATTTTTCAATACTCAAGAACAGTAAAGAGAGTCAAACCAGCAGTACTGCCACGTAAACTTTGGGCCTGCTAAGCACTAGCGCCGGTTAACACGTGGAGCTGTTTACCTCGTAGCTCCCTCTCGCTTATCTATCAACTTTAACAACCTTCCTTCAACCTTAACAACCTTTTTCAACCCTAACAACTTTTTTCATTAATGACGCTGCATGGTATTTATACTAAGAGCGTATGCCGAAATTAGCATATCTCAATCAGCTTCTTTTATTCATTCACTCAAAAGTTCGATTCTTGTGAATCGAATCTTGTGTATACCTTGCAGGTATCTGAATTTTCAATCGAAACTATGTCGCCTCGTTACTTCAAGTGTCCTGTAGTGAGAAACTGCATTGTAACTTAAGTGTAAGGTCTACCTAATGATCGATTAACAATAATCGATCATTGTATTTGCATAAATCCAAAGAAGCTGCAAAAAAATGCTAAATTAAGCATAAACCATTACTATAAATACCACGTAGCCAGATTGCGGAAGAGACTGGTTTGTTTGGAGCTGTTTATGCGAGTTGCCTTCAGTGTCTCATAGCTAGATTGCTTCTAAGCCTAAGCGAGTTTTTGCCACTCTGGCATAAAAAGGTTGCTGTGTTAATGGATTACCGTGCAGCTTCACTGATCTGACTTTATATAATTGTAAGTACTTGAACTTCATTTCCTTGAGTGTATAATA
>OU015498.1:69326727-69566727 GCA_907164885.2 Dolomedes plantarius | reverse complement strand
CTGTATTGTTTTATATGTAATAATATAATATGTATTTGTAAATGTATTAATTTTTATGCAATAAATAATCCTGCAATAAATGTCTTTTCCTAAATAAAAATAGAAAATTTTTCAAGGGGGTGCTAGAGCTTATTTTCAGATTCAAGGGGGTGTTGACTATTAAAAATGTTAAGAACCACTGCTGTATTTGCTACACTGATTCCTTAAATAGGATAGCAACCTTGAGGTAATATGAAATTGGTTCCAACCCCAGTTCTGGTTGACAATATTTACTACTGCACTGTGAGCGGTCTCTTAGAAAGAAAAGTATTACGATCCTTCAGGAGGACTTTTAGAGGCAACAGGAATGATAGTTAGATAAATATATAACAAAAATTCCTGTTTGAGAAAAATTCAACATTGCCATATGAATAGAGGAAAAATTAAATAAATACCAACACATTTGGCAATTACATATGCTATCAGTCTCAAAAAGAAAAGTTTAAATATATGAGGTATGGAATTTTATACATCAAAGCTTCTCAAATTGCCTGGTAGTTCAGTTTGTAGAAAACCGCCATTACAGTTAGAAAACCCAGTGTCGAAACTCAGGTCGAATTGGTTGTGACAGACGGTCGTCTCAGCGCTTAAACTGCAAATAAATAAGATTAAGAGAGATTGTAAAATCTGTGTCCTTCTCAGGGGAAAAGACAGGAGGAATGAAAAACACAACATTAAGAATTTTTCAAGGTTAAAATCCTTTCTTTAAGTGAAACTCTCAAGGTACCCTAAGAGAAAATATAGAGTAATAACAGTCTTTTTACAACTCTCGTGCATAGTATGTCATAGATTTTCTGTTTTCGTCGATTTTTGTCCTCCTTGTAAATTATTTCGTAAGATATCCTTTAATTAAAAGGTTAAGAAAAAAGAATATTCAATAATATATTAGAGAACATATAAACATTAATTAACATATACAAGTATATATATAAAAATTAATGTTTTACAGTTACGGGTTGATAGATTAATTGCTACACTGCGGAATTAATCCATGTGAATTAAGTATGCATTTCTGTGTCAATGTAGATTACGCTGAAGAGGAGAAGGTAATAAATGCAACAGACGTAAACTTACAGCATCAGCGCCGTTATTATAAATCACATTTCTCGAACATATATGTGCAAAGGAATGACGTGTGTATACATAATTTTTGATTGATTGAAGCCTAATGAGTTGTTTTAAAAGAATTGCAGATGACAGCCTCTCTTTGAAAAGAGAAAACACTATTTACATAAACATTGTCAGTGTGCTAATGAATTCCTGACAAATAAATATCGCCATGACTGATTGCTCCTTTTTGAAATAGCAATTTTAAATAAGATTTTACTGTTAATGAAAACGGGAGACCACAAAACTTCACTTCTTCCACTTTCTTCTATTCTCGCGACAAAGAATCGGGAAATTATTTTAATTTTAAAAAATGCGAGAGTTTTTCTCTACATTTAATCACTTTTCAAAGAAACAGAAAATTTATCAAATATTCGTTTATCAAATATTCGTTTCAGACTTAAAAAAATGATTTTCCATGAAAAAGTGGACGTTGCAAACATCCACTGTTCCAAGTTCCTTCGATTCCATTGTGCCCTTTTTTTTGCCTCAAAATCACTTCTCTCCCATCAGATGTTACAGGAGTATTCAGTTCACTTTTTGCGAAGAATGGAAATAAAGGTCTGAGTACATAAAATTTGTTTATTTAATTTTGTCTTTTATTTTTTATTGCTAATGTATTCTGTTACAACAGAAAAAGTTATATATATATATATATATATATATATATATATATATATATATATATATTCTGTGGCCACAGATTTATATATATGTATATATATAAATCTGTGGCTTGGTACAAAAAGTGCCTAAGTCAGTTTTCCCCAAGATGACTTTGTTTACTTATATATTTTTAAAAAAATATTATTTTCGATGTAAGAAGTACCCATTGTACAGACCCAAGTCTGTACAATGGTTTAGAAAACACTTTTAAAGCATCTGACAGACTTGGGTACTTCTTGCTTTGAAAATAATATTTTTTTTAAAGACATAAGTAAACAAAGTCACTCTGGAGAAAACTGACTTAGGCACTTCTTGTACCAAGCCACAGATATATACATATATATATATATATATATATATATATAACATAAAAACTCCATACCATTTTAAAATCTAACATTATTCTAAATTCCCTTGGGCGTACGAGCTAAATTTCGCTTTTGATTCTAAACTCTAATAACCTCGAGAGAAAATATTAAATGGCTTCCTTTTCAAATAGGCGCGGCGTCCCCAATATTTTAGATAAGCTCTGCGCAGATTATATAAAACCACATGTGACTTATCGACAACAGAAAATCCCTAATCGCGATGATGATCACATGACAAAATTTATATAAACCACATGAAGGGTACATGTAACGCTTTTTTGATTTTGTAACTGCCTTGAGAAGTCGTATTCGCCGTCTAATAAAGATGTAATTAAATTAACGTTGTGGTGTTTTATGTGTCCGAGGGTGAGATGAAAAGCGGGAAAGGAAATTAAACATGTGATGCACGGCCGGGCGACAAGTCATCCATCTTTACCTAAAAAGAAATACCACTCGGGCCTTCCTTCGTCGGCCCGCGCCCGTGCTATTACAAAAGTCGGTAGGAATACCTCCCCTCGGATACAGACAGTGAGTTGAGCCGCCATCAATACTTTTCAACGGAGAAAAAACTCCCCTATCTTACCATGTGACATTGATAACTTTACTGGAATACAATATTGGGCTGAGTGTGTCGCGTACAAATCCCGTGGATTCCCACGAAGTGAACTTTGATTGAATCTGAAATTTAAATTTTTGTGTCAAAAAGGAGTTTCATTTCCGGATTACATTAAGTCAAGATGATGTCGCTTACTTCGGAGTGACCACCAGTGTTAGTTTTGAATATTTTTCAGTCGTCGAATCATGTGTGAACTTCCGAAGTTTCGTGGCAGAGATTTCGGGAAAAAATATTTTCAGATTATGTGAAACGTCGATTTTCACTAATCGTTGACCTGGGGATAAAAATATCCCGAGAAATTCTGCGAAAACATGCTGTGTGCAGTGGAATAGTCTGTTGAATACAACGTGCGAAGTTTTGAATTTAATTGACTGGAAATTCACTTTTATGAGAGACTGTCATCTAGTGTCATCTCCAATTGGGATACTGAGTTCTAGGACTATTTCGAAATAAAAACTGTCACCTTGGGACTAGCTAAGCTAAGAACTTCACCAAGATAAATTCAGAACCGAGCTGCAGATGTTAAATATATGAAAAATGTGTATAATTAATTTGGAAATACTAATGGTGAAAATTAATAAGGATAATGGTAAAGAGTGTGAATAACCACTTCAATTGGTAAGCTAAAATTTACGAATTATTGTTAAGGGTGAAAATTTTAATATTAATAGATATTGATAAAAATTTATTATAAATGTGTTTCGGTGAAAGTATTTTCAAATTATTGATTTAATTAAGTACTGATGATAAAAAATAAATCGATAAAAAGTAAAACGAAAGTAGGAATCATTGGTTTAAAACGTGTATTTTGTTTTTGATTTTAAAATGTTTCATGTTGATTTGCATTTTGATAGAATTTTAAGAGTATATTTTTTCCTATTATAAGATATTTGAATTTAAAGAAATTTTTGAGACTTATATGTGATAAATTTATTATAAGTGTGTGTTTTAGTGTAATTTTATAATATTTCTATGTTCTTTTTCTGATAATGAATATTTTAGTGTTTTAAGATAATTAATGATCCTTGGTTACGTTAAACTGAAATATTAAATGAGTAAAGTAATGTTACGAGTATCTAATTTAGCACGCAGTTCTGAATCGTCGCGGAGAAAAAGAAAAATAACTAATCATTTCCGGTTTCGGGCGCCGTTGTATTACATTTCGAAGGTCGCCTCCGCAGTAAATTTGAATGCTCAGCATTAGTTTTGTAAACACGATCATGAAAAGAGCCAAACTTGTTTTGATTCATTTAACTTAGAATTTTTGCGACTCTACATTTAAACATGATGCCTGTGGTTTTGGTTTTGGAAAATATCTGCAGGGATAACATAGTAATTTTCAGACATCAAGAAAATTTTATAATTTAAGTACTTTGACATATTACATTTGATGTTGAGACCTCGTAAATTGTTCTACGAATTTAAGTAAAGGAGATTTCTGGAGGTTAGTCGACAGTTAAAATTCGTGTTACGATTTTCATAAACGGAACGTCTTTATAACATGACTTAGGGTGCCAAAAAACCACAATTGGAGAATTGAAAAACCATTGTATGTTATATTTGGTTCATCCGCCCCAGAAAATTCTCGAAATAGAAATAATGAAGAATAATAAATAAATAGGAAAGATAATATTATAATGAGAAATATGTTTTAAGATATTAAATACAAATGATGAATATTTGGGAACTTTACAGCGAGGATTCATACCAAAATGTGATATAAGAAAAGAAAAATTGTTTTTGGTTTATCGATTTCATGATTAACTTAATAAAACTGAGATATCTATTGGTAAAAGAATTTTGATTATTTGTGTCAATTAATAGAATAATAGTTTGAAATTTGAACATTAACATTAAATTATGGCAATTGATAGAGAATATTAAGGTATTATTATTGTTATTATTGGTATTAGGAGTATTTTATTAGTGTGTGTTTAATACTTTCATATGTTGTGTATTTTGAATTCTATTGAATATAAAATTGATAGACCAAACTTTCACACTAAACGAGATTCTGAAATTGTCCATGCTTGCAGATTGAGATATTATAATGCACCAGAGAGCTTAAAACTACACCACGAATAATGACAAACATTAGATCCATTTTTCTTTCTTTTCTATGTGATGCTTAACATCATTATATTTTTTTTAAATCGATATAATTAATTATGTGTTGCCATACAAAAGGTATAAAAAAAAAAAAAAAAAAAAAAAAAAAAAAAACTGTCTAACTTAAACTTTCTTCTTAAGAATACTATTATATGTGCATTTTTTTTTGGATCTCAATTTAAACACCGGCTATGACAACTCTACTTCTTTAACCTTTCAGTAAATTTCCTATTTCTTGAAAAACACTTTCCTATCACCCAACTCTACAAGCGCGTTGGATGTCGTCCCAACTGTTTAAGATCTTATTAATTTTTTTTACTATTTGTTTTTAATTCAACAACTCAGTCACTTAAAGTGCTGAAGACTATTTGCTTGAGTAATGACTAAAACAGGGCTGGGATGGCCACTCCTTTTGTCCTCCCATTTCTATATATTATACTCCCACAGGTATGACAACTGCACCTTTTCCTTTTTCTCCATCTTTGTACTATACAAGATGCTGTTTTTCAACGCAGTCATATTCTGTCGGAGATTTAACGGTTAGTCCACTGTAAGGCTAAAAGACTCTTCCTCCTTATTAGTCAGAGAACAATATGGAGGAAGAATACCCACTTGTTACACAAACATAAACACAACCCTCACTGCTTAGAGGTAGAATTAAAAAATTTGAAACTAAGAGTTGGGGAACACACATACAACAAGGTACCTTCAACACAAAAAATTGGATATCCACGTAGAATTAAAATAAGTGTACACAAATGAATAGTAAATAATTTGAAAATAAAGTGAAAAGTATTGAGAATAAATAAAGTTAGAATAAATATGAATAAGTATAATTAAAGAGTATTGAATAGAATTTTGGAATGAATAAATATTGTCGAAATAAAATGAATATAAGAAATGATGAAATGAGAATAATAAGAAATATAAAAGATATTAAAAAGAGATTTTTGTTGATAGTAAGTAATATTGAAATAAAGGAGATAATGGATATTAAGAAAAAATGATGAGATAAATAAAGATACGAAAACTAGATAATGAGTGATATGTTTTGTAATTTTTATATACAATTGATATATTTGAAGTGTGATTTTATTAAATCTTGTGATTTTTATTGAAAGTGTGATTTTTATTATAAACTGTGATTCTTATTATATAACTGAAGAACTATTTTTCTTGATATGTAAACAAACCAAAATAATGTTATGTTTTATGTATTCTACATTGGTGAAGCAAAAATAAGAAACAGCAACACAAAGACTGTGATTTTTTAATTGGTGTATTTTCCTCAACATACTAATGACTGTGACAGGACAAAAATGTTGCAATTCATTACAAGATAAGTAAATAAAGATTTTTTTTTGGACTCACTCCATAGTAGTGAACGCTGAGGAGGAACGTACAATAACTTCAAATTATTATTGTCATGTTCTATTCCATTTACTTAACATGTTTGTTTGTTGATTTTGATATTTTCATTGTTATATTCTATTATTTGTGTGAGTCGACTCAAAGTTAAAATTGATGTAAAGTGAAAATTTGATAACTTAGTTTTTTTTTGGTTATGTTAATTGATTTTTTTTTTTTTCTGAGATTGTGTTGTGTGGGGACTGCAGCCCTGCACAGCAATTTTCAGTTGATGATAAATTTATTTTTAAGTTTAATTTTTTTTCAAAGCAACAATACAGGAAGAAATTTACATAATTTACAATTTTCTATAATTGATCATTAGTTACTATAATTTTTTTGTTTTTATTGTGTTCATAAATTAGTAAATCATTAGTGTATTTTTATGTATTCAAATTTGAAATGTGCCATGTCTTGCCATGTGATCATCATACTAAATTAACTTAAAACATATGTTCCTTTTCAAACTTTTCCAAATTTGTGGTCGACGCCCATTTTCCTCACATGGTCGGGTGAGTCTGTCCTCCAATGCAGGCATTGTTGGTCAGCCTCTTCTCGGACGGGGGGGATATTCTATAACATAAAAACCCCATACCATTTTAAAATCTAACATTATTCTAAATTCCCTTGGGCGTACGAGCTAAATTTCGCTTTTGATTCTAAACTCTAATAACCTCGAGAGAAAATATTAAATGGCTTCCTTTTCAAATAGGCGCGGCGTCCCCAATATTTTAGATAAGCTCTGCGCAGATTATATAAAACCACATGTGACTTATCGACAACAGAAAATCCCTAATCGCGATGATGATCACATGACAAAATTTATATAAACCACATGAAGGGTACATGTAACGCTTTTTTGATTTTGTAACTGCCTTGAGAAGTCGTATTCGCCGTCTAATAAAGATGTAATTAAATTAACGTTGTGGTGTTTTATGTGTCCGAGGGTGAGATGAAAAGCGGGAAAGGAAATTAAACATGTGATGCACGGCCGGGCGACAAGTCATCCATCTTTACCTAAAAAGAAATACCACTCGGGCCTTCCTTCGTCGGCCCGCGCCCGTGCTATTACATATATATATATATATATATATATATATATATATATATATATATCTGTGTGTGTGTGTATTCCCCACATTCCATTGGTGGATAACTCACCTTTCTACCTATTCATATTTTTGTGTACAAAAAAAATAAATTTTTTAGAAAATGTAACAGAAAGTAGTTACAGATATGAGTTAATTATTTTATACACTGAAAAGCCAAAAAAACTGCAACCAATCAGCGTTAAGCTATGCGGTCGGCAGCGCCTATATAAGACAACAGGTGTCTGGCAAAGCTGTTAGATCGGTTCATGCTGCTACAATGGCAAGTTATCACGATTTATGACTTTGAACGTGGCGTTATAGTCGGAGCACAAGAAATGGGACATAGCATCTCCGAGGTAGCGATGCAATTAATCAGGTATCCGGTCGAAATCAGGTATCCGGTAAAACATCGAATCTCCGACAGCGGTGCGGCCGGAAAAAGACCTTTAAAGAATGGGACTGTCGACGATTGACGAGAATCCTTAAACGATATAGACGTACAACACTTCCTCAAATTTCTGAGGATTTCAATGCTGGGGCATCAAGTGTCAGCGTGCGGACTGTTCGATGGACCGTCATTGATACGTGTTGTCGGAGCCGCAGGCCCACTCGTGTACCATTGTTGACTGCACGGCACAAAGCTTTACGCCTCATCTGGGCTCGTCACACCTCAATTGGACTGTTTATGACTGGAAACACGTTGCCTGGTATGACGAGTCTCGTTTCCAATTGTCTCGGGTGGATGGACGTGTACGGGTATGAAGACAACCCCATTAATCCATGGACCGTGCATATGAACAGGGGATTGTTCAAGCTGGTGGTGCCTCTGGGATGGTATGGGCCGTATGCAGTTGGCGTAACCCCTGATCTGTCTGGAGACATCTCTGACAGGTAACGGGTAGATAAGCATCCTGTCCGATCATGTACACCCATTCCTGTCCATTGTGCATTCCGACGGACTTGGACAATTCCAGCAGCCCATTCCGACACCCCACACGTCGAGAGTTGCTACCGAGTGGATCCATGATCATTGTTCTGACTTTAGACACTTCCATTGGCCACACAAATCCCCAGACATTAACCTTATTGAGCATATCTGGGATGTCTTGCAACGTGCTGCTCAGAAGAGATCTCCACCCCCCTCGTACTTCTATTCATTTGTGCACTGCCCTGGGGGATTAATGGTGGGAATTGCCCCCAGGATACCTTCAAACACTAGTCGAGTCCTTACCACGTCGTGTTGCGGCACTTCTGCGTGCTCGTGAAGGCCGTTTACGATATCAGGCAAGTGTAGCAGTTTTTTGGGCTCTACAGTGTATATATATATATATATATATATATATATGGTATGTTTCTACATATTTTTATATATGAATAAAAATTCTACTTTTTATCATCTTCATGTCTCAAAAAATATTTTAAGATAATAAACCACAAATACTGAACATTGAGGAATTTATATTATTACAATATGGATTTTAAAAGACATTTTCTTTGTAAAAATATTCAGGCTGTCTTTTTTTTTTTTAGTAAATATTACAATTTTCAAAAAGTTTAGTATATATTCTAAAACAGGAAAGCTTCATTATGTTAACAAAATGCTAAAGCTGTACCACAACATTATTAAATCAATAAGAAACAACATTATTAAATCAATAGCTATCAATAAGAAACATGTTTCCCTCATTTTATGCTTGTATTGTTAAAATTATTAAATTCAATAAGTTAATTAAACTAAATTCTATGGTGTACGAAAATGCTCTGTATCTCACTGTATTATACGAGTATAACACATATTGATTCCACTTTTTATGTATTTATTTTTTGTGATAAGTATGGTCAATTGCATTAAAAGTTAATGCTTGAGAGCATAGGATTATTCCCGATTTTTTACCTTTTGGGTGAGTCCTGCGATTTGAACTCCAACGAATACATTTGCATTTTACAGATGTATAGGAACTAATTTAAATAATTGACGGGAAATTTCCTAGCGGGTTCCCAGAGGATGTGGGACTCAACTGTACTAACTCCTTTTATTCACAAAATTTACATCTCATGCACAGACACTAAAGAAAGTCCATTTGGCAGAGAGTTAAAAAAATTACGAAGTCGTTAAGACGAATAACTCTCCTATATAAAGCTACTTAGTTAGCAACCCCAGTGAATTTACGGACGTTACAGCTTTCACAGTCTGAAGATATACATATACATGTCCGTAGTCTTTAATTTTGTCTAGTGAACGTCTGAATCTCTATGGTACCTAAACACAGAGGGAAACACAAAATTCAGGGTTGTTATTATGTTTTCCAGATCTTAAACTCTTCACGTATACGAATAATCTCAGACAACTTCTGTATGTTCTAATCTTCTCTTCTCATTATTCTTGTGTTATCATTTTCCCTACATTTCGTTTAGTTCCAAATATTGGTTCTTTTTACTCGTATTCTATTAGTCATTGCCAGCACCAGCTGGTATCTACTAACACCAAGAGTCTCCAACTACTTTAAGCAACCCAACAGATTCCTAAGAATTCAAGATGACTCCTATTAACTTCAACCCACTTTACTTGTCTATAGATCTCTTGTTTGTTTGATTGATTGGATGGTTTTCAACATTTGTGTTTTAGAGCTGGAAATCTGCTCTCGTAATTCTTCACTGAGTGTTCATTTCGAAATTAAGCATTCTTTCTTATACAAGGCGCTCGTGATTTTATAGTATTGAAATATACAGGGTGATCGGAAAAAGTCTGACCAAAATTTTAAGGGGGTTAGAGGGAATGAATATAAAAGGATTAGCAGTACATTGCGTGTCCGTAAACGCCGCGTGAAAGTCCTGGAGAGTAAAGAAAGGGAAAAGGTAAAAGGAAATACACACAAGCAAATGTAACAAGCCCTTTATTAAATCAACGTGTCACGGTCTGTATCAGTGCCTACACGGTATCTGCCTGTATCAATGTCTGCACCCTTTGTAAACAGTATGGGTGCATACCTTCGCCATGCAAAATATCCCATACAAGTGGCTATTTCACACCCAGTCTACGGGAAACAGCTCTCGTGCTTGTGGAAGGATTGTGCCCAACCTCATGTAAGGCCTCGTATACACGATACGTTTTCGGTTTTATGATCGTTTCGGTGTCAACCGAGGCTTCGCACACAGGATACGGTTTCGGTTTTATGATCTTCTCGATTTTGTCGTTTCGATTACAGTAAACAATGTATTTTGTTTTGTACGTTCGCACGTTGCAGTCGAAAACCGCAAACGGGGGAACAGCCGAATCGGTGGCAGGTGTCGTTCGAATTTGTCTACCGAAACCGGATAGAGGGAACCGGCGCAGGGCTGTATCGGTTGCCATTGGTGTATAGATTTGAGAGGAGGAGTATACCCGATTCGGTTGTTATGAAAGAAACGTACACCAGTGCCGATCTAGCTACTGAAGTGATTCTTGGAAGAGATTATTTTAGTTGTTTTTTACGGGTTTTTTTTAACACAATTGAAGAAATTTTAATTTCTTTGGTTGAAGTAAGACCGACCATTTGGGACAAAACATAAGAAGGGTTTGCTTTAAATGACGCCTTAAACGACCTTTAAGTCATGTTTATATCTTAATTAGAACAGGAGATAATATTATTATTATTATTATTATTTTGCAACTTTCTAATAGCAGCCAATCCTTGTTTAATCTTGTAAATGCGTATTTCTGCATGATGGGATTTTTTTCACCATTTCTTCTCTTTAAATTATTATAAGTTAAGAACCACTAAAGATAAATGGTTCAAACTTGGAACATTTTTTTTCAATTATTTTACTTTAGTTTTGATTCAGCAAATTTGAAAAATATATTTACTTTTAAAAACATGATTTTTTAAAGATAAGTTACATCATTTAAAAAAAAAAATTTCGTTAAATATTTTTAATTTTTAAAAAAATTAATATTTTTAAAAATGCTGAATCGAAATTAAAACTTATATATTTCTGTTTAATTAAATGAAAAAAAATTTAAATTCAACAGATAATATTTTGAGTTATAACGATTTTAAATTACCCCACTTTTTTAAAATTTAAATTTAAAAAAATTTTAAAAACTTTATGACAAGTTTTATGATGTGATTTTGTTTACAAATTATACGGTTAACCATCACAAAAAATTCAAAGTTTTAACTCAGTAAATAAAAAAAAAATTAAATGTGTCCCGGACCCCCTTCACCCAATATGTTCTATTAATTTTTTTTAAATTTTGCTTCGACGACGGAGGTACCGGTACATTATAAGAAAGGTGTTTACATCCATCCTGCAAAGTGAACTGCACTGCAATGATCGCAAAGGGATTCTGGGCGGACGGGAAAACCGTATACGGTAAAAGAAAACCGACTCGTGTGAACACAGCTTAAGGCATCTTCTTCCATTCGCAGCTGTGTCGCCGAGCGAGGCCTGCCCGCATTATGTCTGCTGACATTGAAGGTCCCGCTTTCGCGAAGCTGTCTGTGCACTCGCTCGAAAGTTTGACGATTCGGTATTTCTCTGTTGGGATATCATTCCTTGTACAACCTTTGCACAGCTCTCCCATTTCCATACGCAGCTCCATACGTCAGATGGATATCTGCTAGTTCAGCATTCGCGAAGCTCTGCATGCTGCTGTATGAAATCACAGCGGGGAATGACAGCTTCCCGCATTGCCGGCTTGTTTCGACTTTCCTACACAGCGCCCTCTACCACCTTCACGACCGGTGCGAGTGGAAGAAGATGCCTTACATAAGGTTGAGCACAATCCATCCACAAGCACGACAGCTGTTCCCCGTAGACTGGGTGTGAAATAGCCACTTGTATGGAATATTTTGCATGGTGAAGGTATGTACCCATACCGTTTACAAAGGGTGCAGGCATTGATACAGGCAGATACCGTGTAGGCACTGATAAAGGCCGTGACACGTTGATTTAATAAAGGGCTTGTTACATTTGTTTGTGTGTCTTTCCTTTTACCTTTTCCCTTTCTTTACTCTCCAGGACTTTCACGTGGCGTTT
Organism: Dolomedes plantarius; assembly: GCA_907164885.2. NCBI lineage: Eukaryota > Metazoa > Arthropoda > Arachnida > Araneae > Dolomedidae > Dolomedes > Dolomedes plantarius. The sequence goes on along the minus strand of OU015498.1, from coordinate 69,554,305 downwards.
CCGGACACGCATTGTACTGCAAATCCTTTTATATTCGTCCCCTCTAACCCCCTTTAAATTTTGGCTAGACATTTTCCGATCACCCTGTATATTGGATTTTATTTCAATACCGTAAACCTAAAATGAAAATATGAAATGAGTCTGCGTGTATCAAATGTTATCCTGGATAAAAGCAAAATAACACAGAAAAAAAATGATAGGAAAACTGTTAGTAGATATTCATAAATATTCTTGATCCTAGTAAAAACAAACAACTCAAAGTAATCAGTTAGGATCAATTCATAAACTGTCATGCATGATGCCTTATCATGTTGTAACATCAGTCATCCATGTTCGAGCTGGAAAACTCAAGTCTTTTTAACTCAAGCAAGTATTCTACCAACAGAATTATCCCCGTGATTTGAAGAAGTGTTATTTATAAAACTTTCCCTTACAACAAATACAGTAGAGCCCCGATTATCCGCGAGCGGATTATCCGCGGTGCGGATTATCCGCGAGTGCGCATACAAAATTTTAATTACAAACCTAAAAAAACCAATTTTAATTTTTAATCCAAGCCAACTTACAAGGGAAATACAATATACCCTGTACGGAGGTGTACGATGTTTAAGAAAATAAGCAGAGTGGACTGTAAATAATATAACATATAATATAATATAATAATAATTTAATAGCGAGGCATTGTTTGCCATAGTAAACTCCGCTTGTTGCAGGAGCTCCGTGCTAGACAGATACAAAGTTCGTTCTGATGCATTGTTGCAGCTAGTGGGCGTACATAGACAAATGGGTGGAGACAAATGGGTTACGACAAACTTTACATAACAGACCCTGCAGTGCGAATGTCGAAAATGAACGTCGAATGTGAGAATGTCGACGAAGAGAACATAGAAGAGTGGCTGGAATGCGACGCAAGTGAGTCGGGGTTTGAACAACTGACTGGCATAGAGATAACGAACAAAGCAATGGACGAGAATGAAGAACAAAATAAAAGTGAAGACGAGGCGCCTACGCGGAAGACACACGAAACTGCTTTGCAGCACGTAGACGGATTGCTTCAATATTTAGAGTAATAAGACGACGATGCACTTCTGGCAGAAAAAATCCTGTTAAGGAAAGTACAATTTAGAATAAAGAAAAGGGGTTTTCAAAGCAAGAAGCATAAACGAGTGACTGATTTTTTTAAAAAGGTGTAACTGAACACTTTTTGTACATACAGTATGTATGTATTGTTTTTGTTTACCGTTCTTTGTATTAGTGATTTAGACATAGAGCAATTGTGTCTCCTGTACTGTACATATGTAAGTATTTTAAAAGTTTTATTGCGTTTTTGTACAATAAAACATAGTTTTTATGTTGAAATATTTATTTTTTCGTGTTTGCAACTCATTTTTAGACATTTTCGGGTTATCCGCGATTTTTGTTATCCGCGGTGCCCTTGACATCCAATTCCGTAGATAATCGGGGCTCTACTGTATTCACACACTTCATGCATGTCGATACAATATAAATAATTCGGAAAGGTCTTATATTTTCAGCCGGGTTATGACCAAATGTCTAGGCCGCTGGCATTTGATCCTTGAGTTTGTGGGTTCAAGTCTCACTGTTGGCATGGATGTTTGCATCCATTTCGAATCGGCTTTAAACTGTGCGTTCGGGTCTAATTATCCCTTGCGTAGCAAAGTTGACCGCAGCATTCTCAAATAACCTTAAATTTTCTCTAGCACACTTGGTTCATATTTATTCATACATTCTGTTCATGAGTTGAAGTTAAGTATTGCAGCCTTCAGTTCTGGAATTAATTATTAGGGAATTTCTCACATAATTCAATGCCCAAAACAAACAAAGTTTGCTAAGAATTCTCATGACGTTCAGAACGTCCCACTGAACTTGCCGGAAGTCGGTCGAATGGTTTGGGCGCTGGAAATCGGTACCAGAATCTGTTCGTTCCAGTCCCACTAATGACATGAATGTTCGTGACATGGATGAATCGGCTTGCAGCAGTAGGCTCCGGTATAATGAGCTCTCATGTTGCAAAAAGATGACCATAGAGCTCTCAACCAATCAACCTCCTGAACAGTTACTAATATTTGCGCCACCTAAGTGTGATTTGTGAAACTATCAACCTGGAAAATTCTTCGTGGTTAAACAGTCTCTAACACGATTCTAAACAGTGTTTTCGATTCCTGCGATTTCTGTTCTAGCAGAACGACAAAAGTCCGTACATGTCACGGCGTAGTTGCCACAGCGTGAATTTTTCTCGATCGTATGCTAATGCACATTTAGCTTGGGAACAGACTGCATAGAGTTCTACGCATTAGTAAAAAAAAAACTAGTTGGTACCAGTCAAAACATGACGGCTAGATAGTAAATAAATGTACTAATGCACAAATTATACTCAATAAATCATTGCCAAATGTTGAAAATCACAATAATGCGCAGAAACAAATTGATGTGTTTAAGAGTCCTCGTTCTTAGTGAGTATCTAAAGCCAGATTTAAATATGTCACTGAGCATGCGCAGAAAGCAATTTTTTTAATTGTAAATTATCGCTAGTTAAACAGCGCGAAATAAACAATTTCCATCTGGTTTATTCTTATATTTCACAAACATAATTATCATAAAAATAAAAAAGGCAAAGAGAGATCTAGAGAGACTCCTCGAAATAAACATGTTTATCATTAAAACATGTCACTGAGCATGCGCAGAAACAGTGAGTTTCTAAAGACAGATTTAAACATGCCACTGAGCATGCGCAGAAATAAATTTTTTTATTGTAAATTATCGCTAATAAAGGGAAATTTCTGTTACAAGAACCAAATTAGACAAATCTACAGATTACAATATTTCTTTTAAGACCAAAATGAAGAAAATTGATGCAGTAGTTTTCTCTCACTGACCCAAAAAGTCTCACTCACCCAAAAAGTCGGATTAGCAACTTAAATAGATTAGAGTTACTCTTCCTTGGAAAAATCTTGGCAACAACTACATAAATGTACTTACGTAGAAGTGAGAAATGAAATCCACTCATCAGGCATTTCTACGATATATTTTAAAATTTCAGAGATAAAAAACTCCATCCATTTCGAGATATTTCCCAAAAATAAAGAAAAAAATCTTAGATTGCTTAAGATTATGAATAAAACATTTTCAAAATTATCCATCGAGACCTGCACTGTTGAAAACTTTTTTTGGGGGGACAAGTCTAATAATAGTCATAAATTCCGACAGGGACGGTGGAAAATAAAAGCTGAAATCCAATAATGCCGCTAGGAAGCAAAATCTAACTTCCAAATATTTTCAAAGACATTATAAGGGGAAAAAAATTCGCGATATACGCGATTAGGACAATTTTTTGTTTGTCTCTTAGAAAATGTTACCTTCCAGTGTTTCTTTTTATTGTTGTCTTGAACATCTGACGTAATTGCAACTCGAAAAACTCGATCCGAAATGCATTGAGCTATTTGTTATTTGCATTACAGTTCTTTCGCATTTTATATTCAATATTTGTGTACGCGTAACATATTCATTGTTTCTCGAGAATCAATAAACTTTTTGAAATGGATTTGAATACTTTTAATGCAAAGAAAGACATCGTAAGTAATTCTGTTTATACAAGCATTTTAAACCAAGACAATACTTTTCTTGATATTTGCAATATATATATATATATATATATATATATATATAGATTGTATATATTGTGTATATATAAAGGAATTTTCCGAGTAAATATGTAAATATAAGGGTAAGAAGATTCTGTAGCTGAATAAATTTAGTTGAGAATAAAGCCCTCCATTATAGAAAGGTTGACTATAGCAAATATATATTTTTTATCTAATACAGCAGATTTTTATTTATTTTACATTAATATACTTGAAAAGAAGTGCTTAATAAGCATTTTCTTATGTTCAATAACTATACCCCAGTTTATGTGCACTAAAAAATCCCCAAAACATGCATTAAAGATTCCAAGATACATAATGAAAAGCAAACACTCACTCAAAAATGAACTAATTGTTGTTCTGAAAATCAAATTAACTCACAATTAAGTTATTAATCTCTCTTATTAATTGATCAAAAGACTAGCAGCTTATTTAGACTAGTAGCATATTTTACATATACAACACGATATGTATTTGTTATTATTATTTTTTGCATTATTGGCAATCGCAATATGTCTCTCCGTACTTTAAACATCTAAGTTTTGTTCTCTACCATTTAATTACATATTTGTAAATGAAAATGTCCTTTCAATACCTGCCGAGGTCAATGTAGTTTTTCTTTTACACATATAACTTCTTTAACACATCTAAGCTGTTGTAGCTCCTGTAGATAAGACTCTGTAGATAACGATACCCAACAAAGTCTTCAATATTTCTTTTCATCTGCATCTCCTTAGCAACTTTCGATATCCCTTGAAAAGAACCCGAGTCTCTAAGTTTGGCACACCGCTTAGCACTAATAACATAGTTAGAAAAAAAAGATGTCGGTGTCGAATAGGACGGTGAGGTCACAGTCCTATTCTGATGAAAACATAATTGGGTGGCGTGTTGTGGGTGAACGCACTGTAATGATAAATGTTGGGCCGAAATTGGGAGCCGGGGAGGGCGGAAGTGGGGGAGAGCCTCTGAAGCCCTTACCTAGCTTAGGTTCCGGAGTAATTAGTTATATTCACATAAAATTCCTTCTTCAGCATATTTTCTGAAAGAATATCTACAGAAGTCAATATAGCACAGACATTTATACAATTTCTCTAGCACATTTATACAAATTTACAGAAATTGGTACTTTTCCGTTAGCTGGGCACCAGACAAAAATCGCCAAACTTTAAAGTTGGCGGTACCATATTTTCCGACTATTGGAAAGTTTACAAAATTGGAGAAATTAAAAATTCCGGATTTGGACATATCACTGTCAATCACCCGTACAATTCTGTGGACCCAAAAACCGGATGCCACACCCAGGCAATAAAGCGGAACCAATAATAGGAACCATTTAGAGTCTTATTTAATTGAATTTATGTGGTGACGTTTGCATGTTAAGACAAATGTATTTTCAGCAATTGTAAACGAAATTTACAATTTCATGCCTGCTGTGTAAATTGACCTTTTTTTTTAAAAATCATTATTATTTTTATATATGTTTCAATTTATTAGTGTGAATTAAATGTAATAAAATTAAAAGTCCACCAGGGTCAAATATTCCTTTTCGCGTGAACATTTAGGCTTGGCGATAACAGCACCAACTTTTAAGCTTGGCGGTTTTGTCTGGTACCCAGCTAACGGAAAAGTACCCAGAAATTTATGGGGCTCGAGGTAGCCTAGCTGTAGCGCGTAGGCTTTCGGTGCTGATGGTACTCGGATCGAATCCTGACAAGCGCCGTTAAATACCTCCGTGTCTAGGCCGGATATGGGCATGTTAAATCCGTAGATCGGAAAGTTCCTCTATGAGGTCAGAGAGGGTGGGAGAGGGTACGATCCCCCAGATGCCCCTTGGGAGTGCTCGGTCAAAATTGAGGTGACACCTGGCTAATTCGGACTCCGACTCTTGTGGTGCCATTATAAACCGAAGCCGCATCCCTCAGCCCGCTAGCCTGTATGGACCTAGTCTGGAATAAATTCCGAACAGTGTTGCCAGTTAAGGGTTTTCCCCCCTAAATTTGGGGGTAAGTTAGATGAAAAGGGGTGTTTTTAGGGAACACTTTTTTAGGGGCATTTTCTAGGGGGTACATTTTTTTGGCGCATTTTTTAGAAGTAACCTTTTTTTAGGGAAATTGTACAGAGGGGCATTTTTTATGAGGGATTTTGGGGACGTAGATTTAAAGTTCGTTAAAAAATTAGAAAAATCGACAGTAATGTACAATCGAGACGCGTTTTTTATTTAGATTATAAGTTCCATACATATGTCAAATGTAAATAAACCATGTAAGTGTGTATTTCCTATTTATTTCAATTTATCTCTCAAACAGGATGCCTATTTGGAACCAGAATATATTTTTCAGGAAGATCTAGGGTGATCTCAAGTTGGTGTTAGGGGGGAACAGGGGGATTTCGAGATGGCGCTAGGGGGGAGGGCGCTTCGTAGAGGTTGGCAACACTTATTCCGGCTAGGGGGTTTCTGAAACAAAAACAACAACAACACAATAAATTTATGACATTTTTCAATGCAGTCAAACTTTTCGAAGCAAAACTGTGTTCACTTATTACCTGATCTCGATTGATTTGTTTAAAGTTTCTCGGGACTATACGGTTAACAGCCGTACAATTATAATTTCAAATTAAACTGCTTCGTGATAGGAAATCTTTTATCAATACGAGGAAACACTTTAGAGAATAAAAAAATAACGTTTTTTTTGTTAAATAAATGTTTTGTGTGAATTGTACATTTGAAGTTCCCAAACCACTTCTGGAAGAAAAAAGACCGAGATTTAAGAATGTTCCACTTTCAGTGTTTTTGATGCTTTTATCACAATTAAACGTAAACCCTTGCGATAAGCATAAAACTTTTTATCTATGCACTTCTTCTGATTAGAAAAATTCTGGTCATAAATCTTTTCTATTAACAAAACTTTCGTGTCTCCTATTTTCCAATTTATTTATTTATTTTTTTGCTTGAAAGCATTTGTCAAATCCCTTGAGAATATTAATATACAAAAAAATTCTAATTATTGTAAAATTAATTGAAAATTATGATAGTTACTGATCGATCATTTTATTTTTTCTATTTTAAATAAGTGCCTAAATGTGATAATTAGAAAATTAATATTAATTCACAAAAAAACAATACTTTTTTCCAAATTATTTTTAATTTTCCTAATCTAAAAATACGATTATTCAATATTTTCACTTTCCAATGAAAATTAGATTAATTTGGGAACTTTCTATATTTAAATTTTTTTCTTCTTAACTTTAAGTGTGATTTGACTTCAGTTATTTTTTAATAAATATAAAAACGAACAATCGGTTTAGAAAGCTATTTTTCAATATATTCATTATTCTATTCTTTCTTCTATTCTTTCCTGAATTTACTTCTACATAGTATTTTCCTTGGGGAAACTACTTTTGCAGTATTCCTTAGTGAAAATGATCAGAAGCGTTAATTTTTTGCTAAAAAAACATGTAATGAAATTTTAAATTGATCTATTTATTGAGCTTTTTCTTAACTAGGAGAGGGGAAAATTTAGAGGGTTTTCAGCAAGGAAACTATCTTGTTCGTTTAAATACCGCTCCCATTGCAAAATAGATAGATAAAGTCTCGAGTGGGACATTTACTCCATTTTTACACAGTGGCGTCAGATTCGAATCCCGAATAAAGTATGGACGTTCATGTGCTGTCCTTTTAAAATAAATGATTTTACTTTTGAGTGTGTACAACAGTTTAAATACCTTGGAACTGTTTTCAGTAATACTAATGAAATAAAACTTGAAATAAATAACAGGTTACTTATGGCAAAAAGATTTTTTATGGGTTGAGAAATCAATTCAAGTCCAAATTTATTAACATAAAAACAAAAATTAACCTTTACAAAACCTTAATTAGACCAGTTGCTCTGTATGGCAGCGAGTGCTGGCCATTAAATAAATCTGAAAAAGATAAGCTGCTGATTTTTGAGAGAAAAATACTCCGGAAGATCTTGGGAGCAGTTAAGCAGAATGATGTCTAGAGAATACGATATAATTATGAGATTTACAGTAGATTTAAGGAACAAGATATTGTCAAAGTTATAAAGGCAAGCCGCATATGATGGCGAGGACACCTTTTTAGATACAATGACTCAAACCCAACAAAATTGGTGACCTTTTCAAAAATTGAGGGTACGCGAAAAAAAGAGGAAGTCCCCCCCCCCCCCACCACCGCCACCACCACCAGGTGGGTCGATTCTGTTGAGAGAGATCTTAGGGATCTGGGAGTCAACCGATGGCAATCTATTGCTCCAGATAAAGTCAGATGGAGGAGGCTCATGGAGACAGCCTTGGCCTGTGACAGGCTGTAGTGATGAAGAAGAAGTTCATGTGCTGTCCCTTCATACGGAGCAGTGTTGGCCCCCTATAGGGTGCTCCCATAACAAAATAGCCCAGGGCCGCCAAGAGACTTTACGGGGCCTGGGGCAAACTTCTGTTGGGGGCCCTAAGAAATCTGATTAATCGAATAATATTTTTTTAATTTTTCGAGGGGCCCCTTTTTTCAGGAGATTATTTTGAATTTTGAAGTACGGTACAAGTTTCAGAATTTTCTTTCGGAGGAAATCTAATAAATAAATTTTTTTAAATTTTTTGGGGCCCCTCCGGCAGTTGGGGGCCTGGGGCAAAGTGTCCCAGTTGCCCCCCCCCTCTGGGAGGCCCTGAAATAGCCAACAAATTTGCGGTGTCATTGTGTCAATGTCCTCAGGGCAAAGCACCTTGCCACTTAAGGGGAAAATTATTCTTTTATAGCAAAAACAGATATTTAGGGAATTTAATGGGATAGCTCCCTTTAATTTTTTTTTTTTAAATTTCAGGTCGTCTCTGAAATCGTAGTCTCTTCTAACGAAACTACCGCGGTTTATTAACGTAGGATTACTTATCGTTAGTTACCTCTTTTGTATGTACAGTCGATTCCTGTTAATTGGACTACCGGTTAATCGGACCAGCCGGTCATTCTGACCAAAATGATCGCGTATCGATATTGTTGCTGTTGCTTATGCCCCTTGACCGACATGTAACATCAGGTCAAGTCCCGAAGGCTATGGGCGAGGAAGGTGCGGCTCCGGTTTTTAATAGCACCGCAAGGGTCGGAGTCCGACTTTGCTAAATGACCGGTCCCGTAATTTTGAACCGAGTCAAGTGACGAGACCGGAACCACGTGACCCCGCACCTCCAGAGGTAAATTTGAGAACATGGAGGACATTGTAGACATGCAATATTTTACATGCCCCGGCCACCATTAGTGAACACGACGGTAGATTTGCAGCGACGAGCATCGAACCAGGGACGTTCAGATCACTGGCCCGCTGCTCTTGCCAACCGGGCTACCGCACCCTATGCGTATCGATGTGGTCCGATTAATCGGAGATCCGGATTGTCCGGAATCGAGTGTATATATGTATGCATGTGTTATGTATATATGTATCTATATATATGTACATATGTATATATATATATATATATATATATATATATATATATATATATATATATATATATATATATATATATATATATATATGCATATACGTATATAAAAATTTTAACAGATTTTGGTACTTTTCTGTTTAACTGTTTACTGCTTGTCCAAGCGATACAGACTGGGTTTGGCGCGCTGCAAAAATTATAACTCGCTAGGTACGGACGGGCTGTTTTAACGTCCGAAATTTTCCTTTCCGGAGGACCGTGATGGAGGAACGTAATCATACGTTGAAAACAATTACTGAAAAAAATAACTTAATTTTTTTTTATTTTGTCATATGTTAACTAATAAACTTAATTCAAAATTTAGAGGGCAGGTGGAGTAAATGTCTTTTGCGTAACAAAAGCAATGAATGGATAACATCTTCATTTTATAGTAATATAAAATATATTGCTATAACAGTATGTTCTCTCCCCTTGGTAATAAACCATCAATATTTTTCATTTGCTTGATAGCATTGCATGATAGATACTTAAAATTTCCTTTACTTTTTTTTACTAAAATATTACTTTAAACTATAATATGCACTCTAACTGATAACCTAAACTAGAATCTTTATCATGGCTAAAGTTTTGAAGGCAGTATTCATAGGATAACAGAAAGCAATTCCGGCAAATTTTTAAAACGTATATGATGCGTACTTTTTCCCTTGATACCTTTCAATTTTTCTTCAATTCATATAAGATCACAAGATTTATGAATCCTGAAAATTTATACGTATTACATCGACTGGGACTAGAGCTATCAGGCACGCTATGTCAAATATTCACACTTTGAGATATGAACCTTCAGGGTAGAAATTTAGTTTTTCATGAAGAGATGTTATATTAATGGAGTCATATATATTTCCAGCATAAAAATCATCTCTTTGAAACTCAAAAGTATAAAATCCGCATTGCGTTATGAATTTGAGGAGATCAAAAATGTAATGTTTTTCGTAATAGTAATAATTACACGTCGAGGTGGCTAATATTTATTAAATCTAGAGAGTATAAGCATTCACATATATTATTTAAATTTTCAGATGTATTACGAATTTCAAAATTTTACAATTGAAGAAAGTATGAAAGCACCGCATCATTAAAATTTTAAAAAGGTACTTCATTTTTGCGTGAAAAATTTTACGAGATTTATATTCAAAGCCCTGTATCTCAGTCAGTGCTTCTAACATGGATATATATCTCGTCCGTTTTCGTCTTCTTTGTTTTAAATCTATCTCTCCGAGTCAGTTTAAAGAAATCTAATTCCATTTTAGTAAAATGTATAGGTGGCACAAAATAATTACTTTCCAGTTTGATGAAAATATCTCTTCATTATTTCACAATTTGTTTAGCATCCCAAGTATGAATTAATTAGAAATTAAAATTTAGATATGATATTGTTAGACTGAAGCAAGCTGTCTTTTAATATAGGAAAATATGAATTTATTTCCAGCAATTTTAAATGAACTTGCTCCATTAGCATGTACCCGTATCGTTCACAACAATCTTATTACAAACAAACTTATCTCATTCATTAATTTTTTTAAACTGTCAGATTAAAAGGCTTACTGATCTTTCAGTAATGTATTTTTTAAATAAAACATTGATTTTTTTATACTGTCATGTCGCTGACATCGGCACTCCTCTCATTCGACACAGCCGGTGGAATTGATGAGTTTCCCACATGTGTTGCAGGCACATCAAAAGAAACTATAATGTGAAAAAGTCTCCAAATAACATTCTTTTCTTCTCCCCGCAGTCAGCACGTATGTTCAGATCAGCGACGGCATTCAATTAGCTAATAATGGAGTATGTCCCGGGCCAAATGGATTTCAGGTATTCTTCCAAAGGGTCGGCGCGGGCGGAAGTGACCCCCATCGGCCCCGGAAGTATAGAGTGTTCCAGCAATTTGTGGAGTCTTCTGGATTCTTCTGGAAAAATTGGTCGAAGTATAAAAGGACTCCACTTCTTTGTCTAGACGACTTTTTAGCTCATCGACTTGCTAGACAGACATCGCTGGAGTGCGTCGGGTCTGTGACGGCGAAAAGCCTATTAATCTCTTGAGAGATTGCACGGGTTTGCTCTGGTTGGAACAGAGACCGTGGATAATGATATTTGGCTTGTGTTAGCCATGGAAATGATTGTAATAAATAATGTTTTGTAAATATTAAGGTTTAATAAAACCTTTTTGTACATTTGTAAGCAAGTTTCCTTCTCGAATTATTCCGTTTCGTGTTTTAACTTGTTTCACCAAGTTTGTTTTAAGTCGCTATGGGCCACGTCTTCATAATACATTGGTATATGTCTCACGATTCTATTTTATCAATTAAAATTTCTTTTTGGTTCTTTAAAACATCTTATCATTCTATATCAAATTATTAGAAAATTAGTTAATTTTGTCCATTATAAGTGCGACCTTAGTAATCTTACTCAAACTCACCTACGTTTCAGCTTATAGAGCAAAAGAGCGCTGCTTATTTGAAACAATTTCAGGTAGTCTCTTCTAACGAAACTACCGCGGGTTATTACCGTAGGACTACTTATCATTACTTACCTCTTTTGTATGTATATATGTATCTATCTATCTATCTATCTATCTATATATATATATATATATATATATAATATATATATATATATGTGTGTGTGTGTGTGTGTAATACCCACGCAGCTATAGGTATTTGGTTGGTAGTCGCAGCGAAGAGGAAACACACACATGTTGTAGTCGAATCGAGGAATTATCCATAGATCTTCAAAACAGACTTTATTCTGGACACTCACTATGAAGATGTACAGCATACAGAAGCAGAATGACGGTGCTTTGACGATTCACAGTCCAAGGACAGTACAACTCTGGGCCAGCCGGAGTATTTCACTAATTAACACATTGGTGGACTGAGAAAAGAAGCTGCGAGATAGAGCAACACAGAACAATACAAGGACAGTCACGGAACAAAGTTCTGCGAAGAATCACTTACTTGCTCACGCTTTTACTCAGAGTTCAGCGCCTAGTGCGCGAGAGGACCAAAGATTTTTAATTGGTTATCGGAGACCATCTGACCTCGCGCATCAGAAGTCGTAGGATCTCATGCAATCTCATGGAAGTTTCGAGAACGATTACATCATCCTGTTTTTGAAAACAACTTACTCTTTAGCACGTGCATTAAGGGACAATTTAGCTGGTTACATTGTTTATCCTTAGGGCATAATTTGAAATAGGGGCTATACTTTATTGAAACGTTAACGGGAATATTTAGAATAGGCGTTAATTAATAAAGTAGGAATGTTATTATTTCATACATATATATATATATGTGTGTGTGTGTGTGAAAATTTTGACGCCTTTTGGTACTTTTCTGTTAAACTGTTTACTGCTTGCCCACGCGATACAGACTGGGTTTGGCGCGCTACCAAAATTATAACTCACGGCGACGGACGGTTATAGCGTCTGAAACTTTGCTTTCCGGAGGACCGTTATTGAGGAGCGTAATCTTACGTTAAAAAAAGGGGGGGAAATTCTCAAGTTTCCCCGTTTCCTCCCGTGCCTGTATTCAGTTTAAAAAATTAATTTTTCTGAGGCTCGTATCCTGTATACTGCGAGTTCGCTTTCAACACTGGACTATTTAAAATATTCATTAACACTGAAACTTTGGTTAATAACAGCAGTCATGCTCGATATATTTCTTCAATTTTAGGAGATTATTATTTTAGAATTTCCTCTAATTATTTAATTTATTTAATGTATTTCGTGAGTTATTTTTTTTTCTCTTTCTTACTTTTTTCCCTTTACTGACTGATTTCTCCTCTAATTTTTTTTTTTAAGGTTTACGTAATTCCAAAACAATACCTTAACTGTTTTTCTGTTGTGTGGTCAGCAGCCTTCTGAATTTGCGCATTTTTACACATATATTTGCACTTTGTATGAATTGTTACTCGACTTCAGAAGAAAGTGGCCAATTCGGTCTTTACATATTGAAACCAGATTTTTTTTTAGCTGTCTTACGAAAAGCAATGACTTTAAATTTTCTTTTTTTGCTTAGTGAAACAAATCCAATGAACGCAACATACCTATAGAGCACAGATAATATTGTGTAAGGTGTTCAATATTTAAGTGCATCTTTTGATCTCAGCTAAAAAAACCATTAAATTTAAATATTTTCCGGACAAATTAAAAGATCAATCGATAAAATTAAAAAGTGAAAGAATAATCGCCTGGCTAGAAAGAGTGACATCTCAACTCTTGTTAGGGCCAGTTTAATCTGTTTATTTAGTCGTTTGCATATCAAAACGCCGTAGTAATTTTCATTTACTGAGAAGGCATTGTTACAAAAAAATTTGCTTCGGAATGAAACAACGTTGTAACATTAAATCTTGTTACAAATTAGGTAAATCTGTTACAGAAACTTTAGAGATTATTCGAACAGTATATAGTGATGCATCGTTATCAAGAACACACGTGTATGAGTGGTACAACCGCTTTAAATGTGGGCGAGAAAGCATTGAAGATGAACCAAATACAGGGCGCCCTTCAGCTTCAAAGAATGGGGGAAATGTGGAGAAAATTCGTCCTTTGGTAAAAGCTGATAGACGTGTAACAACTCAGCAACTTTCAGACAAGCTTGGGATAAGCAAAGAAAGCTTTAGATTAATTTTAATTGAAATTCTGAAAATGAAAGAAGTTTGGGCTCGATTTGTGCCTCGGATTTTGACAGAATAGCAAAAAGAAGACAGAAAGGCTTGCTGTGAAGATTTGCTGACTACTGCGCAACAGAACAACAATTTCTTAAAATGTATTATACCAGGAGATGAGACCTGTTGTCTACAATACGACGCAGAAACAAAAAGACAAAGTGCACAGTGGAAAGGACCGTCTTCTCCCATACAAAAAAAGCACGGGTGTCAAAATCAAAGACTAAGGTGCTGCTGATTGCATTTTTGAGTACAAAGGACTTATTTACCACGAATTTGTTCCTGAAGATCCAACAATTAATCAGTATTTTTACAAGGAGGTGCTTATTCTATAAAGAAACAGGATAAGGCGAGTTTGGAAGGAACTGTTTGATTCTGGGCAATGGTTTCTTTTACACGATAATGCTAGGCCACATACAGCAAATTCTGCAAAACAATATATTGCTAAGCATTCAATTACAGTGATAAATCACCCACCATATTCTACCGACTTATCGCCGGCTGATTTTTTTTCCTTTTTCCGATGCTTAAGATGGCCATGAAAGGACAGAGATTTGAAAACGTCTCGGATATTAAATCAAATGTTACTCGTATTTTGCGAACGATTAGTTCCAACGCCTATATACAGTGTTTCGATGACTTGAAGAAACGTTGGAAAAAATGTATAATCTCCTTTGGCGATTATTTTGTAGGAGATGAATATATTTTAAGGTGAGTAATATTTTTCTTATTTATAAAAAATTGTCCAGTTATTTTATCGGCGCACCTTGTATTCAGCAAGTGAGCAGCTCAAATATTGCTAAAGTTGCAACGTTTGCAGAAAGATGACAAGATAAAAATTATTTATCGTTATTATTATTTTTCATTATTTTTAATTTTTTTTTTGTTGTTGTTAGATAGCAGGTATACCAAAAAGTCTCTGTTTCTGTGTAGAAAATAATTCACTTTTGGCGACACTGTAGAATTTTCTATTTTAAGGTCATGGGAGAGTAAATGCTGAAATCTAGAGAGAAAAACTTTATAAATCCTATAAAATACTTTATAAATCCTATATAACATTCATTAAATCATTTAGTTTACTAATTTTAAACACTAACAGTTTTTTAATAATCAAAAGTAAAACATCAAATTTTTAATCCAGTACAAATATATATCAAACCGCTGCAAAACTTTACCCAACAGAATCGAGGAGAAATATTCAAAGAAGCTGGTAAGAAGCTGAAAAGGGTAAAGCTTATTTTTCTATTCTTATTTAAGAACTGCAGTAGACTGGGATATTCAAATGAGAGGCAGTCGTTCCAAATATACAAAAAGAACGTGACTGCATTTCTAAATAACCTAAGGCCTTTAAAAGAAATGTAGACCTTCTTTTAGAAATATCAGTAGAACAGATTTTGTCGTGGTGAAATCGAAAAAAAAAATTCATACAGTTCTAGGTGTGGAACATAATTTTAGCCTTGAAAAAAAAAAATAAACTCTGTATTATAATCTCAATACATTTTCCAAACTAAATCACAAGTTCTTCTCTAAATTCATGCTATATTTTTAACTACACCGAAGTGATTATTTAATAAGAAATTTAAATTTAACATTTCAATCTACTTCTATTATTCGTAATTCAAACATCGGAATGATTTCTCAATATTTTAAGTAGCACCGTCTCTGTGCTCAATAAGTAATGCTTTAGATGACAGTTTTGATCAATTTGCGGATTTCCAAAAATACTCGAACATTTTCATTTTTCTGAATTTCTGCTGACACTCTTTTAATCTTCTTAAACCAGTTTAAATTATTTTACCTTATTTAATTTTATGGC
Organism: Dolomedes plantarius; assembly: GCA_907164885.2. Classification (NCBI taxonomy): domain Eukaryota; kingdom Metazoa; phylum Arthropoda; class Arachnida; order Araneae; family Dolomedidae; genus Dolomedes; species Dolomedes plantarius. The sequence goes on along the minus strand of OU015498.1, from coordinate 69,538,654 downwards.
ACTGATCCCATTAGTAATGTTTGGAATGTTGTTGTTGTTGTTCGTAATGCCCCCTGACCGGAAATTCCAGACAAGGTCTATATAGGCTTCGGGCTGAGTAGTGCGACTCCGGTTTTAAAAAAGAAAAAAAATTCAGGTAGTCTCTTCTAACGAAACTACTACTGGCTATTAACGTAGGATTATGTATAGTTGCTTACCTCTTTTGTATGTATACGTGTATGTATGTGTTATATATATATATATATATATATATATATATATATATTATACGTATGTCAAAATTTTGTCGCATTTTGGCACTTTTCTGTTTAACGGTTTACTGCTTGCCCAAGCGATACAGACTGGGTTTGGCACGCTGCCAAAATTATAACTCGCGACAATAGTTTCAGAGTCTGAAATTTTGCTTTCCGGAGAACCTTTATGGAGTAACGTAATACTACGTTAAAAAGGATCGCAGTCCGGCTTGGCTAGGTGCTACCACAATTTTGACAGAGCAACCACATGAGTGACATCTGGAGGATCGTACCTTCCCCACCCACTGACCACATAGAAGGAATTTCCGTCTACTTATTTAACGTGCCCATATCCGGCCTTGACACGAAGGAATTTAATGGCGCTTTTCGGGATTCTATCCGAGCACCCTCAGTCCGAAAGCCAGTGCGCTACCTATAATCCACCTCGAACCCAAAATTTGGAATGAATCCTTCTTTCGTCCAAATGTAATGTTTCTGTGAAAAATGGTTAAAAGTGGCTATACTCCCCACATTCGCGATAATTAGTGGCGAAAGTGGAAAATCCACTCCTTTTTTCTAAATCTTTTATCTTAATGCTGATATTTACTACGCCCAAAATAAATGCGTATGTGTTTGCAATATATGTTTTATTACTTTAAATCTACGCTATCAAACCAGTAGGCTGTCGCTTACACAAGCATATCAAGAATGATGCAATAAAAAACTCCTTCAGAATATGATGCAATACATACACAGGGTTTTAATTACTTTACCATTGTAAGAGTTGATAAAAAAAGAAGGGTATTTTAAAAAATTTTTGTAATTTTAGCAATCAGTGGGCTGCAAAATGAAATAAATTAAAAAAGAAATCCAATTTAGTTACTCATAACAAACTAACGAATAATAAAAATCTATGAAATTCGAAAGTCTGAGTATCAAGGATTGTCTAACATAGTAGTAAATATTTAACAAGAAAATTTCTACCGAGCGTAAAACGGTGGAGATGCTAATCGATGACGCTGTGCGACAACCGGGGAAAGATACGGAAGAGAGAAGAGTTAACTAGCCATGATGGAATGAGATGTATTCGAGATCGGAGAGAAGATTACTTTTTGTGGTGTCCCTTCGATGTTACCAGTTGTGAATATATATATATATATATATATATATATATATATATATATATATATATATATATATATATATATATATATATATATACATACATATATATATATATATATATATATATATATATACATACATATATATATATATATATACATATATATATATACATATACATACATATATATATATATATATAATATACCGGGTGGTTATAATTAAACTTCCCCTATAAACGGCATCCTACAGCGCAAACGGGTGAACGGAATGCAACGAAATTTTGAATATGACCTATACACGAGATGCGCTCACGGAATTTCGAAAAAAAATTTAGTTCCAAAATGTTAACCAGAGGACGCATTTTCGGGGAAAACATGAAATTTAACACAATAAACGGCCAAAACGGAATACAGAAACAATATTAAAATTTATTGACTAGTTTCTGATCACCTTGTCATCGAACCACATTAAGAAACAAAAATAGTTCAGTTTGCACAAGCAAGAACAGATTAGGACGAAATTGCACAAGAGGAGCAGTTGTTAATCGTGTCCAGGACGATGTAGCGAAATCTGCTCCAAGTGACCACCTTCATTCACCTGGAAAATTTCAAGTCGATGGACAGTGTGTTCAACAGCAGAGAGTAACTGATCAGTTGTAAGGCTTCGCACATGAAGCGTTATGGAGTTCTTTAAATCATTCAAAGTTGCAACACCTCCACGATATACCACTTTTTAAATAGCCCCATAACTAGAAATTGCACGGAGTTAGATCCGGCGAACGTGGTCCTGTTGTGCAATTTCGTCCTAATCTGTTCTTGTTTCTGCAAACTGAACTGTTTTTGTTTCTCCCTTACCTTTACTTAATGTGGTTCGATGACAAGGTGATCAGAAACTAGTCAATAAATGTTAATATTCTTTCTGTATTCCGTTTTGGTCGTTTATTGTGTTAAATTTCATGTTTTTCCCGAAAAGGCGCCCTCTGGTGGACATTTTGGAACTAATTTTTTTTTTCGAAATTCCGTGAGCGCATCTCGTGTATAGCCTATATACAAAATTTCGTTGCATTCCGTTCACCCGTTTGCGCTGTAGGATGCCGTTTATGGGGGAAGTTTAATTATAACCACCCGGTATATATACATACATATATATATATATATATATATATATATATATACATATATATATTCATATATATATATATATATATATATATATATTTATATATACAGTGGACGCTCGTTAATTCGAACTCGGTTAATTCGAACTTTCGGTTAATTCGAACTAATCCAAAGGCCCCCAAAAACTTGTATTGGAGTTAATGTTAAAAATATCTCATTAATTCGAACTAAATTTTTATCACTTCGGTTAATTCGAACTAAAAATTTGACAAAAAAAAATTCTTTTTCCTCGTTTAATAGAGAAAATACACACTGTATTTATTATTTTGTGTGTCAAAATTTCTTTTCTGTGTAAAGAGGCCCATGCCTGCATTCCTAGACTATTGCATGTCCGCTAAACGTTAGTAGCTATTGTCCTTCTTATTAGTTCTAAACGGAAAAAGCAATTTTCCTTTATTCGGATTGATTTTCTTAGAATTTCAGAAAAACTAGTCTTTACTATAGATTCCAGGGAGCTGCGTCAGGTATAACTGCAGTGCAGACAAGTTAATGTGGTCTAGTTTTTCTTCCTCGTTGTGTGGTGTGCACGTGTAAAAATTCAGGATGTCTACACGTGGAAACCCTAACTTTGAAGACAAAGGTAGAAATTTTAAAGAAAGTAGAGAATGGCGAATGTAAAACAAAGTTAGAAGCTGACTACAGAATTTAAAAAAATGCCTTGTCAACTAATTTGATAAACAAGGAGTCAATTTTAGATTCATGGGAAAAATAAAAATTTGCTAGAGGAAGGAAACGCATGGGAAATGCGTCCCAAGAAGTTCTAGAAAAAGCTCTACTGCTATGGTTCCAGGATGTTAGATCTCGAAATTTTCCGATAAATGGACCCCTAGTGCTGACGAAGGCTGATGAATAGACAATTCGAATGGATATTGAAGATTTTAAATGCAGTGATGGATGGCTTTCTCGATTTAAGTCAAGGCACAATATTTCTTATCAAACTGTATGTGGCCAATGTAACTGTATGTGGCTCTGATGTAATCGAAGACGTATGCACTAATTTCGGTAGGAAACTGCCAGGGCTTTTCTCTACTTACCTGCCGAAAGATATTTCTAATGCGGCCATAATGGTCAAAGCCATAATGGACTCTATTAAAACTCTGAAAGCATTTATTTAGATGGAACCTACCTCTGAAAATGAATTGAAATGTTTACTTCAAATCGAGAAGCTGGCTGAACAATGTAGGCATCATAAACAGAATTAAACGTCCATTTTACAGTTTTTCCCCAAAGTGTAATTCATATTTTTAATAAAAGTTTACTTTATACTGCATATCTTCTGCTTCATTTTATGATTAATGTAAGTCTGTATTGCTTTTTAATATGTTTAACTTTAGATAACATAGTATAATATATATTCTGGGGTTATACATACTAGGAGAGTTTCTTCTTCAGTGATACACATTTAAAGTTATATATTTTCTCTTAACATCGGATAATTCGAACTTCGGATAATTCGAACTTTTTTCTGAGAACCTTCGAGTTCGAATTAACGAGCGTCCACTGTATATATATATATATATATATATATATATACAGTGGAATCTCGATCTATCGTTTTCCAAGGGACCGATAGAAATGAACGATAAATGCGGGAAAACGATAGATGCGGAAACATAACAACGCAATATGATCGTTGGGACTGGATAAAATGAACGACACATACGGAAAAACGATGGATCCGAAAACGATCGATCGAGATTCCACTGTATATATATATATTTATATATAGATATATATATATATATATATATATATATATATATATATATATATATATATATATATTTATATATATATATATATATATTTATATATATATATATATTTATATATATATATATATATATATATATATATATATATATATATATATATATATTTATATATATATATATATATATGTGTGTGTGTGTGTGTGTGTGTGTGTGTGTGTGTGTGTGTGTGTGTAAGTGTAAGGATTTATTATGGGGGGCTAACCGTAAAAAACTTCAAAAGGGGGTTTGCTAGAGAAAATGGGAACTATCAATTAAATACTACTAATTTGGTAGGTATCGGAAAAGAAGCATCGCGGGGAAAATAGATAATAGGGTTGGATTTGATTGACAGCTTAGCTCCACCCCAGCCTCATCTCGGGTGCATACGTAAGACCCCTTGTGTGCGTGCGCAGTAGTTCTAAAAGCTTGGGACAAAGAATTGAAACGTCAGAGGCAATGTGATTACCGATTGAGTAAGACGTGCCGCTTGGTGGGCACGCGTTTTGGTTAGGGATGGGAATAAGAAATTTAGATTGTTAGAAATTAAGTTAGGGATTGATTCGTAGAGCATTAATATCAATTAATGGAGCTGAGTTTTAGAATTTGGATTAATAAATATATTTCAGAAGAATGTTGGTTTGGTATTTGTCCACTCGCCACATCTGACTGCTGGTAGAAGAAGATGAAGAATTTTCGGGAGCCGGCTGCAGTTGTAAATTTAAGAGGTGTTCGGACTACTTAGTAAATTATGGGCGTGAAGAGCAAGTTCGATATATATATATATATACCGGGTGGCCATAATTAAACTGACAGTGCTCACAGTGTTCTGTAGCGCGATCTATTTGCGAGAATGACGCCACATTTTGTAGGACGATTAAACAAGACGGGGGACTAAGGATTCCGCGAAAAAATAAATTAATTCCAAAAGTCACCGCTAGGGGAATATTTGGCGCTGTGTAATAGAAAATAGTGTTAACAAATGCAAATCAATACGGAAATTACCTTTTATTTTGCATTCAAATGAGGTTCAATGTGGCTGCCGTTGTTGTGGACCACATATTGCATTCTGTGCACAGTATGCACAACAGCAGAAAGTAACATGTCTGCAGGAATCTCCCGTACAGTCCGTGATATGTTATCCTTCAACGTAGCCAGATCCTGGACCACTCCTTGACAGACCTTGGACTTAAGGTAACCCCATAGCCAGAAGTTGCATGGGGTAAGATCAGGCGACCGAGGTGGCCATGCAGTTGGAAAGTAGCGGCTAATGATTCTTTCTGTTGTGAATTTCTGTCGTAGCAGCTGTTGCACCCGTACAGCAACGTGTGGAGGGGGTCCATCTTGCATGAAAATGATTTCCCCCAGGCATTGTCTTTGCTGAAGTGCCGGAATGACAAAGCTGTTCAACATGTGGCGATATTTCTCTCCGGTAACAGAACAGGTTTCCGGTCCTGTCGGGGTAATGTTCTCATAGAAGAATGGACCTACGATAAATTCCGCTGTGAACCCACACCAAACAGTTACCTTTGGTGAATGTAAGGGAATTTCTGTGACTGCATGTGGTGATTTGTCATCCCAAATTCGGCAGTTCTGGGTATTCACAGTTCCATGCAGGTAAAAGTGGGCCTCGTCTCCCCATAAGATTTTCCACGGCCAAGCATCATCCACCTCCATTCTGGCAAGAAAGGTGAGAGCAAAAGTCAATCGCTTATCATGGTAGGGGTACAGTAACTCCTGTACACGGCTGATCTTGTACGGATAGAAGTTGATAATCTTTCGTAAGATTTTCCATACCGTACTGTAAGGCATATCCATATTCTGAGCTAATCCACGAGCGCTAGAGGTGGCAGCAATATTGTCTGGTCCTCTGTCGACAATCGCCGTGGCAACTGCTTCGACTGTATCCTGTGGTACAGGTTTTCGTCCTCTGCCTGACTGAACCTTCAGAGAACCTGTTTTCTCAAACGTCGCAACCATTGCTTTTAGCCCATTAACTGACACAAGACCGTTACCTTTACGCATTTTTTTGTGCGTTCTAAAAGCACGAAGAGCGGCTGACACGTTGCACTGGTTGAGGTAAAAGAATTTGACCAGTAACGCACGCTCGACTAAAGAAGGAGATATTGCACATAAACTTTCAATCCGATTGATTCGAAACGTAACACATTGCCTTTTAAAACCCAAGCAGCTGGCACTGTGCCAATGGATGTAACGTGAAATTTGAATAAAGAACTTCTTCTTCTGCTCGGCGTACGTGATATTGCAGATCACGAGACTTTATCGGTGTTTATGTAGATTTTACGCTTTTTTAAAAGTGTTGCCATATTGCACTTGAACTAAATAAGAAAATGTGCATAATAAAAGGTAATTTTATTCCTATTAATTTGCATTTGTTAACACTGTATTTTCTATTACACAGCGCAAATATTCCCCTAGCGGTGACTTTTGGAACTAATTTATTTTTTCGCGGAATCCTTCGTTCCCCGTCTTGTTTAATCTTCCTACAAAATGTGGCGTCATTCTCGCAAATAGATCGCGCTACAGAACACTGTGAGCACTGTCAGTTTAATTATGGCCACCCGGTATATATATATATATATATATATATATATATATATATATATATATATATATACACTTTTGTAACGATTTTGACTCTCTCTATGATTAAAGTTGAAGGAACAGAGTTAAAAGCTAGCTGGCATCAATTCTGAATAGTATTTATTTATCGCCTGCCTCATTAAAAATGTTCTTCGCTTCAAAATGTCGCTGGAAAGTAGACAATGGATCGAGGGCTATGTATTTGAACTTTCCGAATAGAAATACTCTTATTCGAATATTAAAAACGGTGTGAGAAGCGAAGTTTTAATATTTCTGCAGATGAAATAAGTGACATAATTAATAAAAAAGGAAAGAAACGTTAAAGTTTGCATTTGATTGTGAAAATTAATTCGGATTATTATCAGAAATAGGTTTAAACACCCGTTTTATAAAAAAAATTCCATCACATTACCCAAATAATCTTCATTGTGTTAAGTTCCAGCAGGATAAGGCTACCAGCCATACCTCTCAATCTACTGCTATATTTTTAGAAAAGTGAGAAGTGAAACCGGAATTGAAACGATTCCATTTAAATCCATCCTACGCAAGTCCCCCGACATGTCTCCTGTGGATTACTGTACATTTGGACTTTTTAAACAAGCTCTTTATCTCAAAAAATTGAATGGATTCTGGAAGATTGTAGTCTGGAAGATTGGAGTGGAACAAAATCAACCTTGGTATTTAAGAAAAGCTCTTTTATCATGAAAATCAAGATTTAATATGATAGTTCAACAACAGGGCTATCAGATCGAATATATTAGAAAACAAAATTCTTATCTTTGTTTATATATTTATTTTTCCGAAATCATTACAAAAATGTGGGAACACCCTCTGTGTGTGTATGTATGTATATATATATATATATATATATATATATATATATACTGCTGGCCATTAAAATTGCAGCACCAGGAAGTAAAGCAAATAACAAAACTTTACTTATTGTACGTATACAGCATAATAAAAAGAAAACGGGATTAAATTTGTAAGCAATTTGGGGGTATACAGCAGTGCTCCTCAACCGCTGTGCCTAGGCACACTAGTGTGCCGCTAGATGATCTTGACTGTGCCGCGGTGATTTAATCGATTATGATAATAAAAAAAATTAACCACCTCATTAAATAGAAATTTTTCTAAGTAAAATATTTCTGTAACTTTTTGTTAATATGTAATTTTTCTGGGTCGAAATTATACACAAAGCAAAAACATGTTGTTAGCCATACATTGTATGTATGCTCGAGCGTCATATTTCTGGATTTCAGTTAAGAAAGAATATCCACAAATTTCTGACAAGGCCATTGCAATTTTGCTCCCTTTTTCTACGACATGCTTATGCGAACAAAGTTTTTCGACACTGGTTCTAATGGAAATTACAAACGATCATATTTAAAGGGCCTTGACCATGAACTGTAGCTCTTTCTAATATAGAACCAAATATAAAACGTGCAAATATAAAACGCACATTTATCAAAACAATCTCAAATATCTCATTAATAAATTAGTTATATTTAAATTAACTTTGATTTATTAGGCTTAAGTAAAGACCAAAAAACAAATTTTAATATAAAAATTTAAAGAGAAAATTTTTTTACTGGTAAATTATAATTTTATATTTTTGTTCTTGTGTTGGTGTACAGTTCAAAATGATTTATATAAAACTTAAATGATTATAATTATCTTGATACATAGAGCTATTTTGTTGTTTTTTTATCTAATAAAAACATATACGTATTTATTGTAATTTATATATTTGCAAGCTTTTTCTTGTGGTGGGCCACGAAATTATCGAAAAAACGCTGTTGTGCCGTGGAAGATAAAAGGTTGCGGAGCTCTGGTATACAAGGCCCAAAATTAATACACACAGCTGTTGCCTCTGGCAGCTAAAAGGCTCTAACCCGGTTAGGCATCGAGTCGAACTGAGCTTGGAAGACAGATACAGGCAAGTCATTCAATACTGCCTCAAGTCTATGTCACACTTCATCAATCGTAGTGGCTGGAGAGAGGTGGCGGCCCAGTCTCTTAGCCACCCATGACCAGATGTTTTCATTGGTGAGAGATCTTGAGAACGTGCTGGCCAGGGAAACAGCCGAACAACCTCTATCTCGAGGTAGGTTAGGACACGACGAGCAACGTGCGGTCTTGTGTGATCATGTTGAAAGATGGCGTCTCCAAGGCCTCGAAAATAGGGACAGCCACCGGCCTTAAGATCTGAGAAATGTAACGCTGGCTGTTCAGATTACCGACGACGCGAACAAGATGTGTTCGTGTAGTGTACCCAGTGGCTGTCCATACCATCACACCAGGTGCAGGGTCCGTATGACGATATCGAATGCAAGCAGGCCACGTGCGTTCTCTACGGATACGTCCATCATGATGCTGCACGCAGAACCGGGACTTGTCTAAAAATGAGGTCGGTGCCACTGTTGTATCCAGTTTTTATCGTTGGGCGCACCACTGTCGCCGCATGACAAAATTTCTAGTGTATAGGGTATTATATTATTATTTTCTGTTCCCAATCCTGATGTTTCAAGTTCACATCCCTGTCTGCTAAATTATACTCTTGCACGATTGTTTCATTAATTTTATGTGGTTCTATTTCTTAATTTCCCTGCAATCCTCTAACGGTCCAGGCACACTATAAAGTAAGAGGCATAAACATAAATAATTCCTTTTTTATTCTACGTAGAGGTAGACTAACATAGACCGACTTGGGGCTTCAAATAATAACACAACAGTACCGAAACTTGCGGTACTAAGAAACTGAACTTTAAAGTCGTAATGAACCCTTTCAGGCAGAGTATACGTTCACTAACAATACCCGTAACCATCGGGATCTGAAATAACTATCGAAATCGTGCAGCCACCTAGGCTAAATACTAATACGTGCTGTATCAGTTCAATACCGCTATCACCTTCAATCTAACTTTTCTCGCCTCTCCGTATCCCTACTAATAGCGTAACGTACTACCGTACAAATCTCGACTCCCTTCTTGGGCTCTTGCCAACTCAGCGTGTGTCACTTAAATAGACCAGACACCTGCTCTGAACTCACTTCGACTGGCCTGCACTGCGCAGCTACCAGAAATTTGCATCTCAGCAACACGCTAACCCTGCAACTTTACGCTTTACAATCGCAAAGCGAAAAAGAGTGCGCCATGTTGAAACTAGGCAGGAGGACGAAATAATGGTATGAATTATACATAAGATAAAGTGACGAGCAGAAATAAATGGCGGCTTTCCACCAAGCTATTTAACTGAACCAAAACATCCCGACCATTCAGGTACCAGATATCAAGAGTTTCGTCGACGTTAACTATCATAGCAGCCCAAATTTTCGAAGGAAATAGTGACTAGGTGGGTTAGTTTCATGTCTAGGGAGCAATCTGTTGAAGCGTCGGTTGAGATATTCGAATATAACGTTAGTGTATTTAGTGGTGTGGGCTCCAGCATTTTGATGCATTTGTTATATTTTGTTCTCCGTTTTACCTTTGCGCTCAGGTTGAGTAGCAATAAATTGTAGTTTTACCTACTTGTCACGGGACTGTATTTATCAAGTCAGTTAGGTTAAAGAAAATAGACAATGTTTTAAAAGTATTCGTATCCAAAAGCCTTTGTATTGCTATCACCACAAAACTATAATACTTAGAATTAGGGAGGTATCACTGGGCAGAAAAGGACGAGAATTAAATTTGCATCAAAACTTTTCTTTGATATCTTTATTTTTACATTTTATTTCTCATGCACTATAGAAGAATGCCAATTCTTTACATTTAGCTCTTTATTCTGAGTGTCTTAATTTAGATGCATGACAATTCACGAAATGCCTTTTAACTTCTTGTCAATATCATCTAATTTGTTACATATTATAAAAGAGTTTACAATTTGTTATTTATTATTGGTGTTTTTAATTAAGTTCTACATTATGAGTCACGGGGTGCGGCTACATTACAAACTTGCTGAAATGAATAACGTTCCTAATCAGTTGATGCACGATATTTTTTTAACTCAAGAGGTTTAATTACGAAAGACCACGCAAATTATACGTACTTCAGTTACGAAGGAGACATCAAAAAATGCTCTAATTTCAGGTGATTCAAAACATTTATAATACAAAAGACTCGGCAGCCTTTTTTCCTTCTAAAACAATTAGTTTTATTCTCAAAGTACGGCACAAATTGCCTTAGGGTCAAATTTCGCAAGGTAATTTTGCTCGACCTTTTAATTTTCCTGATTTTTTAACCAAGCTTTCTTCATAGTTTTAGGAGTTAAAAACATGATTAAAAATTTTTTTGACCTTAAAATTTTTTTGGGCTGTGTGGCCATTTTTAACCAGCTATGAAGTCATTTTTTAAAACGTGTTTTTCGGAAAATGTTGTAGCTGCTTTATTTTCATACCTATCAAGATGAATTAAAAACTAAAATGTTCATCATAAAATTGTCTATATTTTAAGTGGTTAGAGTATTATCATTAGACTTAAGGATCTAGACCAAAAAATGTTTTAAAACTTTAGAAATAAAAGGTCAACAGTCCATTTCGCTTCCATTTTATTATGAAGGAAATCAGACTCACCTTAAATATATTTTTCTTGCACAAACCTTTCATGGGGCTACTTGTTTTAAAAATTTCTATTTTGAAAGCATTTTTTTTTTTTTGTACAGCTTATAAAAAAACGTGTTAAACCAGCGTTTTGGAGATTTTCACTAATTAATACCCCAAAAGGGACTGGGTAAAAAATTCTGAAAACTTTGGTTAATAAATATCTTTGCAATATAGAGCTACCGTATAAATTTAAAGTGAGACTTAACTGATTTTAGAGTGGTAGAGCATTAAATTTACGAAAAAAAATTGTGCTAATTTTGTACCATTCTAAATAGAATGGTATAAAATGGAGAATCTATTACACGTAATTCCCTCTGCCACAAGAAAAAATTCAAAAATGGGGATTTAAAAGCGCGAGAAATTTAAAATCACAGAACCAGAAAAATGTGCTATTAGTCATTAAAAGTGAAAAATGGAAATGACATCAATCTCCGAAATAATCCTGTCATTAACTACTGACGGGGGAAAATCTTCTCACCTCGGCAGTCTTAATCGATGTCGTCATTATGCATCTGAGAGCCGCTCTCATATGTGAATTTTCAAATCAGACTTAAAAGCTACGTAACGCTGTAATATCTCATGTTAACAAGCAGTTTTGATTGTCAAAGGATTCTCCTCTTGGATAATCTTGGATTTACAAAACTGTGTTAATAGATATTCCAAACATGTATACCAGGAGTTCCCAGCCTTTTTATGCCTGCGGCACCCTTAGAAATGACATTAGAATCTCCGAACACACTTGTTAGAATTTCAATTTTAACGTAGTATTTCGTTCCTCCATAACGGTCCTCAGGAGAGCAAAATTTCAGATGTCCTGCGTCGCGAGTTATAATTTTGGCAGAGCGCCAAACCCAGTCTGTATCGCTTGAGTAAGCAGTAAACAGTTAAACGTAAACGTACCAAAATGCGTCAAAATTTTGACATATATATGTAATATGTCGACCCCGTCTGAAATGACTATGATGAGATTACGATGACCGGAGCCGGCACACCACAACAGTAGAGAAGAAAGTAGTCGAGGCTCGAGCAAAGATGACTCTCGTTACATTGAACTAAATATTTATTCCATATTTCTACTCGAAGGAAACAGCGTCTTTACTGGGCAACAGAAAATCAGAGAGAGCCCACATCTACATGATGCCGAGCCTTAAATAGATTTTTCAGTATAGTTCGTCATGTGATTTTGAAAGGAGAGGTTAATTGGCTAATGTTTAGGAGAGACGTGACACCTACATAATACCTGCGTGGAAGTAGTTAATTTATGTACCCACGCTACGCAACTTTCGTTTTTAAGCAATAGAGCCGCAATTTAAAAACTTTCGCCCAAGGGAATTTAGAATAAGCTAGGATTTGAAAAGTACGTATATGTATATATATATATATATATATATATATATATATATATATATATATATATATATATACGTACATATATATAGATACATATATACATAACACATATGATAAGTAATCCTACGTTAATAACCCGCGGTAGTTTCGTTAGAAGAGACTGCCTAAAAATTTTTTAAATATTAAATCGCAGCTAAATTTATATCAGAAACATGCCAAATTTATATTCAAATAAACACTTAGTCCACTGAAAATTTTATTTATTGATTGAAAAGTTTAATTAAAACAAAATACATTGCTCCATCCGTCCGATAATAATAGTGGCAGTTCAGGTATTTAATTTGTACCATAATAATAGAATCAAAAGAAAACATATATAGAACGCAACATTTATTATATAAAATACATTAAATTAAACAATAAATTAAAAATATTACTCAAAAATATTTATTTTGAGTGTTCAGAGAGTCTTTGAATTTTTGAATAATTTCTGAACAATGCAGATTTGGGAACTTCAGTGGCTTGAGCTGCTGATCTCATGGTACCTCTTTTGGTGCTGATCTTATGGTTTTTCTTTTGATGCATCAAGAACTGAACAATCGCAACTCGATCTTTGCTTGAAAACTCCCTTTTTTACATGTTACTTGATATTCAACTGAAATGAAACAATTCATTTCGACCAGCGGTTGAAATTAGAGAAATAGTTATAATTCATAATAATGAGGTTAACCTAAAAATTGAAAGATGTGTCAAAAAAAAATGACAGATGTCCTGGAACGTTGATTTTGATTGAAGGCTTCGCAATTTTCCGCTACAACATAACTTATAGCTGCATTCGCCAATAATTCCGTTTAAATATTCACTTACTACTATTATTATGGGACAGAGGGAGTAATACATTTTCAAAAATAGCCATGGGATTCCGTATAGTAATACATTAAAGGGCTACAATGAACAACACTAAAGAATTGTATTGTTTGCGAATGATTCTAAAGCATAAATGTTTGCTGTCAACTTATTATTTATTATAAGCGGGGCCCTACTAATATTTTTTTAACGCAGGATTACGTTCCTCCATAACGGTCCTCTGGAAAGCAAAATTTCAGATGTCCTGCGTTGTGAGTTATATTTTTGGCAGCGTGCCAAACCCAGTCTGTATCGCTCGGGCAAGCAGTAAACAGTTAAACAGAAAAGTACCAAAATGCGTCAAAATTTTGACATATATATATATATATATATATATATATATATATATATATATATATATATATATATATATATATATATATATATACATACCACATACATACATATGTACATACAAAAGAGGTAAGCAACGATAATCCTACGTTAATAACCCGCGGTAGTTTCGTTAGAAAAGACTTTCTGAATTTTTTTTGTTTGTTGTTGTTTGTTTATACCCAAAAAATCTCGTGGCATCCCTGGCCAATTTTGCGGCACACTGACCGATTGGGAATAACTGACATAGACTGTGCCCTAAATTTGAAGGTCTGTGGTTGCTGTAAGATTTTTAGAATTATTAATGACTATTGTGACATTGTTTAATGCAGCAATGGGCAGCACTTTCCACCGCAAAGCAGATACATTCATTCCCTTGAATAACACGGTACTTGAATTGTACGGAAGCTCAAATAAAACATGACCCTGCGAGAAACACTGATAAATTCTGGGAAATTCCTATTAATAATATAGTTGACATAGTTATTATGGGTGTTTTATGCACTTTTGTTTTACGTATTAAATTTCAATTGGCCTAATAATTTGTTAGTGACATATAGATTGAAAATTATATTTTAGACTCCTTATAATTTAAACAAAATTTTAGGTAGTCTCTGCTAACGAAACTACCGCGAGTTATTAACGTAGGATTACTTATCGTTGCTTACCACCTTTGTATGTATATATGTATGTATATGTATCTATATATATATGTACGTATGTATGTATATATATATATGCATATATGTATGTCAAAACTTTGACGCATTTTGGTATTTTTCTGTTTAACTGTTTACTGCTTGTCCAAGCGATACAGACTGGGTTTGGCACGCTGGCAAAATTATAACTCGCGAGCTACGGAAGGACGGTTTTAGCGTCTGAAATTTTAGTTTCCGGAGGACCGTTATGGAAGAACGTAATCCTGCGTTGAAAAAGGGTCGATAAAATCTTTTGTATGATAGAATAATTAGTATTTTTGCTCCTGTTTAGAATAGCACCAATTAGCCAGGTCCGAATCCGGTTCGGAGTCCGAATTAGCCAGGTGCCACCTTAATTTAGACCGAGTACCCCATAGGTGGAATATGGGGGATCGTACCTTCGCCCTTCCCCCACTGACCTCAAAGAAGGACTTTTTCGTCTACGGATTTAACGTTCCCGTATCCAACATAGGCAAGAAGGTATTTAACGGCGCTTTTCGGGATTCGATCCAAGCAACCCCCGAACCGAAAGCCAAGAAGCTACCTCTTTTCCACTCAAAGAGTTCTAAAACTTCTAAGCAAAGAAGTGAGTAAGAAAGATCTCAAACAGACGTGTTTCGTACTGTCTATGACGTCTTATGGCGTGTTCACATAGTATCCGTCAGCGTCAGCGTTAAAGATTCGGTTGGCACTGATTGGTTAAATGTGTCAATGACTGATATATCATTGGTTAAAAAATTTAACGCTGACGCTGACGGAATCTCTGTGAACGGGTCCTTACTCTGCATTCTTCCATCTCTGAACTGTTTAACCATGTTTTTTTTTGTCATGCAGTTCATAAAAATTCCCTTCAAGTAAACAAAAACATATATCCTTTGTTAACCTTTAGCTTACGGGGCCATTTTTCTGTTTCCCTCTATAGAACGGACAATTTCATGCAACCCCTTTGTAAGGACGGCCCTTAATGGTTTATATATATATATATATATATATATATATATATATATATATATATATATATATATATATATAAGAATAAGATGAAAGAGAAAACCAGTAATAGCTCTAAAGCTACATGAAGCCAGGAACATCCAACATGTAAAGATAATTATGAATACGGTTTTAGACAGCATTTCTTCATCAGCGGTGTCAATACTGTCTTAAAAACCAATGGACTGTTTCTGATGAGTATGATCTATTAAATAAACACACTCAGACACCGTACAATCCATTATTAACAGAAGAATTGAATAATATATATATGTATATATATATATATATATATATATATATATATATATATGGGAGTCAGGAATATATGTCCAATACCAGCATCTCTACAGAAACTTTCACGATTTCTCCCTAGAAAATGGTATAATAATCCCTTAATTGCTATTCACGACTTTGTATAATTCTATCCTTGGTGAATTCAGCCGGTATTATTTGCCAAACTTGGTCCTATGCCATATTCCTAAAGGATTTCATGTTATTCCTTAGTGTTTCCATTGTTATGATAACTACCTGTACATATATATATATATATATATATATATATTCATAGTTGGGCCCGTATTCTTGGGATACATGCTATCCCACCCCGTAAGGAAAAGGTTAATAGTGAAAACCAGGAAAGGAATGAGTTTCACTCTTTATTATTTAAATTTCTTCGAATAATGTAGGGCAAGTGTATTAATCTTGAAAAATAGGTGAATCTTTATGCATTTGTACACTATAAATATGCCCTGATATACATATTTAGGGGTATTCATTTAAATATCCGCTGCGTAATTTATTATCAACTCTGAAAAAGCAATTAAAAAATTCTAAACATTTTAAAGTAATATATTCTTAGCTTCATTAATATTTCAGTTTTTTTAATTAAGACGTCTTTCAATTAACTTTCGAGTATTTTCGATTATGCCTTAACAATCAAACTTCATTTTATTTCAAAGAAATCACGTGACTAATTCTAAGGGGGAGATAAAAAATAAAAAAAATAAAAAATTCAACAGTTGAATTTGATTTTTTTTTTTTCTTTGTGGGAGTGGAAATAGGTGAGTAAATGCTAAAAGTATAATATTCGTGATAAAAAAAATTGTAATAATTACAGATTATTAAAATATGTGAAAAGTGACCACACATTTAGTTTCATTTACTCAAATATCAACGGTTGCATTGTCCCTGCTTTGTTCCTAAGCTGTTCAAATTAATATAAATGAAATTCATGGGGTATAATTCTAAATATCCGGAGAAGATACTTTGTTCCTAAGTTGTTTGAATTAATATAAATGAAATTCATGAGGTAGAATTCTAAGTATCATCCGGATAAGATACTTTGCTCCCAAGTTGTTCGAATTAATATAAATGAAATTCATGGGGTGCAATTCTAAGGGTCATCCGGATAAGATACATTGTCCCCAAGTTGTTCAAATTAATATAAATGAAATTCATGGGGTACAATTCTAAGGATAATCCGGATAAGATACTTTGTTCCTAAGTTGTTCGAATTGATATAAATGAAATTCATGCGGTAGAATTCTAAGGATCATCCGGATAAGATACTTTGTTCCTAAGTTGTTCGAATTGATATAAATGAAATTCATGTGGTAGAATTCTAAGGATCATCGGGATAAAATACTTTGTTCCCAAGTTATTCGAATTAATATAAATGAAATTCATGCGGTAGAATTCTAAGGATCATTCGGATAAGATACTTTATTCCTAAGTTGTTCAGATGAATATAAATGAAATTCACGGGGTATAACTCAAAAGATAATCCGGCTATTGGTAGAGATATATTAAAATTCCTTATACTCCATCTTATCGGTTCTGCAATTATTTGGCATTTTAACAACTATTTTTACTGTTTTGTTATGATTTCGATTACATAGAAATAATGTTAAACTGATTTGGAACCAACAAGATTAGCTCCAGGGATCAAATATAGATAGTGGCGAAAAATTAACGGTGCACTTAATTTTAAGACTAGGATTAATTCTTTGAATAGATATTACAATTTTAACGTGGGATTACGTTCCTCCATAACGGTCCGCGGTAAAGCAAAATTTCAAACATCCGTCGTCGCGAGTTACAATTTTGGCAGCGCGCCAAACACAGTCTGTATCGCTTGGGCAAGCAGTAAACAGTTAAACAGAAAAGTAGCAAAAAGCGTAAAAAAAGCAACGATAAGTAATCCTTCGTCAATAACCCGCTGTAGTTTCGTTAGAAGAGACAACCTGAATTTTTTTTTAGAAATGTTCTTTATTGTTTGTCAATACGGGATACTTGTTAATGAAGACATTCGCACACAATCCGCAAGAATCGTTGGTTTCTTTCAGTTGGGGCACCGTATAGGTTAACCGACACCACCCCCCCTGGTGCCACCTCAATTTTGATAGAGCACCTCTAGGGGTGACATATAGGGGACTAGTACCTTCTCCCGCCCTCTCTGACCTCATAGAGAAATTTTTCGATGTACAGATTTAATGTGTCCATATACGGCTTAGACACGAAGGTATTTAACTGCGTTCACCGGTTTTCGAACCGAGCACCCCCAGTTCCAAGCCAAATGCGGTACTATACCGATCACTAGGCTGCCTCTGGCCTCAGTTTAATAGAAATGTAATAATGATAAAAGGGTGTTTAATACATTACGTAACACAAAAATATAGATATTTATGTATAATACAGCACAAGTTAATCAGACGAAGGGAGAATGAAGCCTTCCAATTGGCAATCAAAGTTAAAAAAATGAGTAAAAAATCCTCAAATTCTCCTGAATTTTGCTGATTTTTTTTTCATTTGTTATGTTAGTGGTGTATATATATTTACATGAACCCGTGGAAACACGAGCTTCTTCTATTGTAATAATTAAGGTTTTATGTAGCAGATATACGTTATAATCATACTAATAGAGACATTTTTGTTTAATTAAGGGGGTCAAGGACACATTTGGAAAAAAATTTTATTTATTGAGTTAAAATTTTGAGTTTTTTCCCGATGGTTAACCATATAATTTGTAAACAAAATCACACAATTAAACTTCTCAAAAAGTTTTTAAAAAATTTTTAAATTTTAAATTTTTAATAAAAGTGTAGTAATTTAAAATCGTTATAACTCGAAATATTATTTGTCGAATTTCAAAATTTTTTCATTTAATTAAACAGAAATATACAAATTTTAATTTTCATTCACTATTTTTAAAATATTAATTTTTTAAAAAATTAAAAATTTTTAGATTAAAAATTACGAAAAAAATTATGCAACTTATTTTTAAAAAATCATATTTTCCAAAGTAAATATTTTTTTCAAATTTTCTGAATCAAAATTAAAGTAAAATAGTTGAAAAAGACATGTTACAAGTTTCAATCATTTATCTTTAACGGTTCTTGACTTATAGAAATTTAAAGACGAGAAATGGGGAAAAAAACCCATCATGCAGAAAAACGCACTTACAGGTTTAAAAAACTATTGGCTACTATTAGAATGTTGAAAAAAAAATAACAATTTCTCCTGTTCTAATTAAGATAGAAACATGGTTTAAACGTCATTTTAAGCGCAAACGAACACACAAATTTTTAATGCAATAAATTTTTTTTCAAAAATTCGAACAATTTTGTGTCCTGGACCCCCTTAAACGAGGATTTTTCTGTGATATATCCGGAGAGAAAAAAATAAGACAAAACCGAAGAATGCGGAATACAGCATTTTAAAGAGCCCTATACAAAAGCATTTTTACTTTTGTAATGATCTATTCTCTTCTCCCTTGACATGTTTTTAACATTGTTGTTAATGTTTAAAAACTTCGCTATAATTCACTCTAAAATGCTAAATTTGTTTGTAGCTCATTTTATATCAATATACTACTTCCAGTATCACTAACATAATATAGTAGCGATATAAACCTGCATTTTTCTTTCTAAGATTTGGTTTCACCTTTTCCGCACGAACTGTAGTCAGATTTGTGACGTAATATTTTGTTTTATCTGAAACATCACCTTCGATTAAAAAAAACAGATCATGATTGCGAAGTTTTCTTGAATTAATCAAGAATATGTGATAAACCACTCCGTCGTCAAGGCATATAAATCACGGCTAATTACTTTCCTTAATCTCAGTCTTGTTTGGTCTCATAACGAAACATAAGTAAGAATTTTCGTTGCAAATTAGCTCCCTAATTTCTCTCTGCGAATAAAAAATTGTTTTAATTGTGTCGAAATTAGGATAAATCACAAGTTTTCTTGAATAAAATTCTCGTCTGTTTAACTATGTTTTCGAGATCATAAATTAAAGTCATTTCGAGTGAAAAGCTTGTTTTTTTATGAGTAATACGAACATTACAAAAGATTAGAGCACAAGTAAATTATTATGTTACGTATTCAAAATCTCAAATATTTAGATGCATTAGTTTCACTCGTAAGAATTTAATGCATTACTCTGTAATTCGGAACTGATGTTTACCCACCAGATTGTTATAATAACTTTTCTTAAATGGGTTAATTCATTCCATATAAATGGCTCCCTTCATAACATACCTACGATAGAAATATGTAACACACACACAAATTTCAGATAGTCTCTTATAACAAAACTACCGCGGGTTATTAACGCAGGATTACTTATCGTTGCTTACCTCTTTTGTATGTATGTATGCATGTGTTATGTATATATATATATATATATATATATATATATATATATATATATATATATATATATATATATATATATATACATATATATATATATATATATGTCAAAATTTTGACTCGTTTTGGTAATTTTCTGTTTAACTGTTTACTGCTTGCCCAAGCGATACAGACTGGGTTTGGCGGGCTGCCAAAATTATCACTCGCGACGCAGGACATGATATGGAGGAACGTAATCCCACGTTAAAATAGTCACTAGTATTAAAACCTGTTAACAAATTTGGATCTGGTATGGTATTGCTTTTAATTTTACATCTGATTTTAATGAATTGGGATACTTAATAGCTTCAATTTCCTTTTCTTAATCCCCGGACATTGAAATAAATAAATTAATTATACTCAGACACGCGTGGAAAATAAATAAATTAATTATACGAGACTGTGCGTTATCTGTCCGTCAGTCAGTTACGTAACTGTTTTATATTGATTATTATGGATTTAAGATGCTTCGGCTTATTTCTTCTCCACAACTACCTTGAGTTTGCCAATTCACATTAAGTATTTGATTTTGTTTGATTGTTCTATTTAAACAATTTATTTGGGACAGATTAAGGTTATTTATTTAGGTGTGGTTAAGTCTGAGATCTTATAAGGAGTACTACTTAAGTTAGAGGTTCATCGATATTCTTGATCATCCAGATTAGAGCTATATGTTTAAGTAGTGATAAGTTTTGTGTCTATTCTTTGAGTTATAGTTTTGATTTCATACCACAGGATTTTCAGCAATATCCAGCCCCTTACAAACAAAATTTCAGGTAGTCTCTTCTAACGAAACTACCGAGGATTATTAACGTAGGATTACTTATCGTTGCTTTCCTCTTTTGCATATATGTATGATGTGTTATGTATATATGTATCTATATATATGTACGTATGTACATATATATATATATATATATATGTGTGTGTGTGTGTGTGTGTGTGTGTATGCCGGAATTGGTACTTCCCGACCAATATTTTAAACCATTGTAGTCCGAACATCTTTAAATCGTCTTGCAGTCCGTGGTCTGGTGGCGAGGACAGTCATAAAATTATTAAACTCCATCCAGCAATCAAGGTGTTTACACAATAGCCATAAAACAGTCCAATTAATTTTCCGAACGTATTTATTTAAACCAAATCTGGTGCTCAGTTCCATAGTAAATTAAAATGATTCCCATCCCTTCCCATAAACACTTACCGCCGAGTCTTTACCTTTGCCTAACTTTCCATGACTCTAAAATTAACCCCTTTTGTTCTTAATCTTTTTATTGATCATGCATGCCTCAACTGACGCGCTATGATGCTCTTTACTTATGCGTGATGTCATTTCGAATGTTCTATGCTGACTAAACAGTTTCTATCTTAGCGCCAATCTCAAGGCTATACGTCTACTTTAAAAATTCTCCCATGTGGATCTGCGGAATTGAATCAAGTCGAACCTTAAACGCTATTTTCACTGCAATGCATTACTCCGATTATTTGAAAACTCCCAGACTTTAATTGATAAATCCTATACTTTATAAACAAAATCCCATTTTTATGTCGCGCGATCGCCCACCACATATTTTAGTCTCACACACACACACACACACACACACACACACACATATATATATATATATATATATATATATATATATATATATATATATATATATATATATATATATATATATATATATATATATATATATATATTTATATATATATATATATATATATATATATATATATATATATATATATATATATATTATATATATACAGGTGGTTATCAAAATAATAGAAACACTAAGAACCTTTATTAATACGGCGCAGAATCACCTTTGTCGTGTATTACCACCTGATTCACCTTGGAATTGGATTATACAAGTCATGAATAGTGGTTAAATATATATTATACCATTCTTCAGAGAAAAATCATGAAAGTTCCTGTAGAGATGCTGTGGTGGATATCAATACCTAGCTCTACCCGCTTATACAGATCACAGTGGTTGAATGATATATAGTCGGGGGGAATGCAAAGGGCAAGATAAGATATTTGACTTCTTTTTCATGCTCTCAAACCAATACATGATAGATTTAGCTGTATGTATAGGGGGATTATCATCCTGGAGAACGCCATCTCCTGCAAGAAACAATATTTGTACCATAGGATGGACTAGTGAGCTGAAATTTCGACATAGTCCTTCCCATTCAATCTCCCTTTTAGGATTACACTAGGACATGAAGAAAACCATGAGATGCCATACCAAACCCTGATAGATCTATCTCCATGATTGACAGTTGAGATGAGACAGCCAGAATCTTACGTTTGTGTAGGTGTTCTCTAGACTTACGCACGTCCTGTTGCAAGGAACAATGTGAACAATGATTCGTCAGACCAAATGCCGTTTTCCGACATATTACTCGACCAAGATTTGCTCTCGTGGTAACATTGTAGAGGATATTTTGTATTGGCATGTATTACGAGTGGTTTGGGAATAGCTACTTTCCCGTAAATGCTTTGTTTGTGAAGTTCCCTTCTACTTCTGATGGTTGATACCGGAACATGCAGATGAAGATTGGGCTCTTCGGTCATTTTAGTTGCAGTTGTTTTCTTTCTTCATGTCACAATCCGCTTCAATATCTCGTCCGTCTCTTTCTCTCAGCTCTTCCTTTCATCCACTATTCTGTTTGGCAAAGGATGTTTTTCCGTGCACTCTGTATGCTATCATGACTTTCGATATCATAGCTCAAAAAACACCGATTATCCTGGGGGTTGCAGTAACAGATACTCCAATTTAAACCCGCTCCAACAATTTGCCCTTTTCGCAAGGTCTGCAAGGTTTGACATTTTAAGCTGTTCCCCCCCTGAAGCACGATGCCCTTAGTTTCATTACTGCTACCTGACAGTCGAATAATACATACACTATATTATATAAAAAAAATACCGGTGGCCAGACTTGATTTTTAAGGAATACGAAGCACATTCATAAACACCACTGATATTGATAGGTGTTTCCATTATTTTGATAACCACCTGTATATATATTTTTCTTGAGAGAGTCCTTGTCCTCGAACGGCGATTACATAAGAAAAAGTACTGGTGGTAATCGCATGAGTAGTAATCAACAGATCACTAGTTCTGAACCCCACGTAATTGCAGCGCGCGAAAAAGAACAAAGCTGGAAATTAGGGATTATTTTTGGAGAGGTAGGTCGTACGTCGCGGGAATGAGAGATGAGGGGAATAGCAGCTTAGCAGATTGATTTGAATTTAATAAATGTCAATAAAGAAAGTCCTTAATTGTTATTTAAATAGTCTTTCTTTGCCCTAGGCCTCTTTTTAATGACTGCCATTAAATGTTAATTAGTAGATAAAAGGTTACGCGGTGTAAGCACCGTGTCATATATATATATATATATAATGTCAAAATTTTGACGCATTTTGGTACTTTTCTGATAAACTGTTTGTTGCTTGATCAAGCGATGCAGACTGGGTTTGGCACGCAGCCAAAATTATAACTCGCGATTAGGACGGTTTTTGTGTCTGAAATTTTGCTTTCCGGAGGACCGTTATGGAGGAACGTAATCCTACGTTAAAAAATAATTTCTTTACAACCGGTTAATAAAATACCAACTTAGCTAAGAAACTTTTACTCGTTGCTGATCAATTTCGTATTTAATAATACAATAAAAAATTTTAAAAACAAAGTTTACTTAGACAAAGGATGGAATCCCTTCAGGTGTCACCCAGCAACCGCGTCTTTGACGTCACCCTGAGCTGCGTCTAACTCATTTTATCATTTATTTGTTGTTCGCTTTTAACGTGCTAAGGAATAAATTAAGGCAATTATAGTCTTTGACTAATAATGATGTCCTAATTTGCTTCATATGACAAAAAATATTAATTAACTGAAGACTGGTTACGTATATATATCATTACACAAATTTTTAATCATTAGTTTTCTGAGGGGTAAATTAAGCTTATTGACATTTGTTGAGAATTTAATAAACTTTCACGAATTATTCTATGAATCTTCTATGCTGGTGTAACATGGAAAAATGAATTTCTATTTGTTGTTTTTGTCAAACTGATATAATATCTATTAGTGTCAGAACATTGAGATGATCGATTATTTTATAATTTTATTTATTTATTAAACATTTTAGATTTGATTTAGATTAATAGGAAATCAAATCATTTTACTCTTAGAAAGTTATTTTTTTAAATTATTATTATTACTGCACATACCCGAAGCCTATATGTTTAAATCAATGAATTCAATCAACATGTGAAATGATCTTGATTAGTGTAGTCAATATTATTAGCATCTTCATCAGCAAAGAGTCTATCCAGTAAAATTTCTATGTTTTTTCCTGTTTAAATTTCATTGTTATTTAACTAATACCAAAACTAACAGTATTAGTAAAATAACAATCAGTAAAAATCAGATTATGGGGAGTAAAAAAAATCAAATCAACTTACTGGATCTAATGCAAATATCAATTTATGAAAAGTTATCTCCATCCATAAAACAGAATACGACAACTTCGCAAAATTTCAGATGAAGTATATGAAATTAAGATTCGGATTTATTTGACTGTAGTAATGTATTTATCCATGTAAAAAAGTTTCTTTTAAGGCTGTATTAAAGCTAGCGTGATTTTGTGATAATTTTTAAATGACTCACTACAAGTGATCTAATTTAATATAAAAAAACTAGCTGAATACCCGTGCTGCGCTACGGAGTACATTCGAATTAAATTCAATGATCAACGTATGCAATTAATGCCAATATATATATATATATATATATATATATATATATATATATATATATATATATATTTACAATAAATACAACGGTCAATGTATGCAATTAATGCCAAAAAAATGTATTTATAAGAAAATCGTAACAGATATTTTTATAGACAAAATAATGTAGAAGAAATTATTCAAATTAAATATAATAGTCAATGTATGCAGTTAATTTGTATGTTTAATATCTATAAAACATACTATTTTGAATTAAATTCTTAAAAATCTTCCATCTCAATTAATCTAGGGGTTAAATTTTATCTTTTACCGGTATTTCAATATTTTTTCTCAATTCATTTCGTTGTTATGCTCGTGACGCAAAATTAATTTAAAGTATCACAAAAAGAAAAGAAACCACGTGATCAGCATTTAATAAATTAAATTCTAAAAATTAATCTTTAAAATTTCACCAAAAATCAGAAAATGGAGGTAAAGATTCGAAAATTATTTCATTTTAAAGGCATTTTTATGATCTTTCTCGTGATATAAATTTTATAACCCTTCGATTATTATTTTAAATGCAAAACTTAAGAACAATTACAAAAACAGCTTAAAAATTTAATTTTAAAAAATCTAAGAAGAATTTTTCAAAATTCTTTCTTAGTGCACCTACACTATAAGAAGAATAGCCATGAAAAATTTCAGCCCTTTAGGTCTAGTGGTTTGGTCTGTGCGTTATCTGTCAGTCAGTCAGTCACGGAACTGTTTTATATATATAGATTAAGTCGAGGAGAAATTGACAGATTTTAATGAAATTCGTAATTCGTACGTTTCGTATGGTATTCGTATGGCTGCTGTTTTCAAACCCTATTGGATTCGCTCACCTCAATGTTGACCTATGGAGAAAATTTGTTTACTATTTACATCCACATAAACGCTGATAATACAATAAAAATGGTATTTTCAGATAGTCTGAACTTTTCTGCACCTTGCAACAGGATTAATTTAATAAATTTCGTCCACCAAAGAAATTTATGAGCGTTTAAAACACACTATACCAGATTTTTTTACCCGAATAATTTAAATTTTAAAGTATTTGGATATTAAAAAAATGCCTCAGGGTATAAAATTTCTTTCTCTATTACAGTACAATATTAAAAAATTATTTCAAGCCAAGTCGGCAATCCTTGGACACATTTTCTCCATAGGTTAACATTGGCGTGAGCAAATCTAATAGGGTTAGTACAAAACAGCCATAAATTTACATATACTTCGCAAACACAAAACGGAAATCTCCTTTATCTACACGCGTCTCGTAAACATCCGGAACACAGAGAAGTACGCATTAAAATTTTAATTTTCCATATATTTCATCAGACTTAAAGCTCTAGCAAATGATAAAAAGGTACCAAAAAATAACGCCACTCATTTCAAAAAATCTTCTCTTTTTATCAAAAAGTATTTTATGCGAAAATAGTCTAACCAGACCTTTAAATTCCCCACATAAAAAAGTTTTGTGTCGTTTGCAGATACAATTTTCCTAAATTACCTGCATTATTTTGAACAAATGTGGTTCTTTAGAGGCTTTTATTATTTTAAAGGTCATAAACTGACCGCTGGGAATGATAAACCAAGGGTAGTGACGCGATAAAGAAGAAAAAAACATTTATGTACGTTCGAAAAAGCAATATTAATAGAATTTCGCTGTAAACTGAAATTTGGTTCTTAAATTAATCGGGGAAAAATATATATATATATATATATATATATATATATATATATATATATATATATATATATATATATATATATATATATATATATATATATATATATATATATATTATATCTTTTAATATTGTTTTATAGTCAGTCAACATCTTTTACAATCAGTTTAAAAACCTTTATTTGTGTTTACTATTTTCAGTTTATTACTTTTAATTAAATACATTTTTACTTCTTTTTAACGAGAATTCTTAAGTAAAAAATAACTTTCGGTTTTATTTTCGAAATTTCTGCATTCATTAGACTCAATTATTATGTATATTTCATGTACTACGCAAAAAAAGATAGGATATTAAATGCATCTATACCTTTGGCAAATTAAAAACGAGGAGAGTTTTAGTTTCAATTGCAGCTTAACTATTGATTCCAACTGTAACGTGGAGTTTATCGTTACAGTTTTCTTATTAATTGCACTCACTTTAAATACGAGTAATTATTAATTTAAAGGATGTAATCACCTTAATGTTTGTAATGTTAATATTAATCTTAGGATCTTTCGCTATAAGCATTTTAGCGTAATTCATGTATCGCCTCTTTTTTACGTGGGAGGTCTAAAATGGTATGTCTTTACTCCAGTACTATCTATTGATAGCTTCCGCTATTTTGTTCAGCAATGTAGTTTTTCCAAGAACCCAATTTAAAAGTAGTTTCGTTTATTTGAAACTGCAATTTACTCGTACAGATAATTGGATGTTTTATGGCTTGTTGCCGACCTGTTAAAAAGGACCGGACGTTTTCCATCTAGGGGGTCGTAGAAATTGCTTTTTAATTGGCGTTAGGTACAATGGCGCTGACATTCCGTATCTATTTCCCAGACTTTAATCTACGACATCTGTTGGCGACGCCAACCATCCCCGTGCATCCCCGTGAGAAAATTCTTAAAAGGTTCTCCTCTTGGGCTCGAGCGAGTTTCGCCAATCATATTCGGCGCCGCTTCACGTCACTCTTGGCTAAGTCCAATCAGCGGCCGTCCCACTCTTTTCAGTCTTGCACTCTTTAAAAGTAGGCCGTCCCACTCTTTAAAAGTAGGAAATTTTATTTGCTTATCACCTGAAAGCTTGAATCCAATTGTCAAATCTTTTCTTGGATAATCTAAATCTTTGGTTGTCTGATCTCAATCTGGAAAAAATAACAGGTTTCTGAAATTGGACAATCCAATGAAGAGTTCGAATCCGATGACTTCCTTAGTCAGAACATTTGAAAAATGAGAGATTCCGAGTTTGGAAATGACAGGGCCGTGGCCGCCTTGTGGTACATCGCGCCTACTACAGCGCGCTGGCTTTCGGTGCTGAGGGTGCTTGGATCGAATCGAATACCGGCGATGCGCCACTAAAATGCCTATATAGTGCCTATATATTGCCCCCCCCCCATAATAAAATGGCCAGCAAAAACTGCGGTGAATTATAGGCGAATGTCTTCAAGACAAGTGCCTCCGCATTGTTTTAAAAAAAAGTTTGAAAATGACATATACAATGACATCTGATATTCCAACTGCAAATGATACTATCGCTAAAATACAAGCACAAGTAGATGCACAAGATAACGAGGCGGACAATGATTTCTATACAATAATGAGGAATTTAATCTCCCACATACTCATTGAGTTTGGAATATTTGAATAAATGGAGAACATTTTTTTCAATTTAAAGAAAAGTCTGACGGCAACATTAAACGGAAAAGGATATAAAAAATTAGAAGAAAATTAATGAACTTCTTTTTCGTGTATGAAATTAATAATAAATCATAATATTTTCATGCAATATTGGGTGTTTTCGTGAGCACTAGAATTTAATAAGCAAAAGTACTGGTCCATTTGTGTTCCTCGTGAACGAGTTCAACTGCATGTTATATTTTAAGAATGCCCCTGTCACCTTCAATAGATCACTACCTTGAATAAGAAAGGAATATCTAACATGAGTAATCTTGTCTGCTAGCCTAGTATATGGCTGAAAGCATTTCATGAAGGACCATTTCTCATAATTCAAATGATCCACAGTTCATAGAAAAATGAAACTCGAAAGCATGAAACTTAAATGGCTCACAGAAAAGTCAACTTGACACTTTAGCATTTTCAGACGAAATGTACACAGCTGGGATATTAAGTTGAGAATATTTAACCATTTTGCTTAGTATCATTACGAGGGTAACAGAAAACTAGAATTGGAAAACCAGTAAACAAAAACCAACATGCATGAAAGTTCGGAGATTCTGGAGCTTTTTCAAGTGTCTATGTACATTTGAAGAAGCCCGGTGGTGCAGTGGTTAAAAGCGTCAAGCTGCCACGCCACAGGTCCAGGGTTCGATCCTGCGACTGGGCAAGGTCGACTCATCCTTTCATCCCGTGAGTGGGTCGATAAAATGAGGACCAAGTATGCTTGGGAACTAATCTCTGGGGGTTCCATGTCAACACCAAGATGCATGAAAGTGCGTGGATTCTGGAGCTTTTTCAAATGTCTATGTTCATTTGAAGAAGCCCGGTGGTGCAGTGGTTAAATGCGTAAAACAGCCACGCCACAGGTCCAGGGTTCGATCCTGCGACAGGGCAAGGTCGACTTATCCTTTCATCCCGTGAGTGGGTCGATAAAATGATGAACAAGCATGCTTGGGAACTAAACTCTGGGGGTTCCACGTCAGGTTGACCACCTGACTGAGACATATGCTGTATGGCGCCCCAAGCCCACGATCAAGGAAGCGGAAATGGGCACCGCCGACCTTGGTCCACAGTGGATTGTTGCGCCATGAGTTTAGTTTAGTTTTTTTTGTGTAAATTTGAAAATCATATAAAATATTGTACTGAAAAATAGAAATGTTACATTTATCATGGACAACTGTTCAGTGTAAACTCTTCAAAGATATAGTAATGGTATTTCTGGCATCAAACGTTATTACTTAAACCCATTCACTAAAGATTTGTTTGTGATTTTAAACTATACTTTTAAAATGGTCACTTTAAATTGTCAAAATTCAAATGACAAATTTAATGTTTTTAAAAACTCGTTTTTTACTGCCCTGTTCAAAAAACCTTGCAGTTAACTATTTAAAATAGTTTTTTTTATTTCTCTGTATGTTAAATTAAACAAAAATTTACGGCTATTTTTGATTTAACAAACTCAAGGATCACAGTTAAATAACGGAAACTGCGTTTCCATACTTAAACAAACAAAAAAGGTGGCCAAAAATTTTTAACAGAAATAGGAAAGAAATGAGCCTTTAATAATAAGATAAGAAAAGGCAAAACCTATAAGGTTGGAAAATTTTACTTGGATTATTATCTGTGGAGAAAATTTCTTGAATGAAACTTTTAAAACTTTTCTTTAAAAAAGATCTTTTCCATATTTATTAGGTATTGAAAACGGGATAACGTAGAAACTATTTTAAAAAATGTTACATATAATTTAGGGAATATTGCAAGAAACTGAAAGTTAATAGTTTGAAATCACATTCTGTTAAAACAAAGCCAATTTTATGCATTAAAGGAGAGAAAATATTCAAAAAATTCCCTAAAATAGAATTTTAAAAGGGGATGTCTCGGAAATATGTTTATCCAATTACATAGATTCTAGATCATTAAATTCTTAGAGGTCTACCGTGTATAAATAATGAATCAAACTTCTCAATGTATCATTATTACCATATTTTTATTAACTCCCTTTCTTGTTTGTTTGTTTGTTAGTTTCTGTGTTTGTCCAGTAGAAATCTTGCAATCGATTTTTAACTAACTTCCCGACTACCTACACATTTTAAACTTTTAGAGTAGCTCAGAACACGATGACAATGCATTCTTTTGATACTTTTAGCCATCTTTAAGCAGTATTGAATTCATTTTCAATTAATTTTGTTTTGCAGAATTGTGCAGCCATCTATCGTCCAGGACGGGAACGAAAAGTTAAACGCAAGTTAACATCCAATTAACCTCATTTTCTTTCAAGTTGATGGGATAATTCATCAAAATAATTTTTAAAAAGTATTTATTAATACATAGAATTGTCAAGTTTATATGATTCAACAGAAAATTTAAAAACATGGTATATACAAAGTTATTTTTATCTTGTAATTATTTTTGTCGTGAGATGTTTTTGGGGTAATATCAAGTAATGCCCTTTTTTTAAGGGAATCCAGGACACATTTTAAAATTTTTATTTATTGAGTTAAAATTTTGAATTTTTTTTGCTATCGTTAACCATATAATTTGTAATCAAAATCATATCACAAAACTTCTTATAAAGTTTTTTAAAAAGTGGGGTAAATTAAAATCGTTATACACTACTGGCCACCCAAATTGCAACACCAAGAAAGACAAGAGATATCACAACAAAATTTATTTTGTAGATAACATGTTGACCAAGTATCAAATGATTAAATTTATAGACTTCTG
Source organism: Dolomedes plantarius (assembly GCA_907164885.2). NCBI lineage: Eukaryota > Metazoa > Arthropoda > Arachnida > Araneae > Dolomedidae > Dolomedes > Dolomedes plantarius. The sequence continues at coordinate 69,507,280 of OU015498.1, read as the reverse complement.
TGAAGTGTGGTTCCTGCCAAAATCAGTAGCCAGAGTAGCCGCCATTGTTGGAGATCACCGCTGCCACACGCCTCGGCATTGATTCAAAGAGACTTTAGATGAGTTCTTGGGGTACAGCAGACCAAGCAGCTTCCACACGTTGCCAAAGTTGATCTGCTGTGGCAGCTGGGGATGGAATCTGGGTCAATCGTAGAGCAACCATGGACCACATGTTTTCTATCGGTGAAAGATCCGGAGAGCGAGGCGGCCAGGGAAGCAATTCAATCTGGCGATTAACGAAAAACCGTTGGACAATGCGTGCCACGTGTGGTCGCGCATTATCCTGTTGAAATATGGCTGTGGGCAAGCCCTGAAGGTAAGGAAGGACAACTGGCTCCAACACCTCGGAGATGTAGCGCTGGCCGTTTAAAGTACCGGCAATGCGTACTAGAGGTGTGCGAGAGTGATATCCAATACCGCCCCATACCATAATACCCGGTGCAGGACCAGTGTGGTGGTGCATAACGCAGCTGTTCAGCATCCTCTCTTCACGGTGTCTCCAGACTCGAATGCGACCATCATGGTGTTGCAGACAGAAGCGTGACTCGTCAGTAAAGACAATTTCATTCCATTCTGCCGTCCACACCCTTCTGTCATCGCACCATTGGCGGCGGAGACGTCTGTGGTTCTGCGTCAAGGGTAGACAAAGCAATGGACGTCTTGCGGACAGACCAATCTGCTGTAAACGGCGTCGAATGGTACGCGCAGACACTGGATGATGCGTTACAGACTGCATGTGCTATGCTATGGTTCGTGATGTGACTGAGCGATCCGTCACTGCCATGCGCACAATTTGCCTGTCATCACGTGAAGTGGTGCGCTGATGTGGATGCGATCGAACACGCCGGTCCGTCGTACCCTCCTGCATCCAACGATCACATATCCGCATTACAGTTGTTTGGTTTCGTCCAACACGACTACCGATTTCCCTGAAAGATAATCCACAATTTCGGTAGGCCACTATCCTTCCTCTGTTGAACTTGGATACTTGATCAAAAGATGATCGCTGTTTTCGACGAGGCATAATTGATCGTTTTTTTGAAAAAAACCACAAGAAAAACACAATTGCCGAACTTGAAATCGTCGAAATCTCCAAGCCTTAAATAGCGCTTTGAAGTGGCGCCACAGGCGCGCGTGATGTGCGTCTGCGCTTAAACTCTAATCATTTGCATATCTCACCTCCGCTAATGCATGTTGTAAATGTCATGTTATTTGCATGTTTCCTTCAGGGTGTTGCATTTACAGTGGCCAGCAGTGTAAATCGAAATATTATTTGTCGAATTTCAAAATTTTTCCTTTAATTAAACAGAAATATATAGTAAGTTTTAATTATGATTCATCGTTTTTTTATATTAATTTTGAAAAAAATTAAAAACATTTAGAATAAAAATTTTTAAAAAAAGTTATGTAACTTATTTTTAAAAAATCATATTTTCAAAACTAAATATTTTTCAAATTTGCCGAATCAAAATTAAAGTGAAGTAATTGAAAAAGACAAGTTCCAAGTTTGAACCATTTATCTTTAGCGGTTCTTGACTTATAACAATTTAAAGACGAGAAATTGTGAAAAAAAACCATCATGCGGAAAAACGCATTTCAAGTTTAAACACAGATTGGCTACTATTGGAATGTTGTAAAATAAAAATTAATATCTGCTGTTGTAATTAAGACAAAAACATGATTTAAACGTCATTTTAAAAGGAAAAGAACACAAAAATTTTTAATGCAATACATTTTTTTAGAAAATTTGAAGAATTTTGTGTCCTCGACCCCCTTAAAAAAATAAATAAATAAATGAAATGAAATTACACCGAATCAAATTATTTTTCTACTTGAAATGTCTTTTACGTATCCTAAGCTGTTAAAAACCATTATATTTCTTTTATATTTTTGCTTGGTTTAAAGAAATGAATACTAAATGTAGTTGGATACCTTAAATGGGACGTAAAATATTGCTAATTAAAAAGACCTTAATCAGCAATCGAAGCTCAAAAAGTTAAACTCAGTTCTTTTATCATTTACAAAATTTGTAACCGTCTACCTATAAATTTGTATATCTTTAATAAACATCGATATATATTTAAACTTTAACCGATCTTTACAGTTATGTAAGTTAAGTGCATTTAGTCGTTAGTCCGTCTAATGACTTAGCTCCGCATGAATAGTCAAAAAATTTTGGCCTGTATGGTAACCACTTTACGAGAAGTTAATGCATTTACATAAAACTTAAATTGGAGACGAAAGTCAAGAGTTAATGCAGTTTTATATCTTATGGGACTTTTGCCAATTAAACTGCACTCTGCAATGTTAGATTTTATAAATTAAAACAAATTTTCTCTGCTTAGGAGAGGGGGCAAATTTATTTATCCCCCCCCCCTTTCATCACACGAACTTAAGAGACTCATTTGTTGTTAAGTAACTTTGTGATTTTTTGGTCCCGTAAGAGATATTTACTGAAACGTTTAATTCATTTGACTTCCAGTAACTTAATGCAGTTTCAATAGCTACATGTAATTTGCACTCCGTGAGAATTTTCGATGTTTCCAAAAGAATTAGCTAAGAGAAAAAACACAGATGTATTCAGATGCTAAGCAATAATATAGTTAATTAATGATTTACTAGAAAGTGTATTTAAGAATTCGAAATTCTTAAATAAATTATTAATCCTTATTAAAGGAATCTTAATATTCGGAAAAAAAAGAATTCTCATTTAATTCTTTTCGAGCTGAGTCATTGCGTGTTATGGACACATTGTTTACATTTTTAAAAAATCTTGTAACAACCAACTGCCAGGGAAGAGGATCGAAATCACGTCCCATTCCTCGAGACACATGCTTTACCAATCGAACCAGTCAAGCAATGTCAAAATAAAATTCAGGTAGTCTCTTCTAATGAAACTACCGCGTTTTATTAACGTAGGACTACTTGCCGTTGCTTACCTCTTTTGTATATGTATATATGTATATATATATATATATATATATATATATATATATATATATATATATATATATATATATATATATATATATATATATATATATATATATATATATATATATATATATATATATATATATACGTATGTATATTTATACATATATGTATGTCAAAATTTTGACGCATTTTGGTACTTTTGTGTTTTATTGGGTTTGGCGCGCCGCCAAAATTATAACTCGCAAGGTACGGACGGACGGTTCTAGAGTCAGAAATTTTGCTTTCCGGAGGACCGTTTTGGAGGAACGTAATCCCACGTTAAAAATGTTATTTATTGGGACTTTCATTTTCTATATACCCTATTTTATGAATTCAGAGACAAAGAATGTTAGCAGGAAAATGGTTTTTTTTTAAACTTATTTACTTATTTACTTACCGTATTTTTTTAACCATAAGACTCACTGGACGATAAGACTTACCTCAAATTTTTGGGAGGAATTTTAGAAAAGAATATTTTGTATTTTTTCAGGTATATTTTCAATTTTTTACTTAATAACGATAAAAAATATATATAATAAATATTATAAATAATATACACCCATACCTCGCTTTACGGCCTAGATACGGTCCGGAAAAGTTGTCCGTAAAGCGAGAAGTCGTATAACGAATCAATTATTTTGATATAAACCCATACAAATTTAATTTGATCTGTTCAAATTTTTTTATAAATAATATAGTTTTTAGTTCATAAAGTATTTTATTTTTTTATTTCCTATAAAAATGCTTACATAAAAATAAATGTACAAAACAATGCAATAAAACACAGAAATTCAAAAAAATAAACGTATAAACAAAACAAAACAAGAGAAAACATATGCACATAGAATTAAGAACATAAAATAAAATGTTTAAAAACAACTGTTTTAATGTGATGACGAACATTAACATGAAGAATCACTAAGCTATAATATGCTACCATCATCACTTTTCGCTGTTGTGGCCGTACAACGAAAGATTGTGGGCCGTAAATCGAAAAAGTGCCATAATTAAAAAAGGCCGTTATAGCGAAATGCCGTATAAAGAGTGGCCATATACCAAGGTATACGTGTATATAAAATATACATAATATATATATATATATATATATATATATATAACAAAATATTCATTTTATTTTAGACGCACTGATGCAATTTTAAATCGATTTTTTTATGTAAACAGATATTTTTTCTGTAAACAGAAATTTTTTTATGTAAACTGTTACGGTGCAAAAGCGTCGCAACATTCGGCACGGATGAAGGAATCAATTAAGAAATGATCGAGTTAAGAGAAGCAGTGACGAGTGATAAATGAGCGAGGGACGTGGACATAGTTTAGAAAAGAAACAGGATGTTTAAGTGCCATTAAGGATGAAAAGAAACCGCCCAAAGAAAATTTACAATGTGGGGTATACTTAAACCAGACGCAGATGTGAAATATATAGGAAGAGGAGCACACTAACGAGGAAATGCATTGAATAGTGATGGTATGGGCTAAGTGGTGAAAATCGGAAACAGATGATATTCGAGAAGATGGGAATATGGCCGTGGGAATAATGATGATGGAGGCGAGTGGCCCCACCTACGAGAGGCGGAGAAAAAGAAGGTTCTGGAAAGAAATGAGTAGCCCAATAGAATAGAAATAAAATATCTCTGACCAATAAGAAAACGAGGGAATGACCAGATCAGATGATGCGGGGATCCTAAAAAATCATTACGACCGAGGAGCAGCAAGGACGAAGACCTAGACCGTAGTTAAGAGCATGAGCCGAATAATTAAGTTAGAATGAGAAAGCTCGAATTGAAACTTAGCCAGCGTATGATAAATTAATATAGCTTGACGCTTTATTTGCACCGATGTCCCAAATCGTAAATAGTAGGCAGTGATTAACATCGAGAATAACCAGATGCTATGAAAGAATAGAGCCGGCCGACCACGTGGAAGCAGAGTGCCACATCCCGAGAATCGAATTGCCTGAGCAGTATGACCCACCGTATGCTACAATCTGAAGTTACGGACCCTGAAGGAGCGCCGCAACCATAGACGGGTTTGAAAGGAGGGTTCCAAGCTGACGCGAGCGCATTTAATGGACTGCAGACGAGTTTATCAAAGGAGGAAGAATCGAAAGACCAAGTCCCCGACAATGCCAGCGCTTTAAATTGACTTCATGAGAGTTCATCAATGGAGGTATGTGTCGTTTGTGCTCCTTATTGACTACTGGTTTTAAATGTGTGCCCTCGCGATTTCTCATTCATACACTACGTATTCCGAATGTATATACTATAGATCTTTCTATTAGAAATTGATATAACGTTGAAATATGATGTTATTATGAGTTGATGAACGGGTTATAAAATCCATTAAATGAGAAAATATTGTAGTAAAGGTATAATAATTGTTAAGAAAGTACTAGTGATAATTGTAGTGTAAGAAGTAAAATAAAAAGAGTTATAATGATATTGACTGAAACTGTAAATGAAGAGATTAGTTGTGAGATCATAATGTATTAATAAATGTATCCGTTATTATATCAATCGGATAATCTGTCATTCTTCAAAAACCACAACGCAATGCTTAAATCTACATATATTAATCATATCACTGGGTATCATAATTAATAGCCCCAATAATACCCATTACATAAACTATCGGTTTCACCTCTCCAAACATCCATGCTAGTTAGTATTCTACTAAGGTGATGAGGAAGTGTTATTTCCAGTGAGTTTCTCGTACATGATTCCTCCTTTCTTATTGGCGTTAATGATGCCGTATGCTGGCCTGTATGTATTTTTCTTAATTTCTTATTAATTTCCTGAAATTATTTTTTGGTGACGCTAATTTTTAATTTGGTGAACTTCCGATGTGCGTTTTATTAATTTTCCATAATAATTCTATGACGCTAATTTTTCCCTCGGAGAATTTTCGATGTGTGTTTTATTAATTTTCCATAATAATTCTGTGACGTTAATTTTTCATTTGGGTGAATTTTCGTTGTGCGTTTTATTAATTTTCCATAATAAGTCTATGGAGCTAATTATTTACTTGGAGAATTTTCGTTGTATGTTTTATTAATTTTCCATAATAATTCTATGATACTAATTTTTCAATTGGGGAATTTTCGTTGTGCGTTTTATTAATTTTCCATAATAAGTCTATGGAGCTAATTATTTACTTGGAGAATTTTCGTTGTATGTTTTATTAATTTTCCATAATAATTCTATGATACTAATTTTTCATTTGGGGAATTTTCGTTATGCGTTTTATTAATTTTCCATGATAAGTCAACGGTGCTAATTGTTTACTTAAAGAATTTTCGTTGTATGTTTTTTTAATTTTCCATAATAATTCTATGGCGCTAATTTTTCATTTGAGGAATTTTCGTTGCGCGTTTTATTAATTTTCCATAATAAGTCTATGACGCTAACTTTTTAATTGGAGAATTTTTATTGTGTGTTTTATAAATTTTCCATAATAATTCTATGAGGTTAATTTCTCATTTGGTGAATTTTCGTTGTATGTTTTATTAATTTTCCATAATAATTCTATGATGCTAATTTTTCATTTGGTGAATTTTCGTTGTACGTTTTATTAATTTTCCATGATAAGTCTATGACGCTAATTTTTTACTTAGAGAATTTTCGATGTGTGTTTTATTAACTTTCCATAATAATTCTATCTAAGGACGGGTACCATTGTAACGGCCTGGGTCAACAAACAAAATTAGAGGAAAAAATTAATGAATGGTGGGACTTTATAAAAACATATGTTACGAATTTTACGAGTCTATGGTAATCTAGCCAAATTTGAATGTTATTTCCAAATTGGCGTTGGATTTGGTGACTTATTTTGGTCGCCAAATTTGGCGATATTTCGCCACGTTTGACGATATGGTGCCAAATGGTCGCCAACTTGCCATCTAGACCTCTCTAGAAGCTTCTACTGATATATAGCTGGTTGACCGATAGAGGGCGCTTTGGAAGTCTATAGATATACCTGACATTGGCATTGGAACTCAGTGTCCACTGTGCTAACCGCAAACGCCCTCGGGCGTGTCTTCTTAAGAGCTAACACTGTCTCTTTTATCTTTCTTACTTATTCTTATTTTTATACTCCTCCCTCTTGTATTTTTAAAAAAAACCTAGAAATTTACTATATTCTTAGAGCGAATATCTTCCTCATTTTTCTTAAATAACTGTGGCAACTCTGGCCCAGTGGATGCCCGTGCGCCTTGTCATTTTTCTCCCGGGTGCGATTCCCGGCGGTTGCTTTTATTTTACTATTACTTATTTTACTTGTATTGTGTTTTTACTGATAAGGACCTATTTATGATATTTAAGTACCTGCTGAGCAAATATATTTCTGATGCATAATGTTACAGTTGGAGATAAAGTCCTACAGACTTTGGAGCACCGACAAATTGATATACCTGAACCTGAACCTGGAACTCAGTGTTCTTTTCTACTGAGAATTGAATGTGTTGAAGGTGTGTTAGGCGTATTTTATTGAAGACTCTTGTATCCTGACTTGTGTTTTTAGAGTTTTCTGCTGTATAGAAGACAGTTGTTACGTGTTTTCTGCTTGAATTTGTGTAACCGCCTTTAGAAATTACAGAATAATAAATTTGATTTTGTGTGCAGTTTCTGAAGAGATTGTATTCAATCCTAACGAAACCAGGAAAACGGAACACATACATATACAGATGGTGGACAAAATAATACGAACACCTGTGAAATAATGGAAAATCTTTATTAATAGGGGGTTGGACTACTTTTGACTGAAGTACAGATTTAATGCGACGTGGGATAGATGTATAAAGGTCATGGACAATATTTAAAGGAATATTAAGCCATTCCTCATGCAGAGCGGTCTCTAATTCCGAAAGTCCGGATGGAGGTGGAAATCGGGAACGAAGTTTGGACTCCAAATATTGCCATAAATGTTCAATAATATTCAAGTCCGGAGACTGAGGGGGCCAGGCGAGGTGTTCAACTGCATCGTCATGCTCTTCGAACTATTCTTGAACACACCTAGCAGTGTGGATAGGGGCGTTGTCGTCTTGAAAAAGCGGTCGCTCTCCAGGGAATACAGTCTGGATAAAAGGATGGACATGATCCCCTAGAACGCTTAGATAGTGATTGGATTTGATCCTCCCATGCAGAATAACAAGTGGCCTAAGACTGCGCCAAGATATCGCCCCCTATACCATAATGAAGCCACCCCCATGCTTCACAGTCGGCAAGAGGCATTCAGGATGAAACGCTTCTTTCGGCGTTCTCCAGACATAAACGCGTCCGGTCGTCTGAAATAGGGTGAATGACGATTCATCAGACCATATTATCTGTTGCCACTGCTGTGGGGACCAGCCTTTGTGATCTCTGCACCATTGGCGTCGCTTGAAAGCATTAGTTGCTGTCACCAAGGGTTTACGAATTGCCACTCTGCCATAAATGTTCGCAGCATGAAATTCCCTTTTGACAGTTTTTGTTGAAACGGGGTCCTGGAGATGACTGTTCATTTCGGATGTTATCTCGGATAACGATTGCTTGTGCTTTCGGGCTACTATGCGCTTCAAGACCCGTCTATCCCTATCAGCAAGCTTAGACTTTCGGCCACTGTTGTGCTTTGAAGACGTCGTCTTACCCTCTTTCGTGTACGCTGTCATAACGGCTGATACCGTACTCCTTGCAAACCGCAAAAGGTTTGCTGTTTCCGTAATCGATGCTCCACTTAAACGCGCTCCAACTATCCTTCTCTTTGGAACTCTGACAGGTCTGACATTTCAACTTATCACAGACAGTTCGATAGAAGCATGCAACGTAGGTGACTGCTGTTGAGAGACTGATACCTTCCTCTTCCCGCTCACTAGGTGGCAGACTTCTGTTGCAGGTGGCGCGGCTGTACTGCAGGTGTGAAATACGTCATACTTTTTCACAGGTGTTCGTATTATTTTGTACTCCATCTGTATATATATTTGGTTATTTTATATTTTGATCCATGGCCTAGCAGAGACATGTAATTACACTTTGTCTCGAATTTATTCTTCACATATTACCAAATGTACCACCACAGAAAATTTAAGTCCTCTGCTAAATTATGACAAAATATTAAGAATTATTTCTTATTTCCCCCTCTCTCAAAGAAAACCATTATATGCATTCTCAAAATTAATATTCCTCTAAGAAGTCTGTTAATTTCCCAATGAAAGAGTGAAGTATGCAAAACGGCAACATCAATGAGGGTTTAACTCATAAAATAAAAGTTGTAAGTCAAGTTGAAGCTTTAATATTTAATAATATATCTAGTGAAATTATTTAGTTGGTATACGAGGTAATTTTCTTGTAGTTAATTGTATCAACATTGAAAATTATGTTACGACGTTTGTATTTTGCTTTTTATGTGGTTATAAATTGCGTGTTTAAAATGTATATAATGTGTGTTGTATGCTTGCATTTATTTAATGTAATACACACATATATATATGTACTATATGAGGGTATATATATATATATATATATACTAGATTTATTACCCGGCTTCGCTCGGGATTCTTTCTGTTATTATTTATTTTCAATGATTAGCCACTTGTTCGATGTTCTAAAGTTATAACAACTCTTAAACAAATTAATTTCATTTTTTCAGTAATGAAAAATTTATTTATGAACTAATTTGTTGTTATTTTAATACTTGCCAGTACACAACATTTTTTTGTTTCTTTTTTATCATCTGCGACAGTGTATAATTCTGATTGATTACTTGCTCTATTCATTCCCATATATAACTGACCATCCGAAAAACATTCTTCTGTCACATCCAGTCCAGTAACTTTGAATGGATTGAGAACACATTCAATATCAGGAAATCTGATAATTATTTAGAAAAAGTATATACACATATTTCATGCTCGGAATTCTTTCTCAAAACTAAATCGTTTGCTACGTTTCAATGCCACTTTCAGACTTTCTTAATTAGAATATACACGTATTTCCTGACTGTAATTCTTTCTCAAAACTAAACCGTCTGCTATGGATTGAGAACACATTCATTGAAAATGAATGACTTTCCATCTTTATATTTTCATTTTTAAAAAGAAATATTCCGGCGTTGCCACGTACATGAAAATAATATATCAAATTCATTCTTGCATGCACCAATATATGAATAAATCACGTTTTTAATTCATGTCTATTTATTTTTACACAAATGTTATAATTTAATTGGCAACAATGAAATGTTACAATGGCTTTGAACAAAAATATCCGTTGATACCGCGCAAACTTGTTCTAGCATAATTCGGGAATGGAACGTCGTAGCGGGATGAAAATTGTCACATTCAGCCTGATTTTCCAAGCACATTAAACGGTGTAAATTTCATCAAGGCAGGACTCACGGTTCTTGAGTTTTTGTGACTCACACACACAAACACGACCCATTTCCCGTTTCTGCTTTATATATAAGATGTGTTTGTGTGTGTGTGTGTGCAGTGGCGCCGGAAAGGGGGGCAAGGGAGGGCACTTGCCCCCCCTTGAAAGTTGAATTTTTTGTTTCTACCGAGCTAGCGCTCGTAAAATATTACAATTTTTATTTAAAATCATAAAACCTAACAAAAATGAATACTAAATTGCAACCTCACACTCGTTAACGCAAGCGCGATAAATGTCATTCCATATACCCAGGAGCGATTAATCGACAATTTGAGGTACGCAAGTGCGTTTAAACGCCAATGCCAGACATTTGCTTTTGCGATTCAAAAGCAACCCTACACAATGTTTTTGCATCGCGAAAGGGAATCTTGAATCCGATGCATTTGAAAAGCGTACACGTTGACGTGTGATAGGGCCTTTAAGACATTTCATAAGTGCTACTCTACAAATTTGAATTGTAAGGTATAACGTCCAGAAAGTGCCCAACGGGACAGTTGAACAATAGAAGATGCAAATAGAGCGTACTAAAAGATCTTTCAATTGAACAACAATTGAAAGATCTTTTAGTACGCTCCAACGGGTAAAAACCTGGTTGAGATCAACCATGTCTCAAGAGAGACTTCCTGGTCTCTGTATGCTTAGCGTTCACAGAGAATCTGTGAGTAAAAATAAAGACACATTTATTGAAAAAGTAATTAATAGATTTTCTCAAAACAGAAGAAATCTCTCATTACTTTTCTCCGATTAGAAAAATAACATAAAAGTTTATTTTTTATAACCGTATATATGTATTTTTAATAATGAAGGTGTAAAAGTTTTAATCTATTTTACTTTGCCCCCCTCTATATTTGACTCTTCCGGCGCCACTGTGTGTGTGTGTGTGTTCTGATCACTGTCCTAGGAAACTGAAATTTTGCATGGTGTTTCCTCTAAGGCTCTAGATGCTTGTCAAGAATTTTTTTTTAAATCCATCTTTTAAGGGTGTTAAAAAAGGATTAAACACCTAAATAATAAAAATTCCAAAACACTTATTTAATGTCGGATCTCAATTGAACTACTTTTAAATGAAAGCACGACTCAGCAAACATACCGAGTTTCATAAAAAACGACCTGATATGGATGCAACTAAAAAAATTTTGAAATTCGATCTTTTTACAAATGTGTTCAAATGTGTACATGATACCACTCAGTTATTGACTGACTGATCCCTGTATGCCTGGAACTATTTATTCTAGGAAACTGAAATTTTGTATGGTAGTTCTTTGGGGGCCCTAGGAGCTCCCTAAAAGATGCTTTTTTAAAAATGCAACCTGTAAGAGGATTATGAAAGGGGCTTAAATTATCAAAAAAAAAAATATATATATATATATATATATATATATATATATATATATATATATATATATATATATATATATATATATATATATATATATATAACCCGTATTTAATGTCCCTATAACTGTCGAAAAATTAAATGATGAACTTCTCTGAAGAATTAAAACACTTTACTGCTGAAGTTGCCCCCCTGTGACAAAGTGGTTAAGGCATCACCGTGCACGTCGGGGGCTTGGGTTCGAATTCCACATAAGGATTGTATGTAATGTTCAGGAAAGTCAGTCTTTTGCTTACAACGAAGAAGCCCCGTTCTCAAAAGAAGAGGCTGCAACGTAGAGTCCATCTCCGGTGTACATCGTTTGACAATAAAAATTCTTTTTCAGTGTGCGTATTCTGCATTTTTGGGAACATAAGACGCATCTAAAATTTATGGGAGATTTTTAGAAAAGAATATTTTGTATTTTGTTAGGTATTATAAAGATACTTTCAATTTCTTACTTGATAAAAACAAAAAATATATATAATAAAAATACGGGTATGTATAATAAATATAATAAATAATGATAAAAATGATAAAATATACCGGTGGTTATAATTAAACTTCCCCTATAAACGACATCCTACAGCGCAAACGGGTGAACGGAATGCAACGAAATTTTGTATATGGGCTACACGAGATGCGCTCACGGAATTTCGAAAAAAAAAAATTTAGTTCCAAAATGTCCACCAGGGGGCGCCTTTTCGGGAAAAACATGAAATTTAACACAATAAACTACTAAAACGGAATACAGAAACAATATTAACATTTATTGACTAGTTTCTGATCACCTTGTCATCGAACCACTATAAGTAAAGGTAACGGAGAAACAAAAACAGTTCAGTTTGCAGAATCAAGAACAGATTCGGACAAATTTGCACAAGAGGAGCAGTTGTTAATCGTGTCCAGGACGATGTAGGGAAAGCTGCTCCACGTGACCACCTTCATTCACCTGCAAAATTTCAAGTCGATGGACAGTGTGTTCAACAGCAGATCGTAACTGATCAGTTGTGAGGCTTCGCACATGAAGCGTTATGGAGTTCTTTAAGTCATTCAACGTCGCAACTTTTTAAATAGCGATTTCTGGTTATGGGGCTATTTAAAAAGTCTGGTGTATCGTTTATGTGTTGACAATTTTGTATAGCACCCGTTTGCGCTGTAGGATGCCGTTTATAGGGGAAGTTTAATTATAACCACCGGGTATATAATAAATATATAAAACATGTATAATAAATATATATATATAATATAGTAATGAAATATTCATTTTATTTTAATGTTATCTTCGGACCATAAGACCCACCCCAATTTTAAGTCGATTTTGTTAAGTACAAAGTTTCGACTTATGGCCCAAAAGATGCGATACTTCTGTTTACTATCTTATCTTCTCGTGAACACCGGACTCGCGTCTCGTAGTGTGAACCTCAGGGACATTAAAAACAACAACAGCCCTACTAAAGTTAATTTAAATCCAATTAAACGAATCGCATTATTCATGACACTAATGTATTCCGTAGCAAAGCACGGGTATTCGGCTAGTTAGTATATGTATTGCACCCCAGCAAGAAAAGTGAGACAAGTCAAAAAATGGCAATTTTGAGGTTATGACATTGAAAAATATGTATGAAGTGCCCCATTGTGTACGAACAAGCGACACATCTGTATCTTGCAATTTGTCCACCTAAGGAAAGTTTTTTCAGTTTTATTGTAATGCTAGTTCAAGCTGTTTAGTGTTCTTTAAGTTGATTTTTCTCAAATGCTGCATTTTTGAGTTGTGTCACTTTTCTTATATATATATATATATATATATATATATATATATATATATATATATATATATATATATATATATATATATATATATACACTGCTGGCCACCCAAATTGCAACACCAAGAAAGACAAGAGATATCACAACAAAATTTATTTTGTAGATAACATGTTGACCAAGTATCAAATGGTTAATTTATAGACTTCTGTGAAGTGTGGTTCCTGCCAAAATCAGTAGCCAGAGTAGCCACTATTGTTGGAGATCACCGCTGCCACACGCCTCGGCATTGATTCAAAGAGACTTTGGATGAGTTCTTGGGGTACAGCAGACCAAGCAGCTTCCACACGTTGCCAAAGTTGATCTGCTGCGGCAGCTGGAGATGGAATCTGGGTCAATCGTAGAGCAACCATGGACCACATGTTTTCTATCGGCGAAAGATCGGGAGAGCGAGGCGGCCAGAGAAGCAATTCAATCTGGCGATTGACGAAGAACCGTTGGACAATGCGTGCCACGTGTGATCCCGCATTATCCTGTTGAAATATGGCTGTGGGCAAGCCCTGAAGGTAAAGAAGGACAACTGGCTCCAACACCTCGGAGATGTAGCGCTGGCTGTTTAAAGTACCGGCAATGCGTACTAGAGGTGTGCGAGAGTGATATCCAATACCGCCCCATACCATAATACCCGGTGCAGGACCAGTGTGGCGGTGCATAACGCAGCTGTTCAGCATCCTCTCTTCACGGTGTCTCCAGACTCGAATGCGACCATCGTGGTGTTGCAGACAGAAGCGTGACTCGTCAGTAAAGACAATTTCATTCCATTCTGCCGTCCACATCCTTTTGTCATCGCACCATTGGCGGCGGAGACGTCTGTGGTTCTGCGTCAAGGGTAGACAAAGCAATGGACGTCTTGCGGACAGACCACTCTGCTGTAAACGGCGTCGAATGGTACGCGCAGACACTGGATGATGCGTTACAGACTGCATGTGCTGTGCTAAGGTTCGTGATGTGACTGAGCGATCCGTCACTGCCATGCGCACAATTTTCCTGTCATCACGTGAAGTGGTGCGCTGAGGTGGATGCGATCGAACACGCCGGTCCGTCGTACCCTCCTGCATCCAACGATCACATATCCGCATTACAGTTGTTTGGTTTCGTCCAACACGACTACCGATTTCCCTGAAAGATAATCCACAATCTCGGTAGGCCACTATCCTTCCTCTGTCGATCTCGGATACTTGATCAATAGATGATCGCTGTTTTCGACGAGGCATAATTGATCGTTTTTTTGAAAAAACCACAAGAAAAACACAATTGCCGAACTTGAAATCGTCGAAATCTCCAAGCCTTAAATAGCGCTTTGAAGTGGCGCCACAGGCGCGAGTGATGTGCGTCTGCGCTGAAATTCTAATCATTTTCATATCTCACCTCCGCTAATGCATGTTGTAAATTTCATGTTATTTGCATGTTTCCTTCAGGGTGTTGCATTTACAGTGGCCAGCAGTGTATATATATATATATATATATATATATATATATATATATATATATATATATATATATATATATATATATATATATATATATATATATATGTTTGTGTGTGTGTATGTATGTATGTATATTTGTAATGTCTAGAAGCGTAAACTGTAATTAACCATATTGTTAGATCGGTTGATGCTAAATCTAAAGGGATGAAAAGCCTGAAGAAAGCCATGAGATACCATCCCAAACCCTGATAGATCTACCTCCATCACTGACAGTTGAGATGAGACAGCCAGAATCTTACGCTTGTGTAAGTGTTCTCCAGACATACGAATGTCCTGTTACGAGGAACAATGTGAACAATGATTCGTCAGACCAAATGCCGTTTTTCGACATATTACTGGACCAGGATTTGCGCTCGTGGCAGCATTGTGGACGATATTTTGTATTGGCATTTATTACGAGGGGTTTCGGAATAGCTACTTTTCTGTAAATGCTTTGTTTGTGAAGTTCCCTTCTACCTCTGGTGGTTGATACCGGAACATGCAGATGCAGATTGAGCTGTTCGGTCATTTTAGTTGCAGTTGTTTTCTTTCTTAATGTCACAATCCACTTCAATACCTGGTCCGTCTCTTTCACTCAAAACTCCCTTTCATCCACTATTCTGTTTAGCATAGGGTTTTTCACCGTGCACTCTGCGTGCTATCATGACTTTCGATACCATAGCTAGAAAAACACCCATTAGCCTGGGGGTTGCAGTAACAGATACTCCAATTTTAAAACGCTCAAAAAATTTGCCTTTTTTGCAAGGTCTGCAAGGTTTGACATTTTACGCTGTTCCCCCAAAAAGCACGATGCCCTTAGCTTTATGACTGCTAACTGACAGTAAAATAATACATACACTATATTATATAAAATAATACCGGTGGCTAGACTTTTTTTTTTAAGGAATACGAAGCACATTCATAAACACCACTGATATTGACAGGTGTTTCCATTATTTTGATAACCACCTGTATATATATATTATTATTGAGAGTCCTTGCCCTTGAACGGCGATTACATAAAAAAAGTACGGGCGGGAATCTCATGAGTAGTAATCAGCAGATCACGAGTTCTGAACGCCGCGTAATTGCAGCGCGCGGAAAAGAACAAAGCAGGAAAATTAGGGAATATTTTTGGAGAGGTAGGCCGCACGTCGCGAGATTGAGAGATGAGGGAATAGCTTAGCGGATTGAATTGAATTTAATAAATGTCAATAAAGAAAGTCCTTAATTGTTATTTAAATAGTCTTTCTTTGCCCCATGCCTCTGTTTAATGACTGCCATTAAGTTTTAATTAGTAGATAAAAGGTTACGCGGTGTAAGCACCGTTTCATATATATATATATATATATATATATATATATATATGTGTGTGTGTGTGTGTGTGTGTGTGTGTATATATAAACAAAAACACGGCAAATTTAACATAGGTATCAAGATGGAAGCATCAAAGAAAGTTTATTTTCTTTAATGCATATAATTTTATTTGCCTGGAATGAGAACACAACGATCTAAACTATGGTGCGTAAAGTCTGGTTGTATAAAGTAGAGATAATAGGATGGTGGGAAGTGGGGTGTGGGTAAGAGAATATATTTTATTCACTCCACACAGTCTGAATGCAATAGAACAGGAAAGACACTAATGAATAGACATTCTTTGCTTTAAGAGGAATTCGGTGCATTATTTTCGTTCTTCACATTTTTTATTGAGACCCAAATCTCCCTCAGATACCCTTTGGTTAGCGACAACATATACAATCTTATAGCGGAAGAAGATTGTCCTAATGCGAAATTTGGAGGAAAAACTAATCGTTTCTTTTATAAATTATTTTTTTGTACTATAAGTTTTAGAAATTGTTTTTTATCGCGTTAGGCTTTCACATGCTAAAATATTAGACAAAAGAAACATTTTGACCGGTTATTATGAAAATTGCCTTAGTCAAGAATCTAAAAAGAAAAATGAGTTTATCATTTCATATTGCAATCTTTTATATTATTTTAATCTGAAGTAAACTTTGCAAAATTGCCAAAATTGAACCGTTAGATTGAATTTATTGCTGCGTCATTACTCAGAATTCAGTTCATATTCAATCTCAAACCTTCAAATATATGAGGCGGTGAAAGGCAAAGTGGTGTAAGTCAGTAAGTCAAGTGGTGTAAGTCGAAAACGTTTTACTGCAAAAACTACAAAAAATTCCAATTTAAATTGAACAAATTATAATTCATAAAAATTTTTATGATATTGCAAATAATAATTATTTGCAATTCCACTATAAATTAAACATGGCGATTACATTTTTGCCCTCAAATAAAAAAAGTTGAAAATGTGACTTACACCACTTTGCCTTTTATATCGAAACGAAAAATATATGACTTAGACCTCTTTCTTAATCACCGGCACATTTAACAATCACAAGTACAAATTTTGGTCTTTTCGTAGAGACGAACTTTTTGGAAGCCGATGAAAACGTGTGCCGTTATCAAATAGGAGAAAATAACTTTAAGGTTGAACGATTGTTTAGCAAATTGCTTGTTAATTTAATATATTTTCCAAATTCTTTCATTAAAATAAGCTTATATTTGCTTAAAAATTACTTACATATTATGAAAGTTTGCACTAATGTAGGTATTATGAACGAAATTTCAGAAAGTTTTGGATACATATAAATTATGTTTTAAAACTGTGTACAAAAAAAGGAAAACATCTGGTAGACGATCTAAAGCAAAGTTAATGAGCCGTTTATGTAGTAAAATGCGTCAACTTTAGATCACATAACTTTCACGGCAACTTGGCCGTGATATGTCACCTCATTTGACTCGAACAAAATTTAAAAATATGCGTTTTTTATGTGTGGTTTAAAAAATACTCAGAGGAAAGCATAGCTTAAAACGAAGATTAACCCTTTGAGTCTTTAAGGCTGCTGTGTACTAACCCTACTGGATTTGCTCACCTCAATGTTTACCTATAGAGAAATGTGTCTACTATTTACAGCTACATAAATGCTGATAATCCAATAAAAATGGTATTCTCAGATAGCCTGAACTTTTCTTCACCTTGCAACAGGATTCGTTTTATAAATTTCGTCCACCAAAGTAATTGATAAGCATTTAAAACACACTATATCAGATTTTTTTCCCCGAATAATTTAAATTTTAAAATAGTATTATCATTTTTTAAAACACGAAAAATATCCCAAAGTACCCAAAGTACTCCGTAATAAAATTTCTTTCTTTATTACGGAGTACAATTTTTTAAAAATCTTTAAATCCAAGTCGGCAATCTTTGGACATGTTTTCTCCATAGGTTAACATTGAGATGAGCGAATCCAATAGGGTTAGTACACAGCAGCATTAATGCTTACTGGTTAGCTGAACTCACTCATTAACTGGCGAATTTTTCCCGCATCTACATATTGCATCTCTCCTAGATGAGTGTTACATCTCAAAATAGCCATATTTTCAGGAAGAGTTAAAGAAGATATATGTCGAATTCTTATTTTATGAATGTCTATGATAATTTTGGGAAAACTTATTGTTCCAATCCTTTCAGAAGGTAAAATTATATACTATTAAAGTTTTTTTTCTATTTTTAAAGCATGATTTTGAATTTTAATTACAAACTATAACCCTCTTCTAGTAACCTCATTTTGTCAACATGGGCTGAAAAGCTTGAGTGAATACTGTCATATCGCTATGCTAATGCACAATCTATCTAAACTTTTCCCAATACAAAGAAAAAACCTTGATAACATGAACAGCAGCTTAGAAAAAAATGCAAATTTATTTTCCAAATCAAAACATTTATTTTCCAAATAAAATTTAATGAACATTTTTATTACAGGAACATTTTAATACAACAACATTAGGCACTGACAAAAGTCTTATTTTCATTCTTTGCGCATGCGCAAGTTCCCCCTCCTAGTTGTGGAAGAGGGTAATAAGCGCCATCTAGGAGATTGTGTTGGTACTAGGCTTACAACATTATTCGAGAAGGGGAAGCACTTCTTATAGAGAATTGTGGTGCAATTATCGAAAATTTCGGAGATGTAACACTTTTCTAGCAGAGGTGCGATATGTGGTTGTAATTTAGTAAATTGCTTGACTCGTGAGGTTCTCTGGTCCCGTGGGGTTTATTTTTTTAGTTAATTTTAGAGATTTTTTGTGTGTGTGGAGGGCCCCGGGTTGCCCAATTGTCGGCAGATCTGTATCGTCCGACCGGCGTCCAGGCCCATAATAATGACATTTCTCCGAACTTGGGAAATTTACCTTTGTCTGCGTATACAGGAATTGCTACGTAGCGGTCGGTCTTCGGTGAATCATGGGCTGATACGCGAAAGCGGAGGGAGCCGAGGAGTAAAACGACTTGTGTTGCGTGTGGTATCCTTAACTGTTTATATCTACTTCAGATCAGACAGTTCATAAATACACAGCTTTGTTTCTTAGTATCACGGGAGGTATCCCCTATGGGAATGCTACACATTATTTGTATCCACACCTGAGAAAACGAAAAAAAAAAATAATTAATCATCTTCACTTGATAAAAATTAAAAACCGATGTAAATTTTACCATTTAGTTATACTACAAAAGCACATAATGTACCCCTGAGCAATATGATTCTGGTGTTTTTCAACAGGTCTTCCTTTTACTTTCATTTAATGTGATGCAAAATAAATTTGATTTTTTTTTTGGACTCAAAATTTCAAAAACTTGTTGAAGAAATTAATTGAAAAATATCTTGTTTTAAAGACTACTAAAATTTTCATTCTCTCTGATGGCCAAATTCAATTATGCTTCAATTAAAGCGATTTTTAAGCCAACACGTAAAAAAAAATTAATAATGATGATAAATATTACCATAAAACCACTTTGTATAAAAGCTATATATATTTGCCTTTTTTAATCTGTTAATTCTGCTGCCGTTTTCTAAAAATTGCTGACAAAATATAGAGATATTATAAAAGTAATTTTTAACTAACTGCATAAATTAAGAAAAATTGTTTCTCATCGCACAGAAAAACACCTTTTTAATGTTCCGCAAAAATGCACTAACAGAAGAAAATTGAAAATTTTTCCGATCTGCGTTAAGAACTAAAAGTAATTCCTTTGTTAGTAAAACCATTAACTACTTGCTAACCGTTAACAATAGCGTACATTATCATAAAAGAAATAAAATTAATTATTTTGATGAAAAATTTCTCTTGCGAAGTTAGCTAATGGAAAGACTCTTCAGTGGAATAGCATTGTGTCTGGATAAATAGGAAAAACATTTTAAGAAGATTTTATTTTTTTAAAAATTACTACGATAATGACGCACAATACTGAGATAGATAAATCCAACCCATTCTTTTAAAATGACGAAAGCAATGTTTTAATATTTAAGAAATCTGGAAAAATTACTAATTATGAACACACAATGTTGGTAACAGTACCATATTGGACTGCTTTGGTAATAGAGCTTCAGTGTTAGACTTTAAAGGTTGCCTTAATTTTAAATCAATAGTGAATATTTTATATGTAAGGTGAAGTGGCATAGTTTATTTTCGTATGTGCGCATTATTGGAACTCTACTTACCTGCTATGTATATTCTAAACTAAAATATTTATCTAAGGCCTCTCAAAATCAACCTCTTCAGTACGATCTTCATTTTCGTCTAATTATTAATAAACATCTGAATGTTGGTATTGTCACGATCTCGAGCGTAATTTGCACCTAATTTACCTCATTTCCACTTTACATATATGAGTAAAGGTAACCTACCTAAATGCGTTTTGTATGTAGTCACTAATATAAGTTCATTCTACTTGTTTCTAACATTTTCATTTATTATGCAACTTTCTTAATTCTTAATAATGTTAAAACATTTTCTAGTGAGAAGTCCAACGGAGGGTTTTTACAAATAAATCAACTTTTTCAAAATTTTGCAAAACCTGTACCAGAATACCATTTTACGAATTCTTCATAGGCCAATTATACAAACAACCAAAATCAACTCTTTAGATTTTTGAAGAACGTAAATACGGGTAAGAAATTTGTGGGAAAAGATAGATTCTTTTGATTTCTTTTTCACCAAATTTTTTCTGCCTTAGAAAAAGAAGAAGAAAATCACCATAAAACCCCATCGACATATAACGGCCGTTAGCTAATAAAACGCCACCACTTCAGGTATCAAATTCTGAGAAGTGTTCATTATCTCATGCAGACATATATCGACTTCATAAGCAGTAAAAACGTTTATCAGACATCAGCTAAAAATACAATTATACATTATCTACCAATCAGTATTTGGACACCTGTGATTGAAAAGAAAAACAAAATTTATTCATATTCAATAGTTGGTAGAGCCTCCACGAGAGACATCAACCTTCCGGGGTATGCTTTGCAAAAGTCCTTGAATGACGGCTAATGGTATTTTCTACCACCCGGCTTGGAAAAGACATGTAGGTTCCTTCACCAATTTTCGACGGTAGTTACACCCCTTAATTCAGCGATCCAACTTGTCTCTGAGGTTCTCGATAGGGTTCAGGTCTGGGCTTTGGGCAGGCTAGTCCATTCGGTTAACCCCATTGTCACTATACCAGTCCATGGTGGACCTCGCAACAAAACAGCTGGCGTTGTCGTCCTGGAAGTAACATGGATCCAACCGTTAAAACTGCCACAACGTAGGAAGCCCACTGTCATCCAAAATAGTGCAGGAGGCGTCGGCGTTGAGCTTACTATGAATTGGGACCAAGGGTCGCAGTCCATACCTGGCGAAGCTCCCGTAATTCTACCTCCGACGAACTTTACCGTAGGCACAATTCATTTTGGCAGGAGGCATTCTCTAGGCAGTCGGACATCTCTAGGCATCGCCAGATACAGACTCTGCCATCTGAAAGGTAGAGGGTGAACCTTGATTCTTCGCTCCAGAGAACCCGTTTCCACTTATCTACGGTCCACTTTCGTCATGCTTTGCACCACATTAACCGAGCAGCGCGGTTGAACTTTGTGATCAAAGGCTTATGGGCGGCAGCACGACCATGAAAACCAAGCAGATGTGCTTCCTTACGGATGGTATTCATTGAAACAACACTCCTGGTTACCTGTTGAAATTCCTGGAGTATGTGGGTCTTCGGTTGGGTGCAACTCTTCCGAATTTCTCTGGACAGCAACCGTCGGCCTCTATCTCCCAGTTTCGTGGGTCTGCCGACTCGGACCACATTCCGACAATCCCTGCTCACCTTCCAATCCTGAATCACATAGGCCACTATCGATTTAGGGTAATTGAGCTCGCTAGATATGTCCCTTGAGGATCGGCCATTTCTGTGATATCCGACGATTACACCTTTCTCGAAATTAGATAATTCTGCAATTCGGGGCATCTTGCCTACGACTAATACCAATGTTGTTTCTTACACGATATTTAATGGCGAAAGGTTTTACCTACTATATCAGGACCGCAGATATCGTCATTTGCATGGGTGTCCAAATACTTATTGATAGATAGTGTATGATGAAGTTTTTTATTTGTGAAAGAGGAAAACAACCCTGAAAGTATCATAAGCCAAGCGTGTAAGAAAATTAATAAAACAAAGTATCTACTAGTCGCAATTGTTTAACAATACCTTAAACGATAGCTTATGCTTTAGTCCCCTTCAATGGAAATGATTTCGCTAGGCGTGGTCAGCATGGCGCTTCAGGTCATCAAAAATTTAACATCTGTCGTCCAATATTTGAAAATATACTTCTATGCATCTCAAGAGTAATTATCGAACATCAACTAATTTTCTAACATGTAAACGCATTTATCCAAAATGTCAAACAAGATTCGCTAATGTGTTGTTTATAGCAAACTAGACGCATGTCTTAACAAGATCTGAATTATGAATCAAGATTTAAAGCTATAAAACTATTTCATAACTATCTCATAACTTATACATGTAGCTGCTAGTTTTCTAATTCTTTCTGAACTGAAATTCAACGCAGTTTCGCTAGAGAGTTGCTTTCTTTGGGACTAAATTAGCAGCCTTTCTGATAAAATGCACGATGCAGTACACCAAGATGACACTTTAAAGTGCTGATCAGCTTTATCTATGTTCATTAAAGATGCTCAACGTATTCTAAAAATTCTACCTCTCAATACGTAGATTAAATATTGATTAAAAACAGGTAACCACGTATGTGGTTATAAATCGAAAAATTCAACGCAACACATCATTTTCTTTGTTAATCCAAAGAACTCCCCGTAGAACGTCTGGCATGAATTTCGACTAAAACTTCTGTTTATAAAAGATGTTTACTTACCTCTTAAAATATTCTTATCATAAAACCCAAGATTTTATTCAGCTTCTCCCTAATATAAATAAAATGCTTTGAATTAATCTTTTTAGCCGTTAAGATAAAAGGGATCTTCTAGTCAAGACATTTTTGTCATATATTGCACTTTCTTAACTGCTTTGTAGGTTTAGGTTTTCAAGAGCGCAGAAAAAATATCCAGAATACATTTCACTCAAAATAAATAACAAGTTTATTTTCGTTTATTTTGCAGTTTTAAAAAGCCATTTATCCCCCAATCGTACTATACTACTAAAATTTGTGCTTTTGATTGAAATTCATGTGTTTTTCTGTATTGAGCAAATCCGGAGTCAGATATTTCTTACGCAATGGAATTTATTCTTTTGTCTCAAAAGCGCTACTAAGATTATTACCTACCCTTGAAACCTAAGGGTAAGATTATTGCCTTTCAAGGGTAAGAAACCTACCCTTGAAAACCTAAACCTACTTTGTAGATTTAGGTTTTCAAGCGCGCAGAAAAAATATCCAGAATACATTTCTCTCAAAATAAATAAAAAGTTTATTTTCGTTCATTTTGCAGTTTTCGTTTATTTTTAAAAAGCCATTTATCCCCCAATCATACTATACTACTAAAATCAGTGCTTTTGATTGAAATTCACGTTTATTTTTTTCTGTATTGAGAAAATCCGGAATCAGATATTTATTTCGCATGGGCACAGTAGCCCAGTAGACAAAGACGTCGAGCCAGTTATCTGCAAGTGGCTGGTTCGATACCCGTCCCCAACGCAACCACCGACGTTTACACCAATGGCGGCTGGTGCACGGGGGAAATCTGTCGTAGCTGCAACGTCCTCCAAATTCCCAAACAATACCTCTGGAGGTGCGGGGTCAAGTGTTCCGGTCTGGTCACTTGACTAGGTTCAAAATTACGGGACCGGTACGTTTCAAACGGGTGCTTCGGGGACCCACTCCCTGTGGTGCACCCGGAGCAACGCATGTAACGCATGCAGCGAAGTGGTCGCACACTTCTGGCTTCTCCCTAAAAAGAGCATACGCTCAGCTCCCAGCCACTGGAAAAAAATATTTCAGGTAGTCTCTTCTACCGAAACTACCGCGGGTTATTAACGTAGGATTACTTATCGTTGCTTACCTCTTTTTTTTCTTTTTACGCATTTTGGTACTCTTCTGTTTAACTGTTTACTGCTACTGGGTTTGACGCGCTGCCAAAATTATAGAGAGTTTAGTCTTTTGTCTCATAAATGCTACAAAGATTATTATTCCCAAGGTTCCTATAAATATTTTATCTGGTAAACATAGGAAACTTTTCAAGTTTGGTTTTATGTTTTGATATGTCTACACAGATAACTTCTGATCATCAAGTTATTTTTTTTCAGAATATATTAAAGAAGGCGGTGAAAATCTGGAAACATAATCGGAAAATCTATGTCGAAAGCAACAAATTTCCTTAAAATTTTTAAGACAATTTTCTTTTAAAAAAACTCTTCACAACCTTAGTACCCCTAGAATACATAAATTTTTACTACTCTTAGATTAAACTGATAAAAATTTATCTCTCTATTCTAAAATAAAGTAACTGGCGCCGCCGCCGACGCCTCCGCTGTCAAAAGCTTGTCACGCTATCTCCTCCGAAACCGCTGGGGGTATGTGGTCGAGACTAATACCAATAGATGCAGAAAAATGCGGGGAAGAAAGTAAGACATGTTTCATCTTCGTCGGACTTTAAGTTTTTTTTTTATAATATGTTTTGTGGAAAAATATTGACTTTTTCATGTTCAGATTACGATAACTCGCCAAAAATTAATCGTAGAATTTTGATCTTTTTACAGTCTAAGACTACAGACATTTCTCCTTCAAACAAGACCTCATTTGTTTAAAAATAATTTAAAACAGACTAATATTTTCATCAAAATATTAAACCCACTTTTTCGAGAAATATCGTCACATATGTGGATGTAATATCGATGCTCCTCGAGTTTTTATCTTACAAAGAAAATATTTACATCATCTGGAAGATGAAAGCTTTCTCATTCATATAAACCTAATTTCAAGTCTCTATCTTAAAATTTCGATTTTTAATTGAATTTTAAAGCTGAAACAGTGATTCAACAGTGATTCCCCTTCGCATAAGGGTGACTGACAACAGTAAATGGCTGTTATATTGCCCGAGAATCACCCCTATGTATCTCGCTATTAGTCATAGCAGAGGAGCAAGCGTAGCGAGCCTAGGGGCAAAGCCAACACCCCCTATATCGGATCCCCCTATATCCGATATATACACCCCCTATATCCGATATATATACACCCCCTATATCCGATATAGGGGGTGTTGGCAAAGCCCCTAGTAACCTATATAAATATACGTGAGGTGTCGATAGAACACAAAACGTGACTGATAAAGAAATGTATATTATTTCGAAGTGTCTATACTAAATTGCTAGGGGACTGTTAACCTTTATGGTCGTGATCCGACAAATCATTGTCATGTAGAAGGAATTATAATTGTAGAGTCAACTCTTATTTCAAGAGGTTTATTAACATATTAAAATCTTGGTTAAATACGTTATTTACAAAGTTTCGTTCCGACGAACGTTAAAAATACTCGTGAGAGCTGGGCTCATTATTTCAGAGTCCGACGAGCTCCCCCGTCTCCCGTAAGCGTGTTGACCCTTCAACAGTCCGAATCTATTCTTTTCGTTCGTTACTCGCGTCTGTCTTTTATGCCTCCTCTTCTCCGCGCCTTCTCCAACCATCCATGACGAATTTCCTTTCCTGCCGACTTTTCTAAAGTAGAAACGCGCCGCTAATCGTTTCACAAATCTTTCTAAATGACTTGCGTCCTTTTCAACTATTGCCGCACTTCCCCAAAGGTGTATATAGTTCGACACCTGTTTATGTTTCATTTGGGCACATTGAAGACGCTATTACTGACGTCCATCAATTCCACTTAGGGATGGGAGACGAGAGTCTGACATACGCCCCTTCCTTTAGAAGTGAAAAAAGTCCTTTGAGACGTTTTCACGTTGGAACAACAGTCCCTGTTGATTAGAGGATAACGAGGCGCACACATGGGGTAATAACTGCGCTTTTTAACTTGTGACGGGGACGCTTTGTAGCCACAACAATACACATTTTTACAAGTAATTGACTCCATGTTTTCATCTGCATATGAGATAGCCACAACATTTACAGGTAACAAAAATTACTTTTCACACTTAGCCTTGACACAAAATTAATATTATAATTCTTGTTCATTTCTTTCTTTAAACCAAACACTAACAAATTATTTGCCTACCAATCACTTATCTTTAAAGCAAGAATTTCTAAGATAATTACACTTTTGATTCTTTTTTTTTCAAACTCATTAGGAATTTCCTGGCTTAATCTTAACCAGTTAAACTTACATATTTTAATGAAACTTCCCCAAATCTCTAGGGAATACTTAACATTAATTTAGTTCTTCACTTAAAAAAAAATATAAACCAAGTGTTCATACAACAAACAGCAATCAAAAAATAAATATCATACACTTAAATTCATCATACCATTATATTTACAAATTTAATCCGTTTTTCTTAGGATTCAACATTAGTTATCAATGCAATTACCAAAATACACATTTAATTAAATTTTCAATGAATTCTTCGAGAGCAACTTAAATCAATTTTAGAACATTTATAAATTACACAATTACATGAGTTTCCCGGGATTCTTTGGGAATTACTTAAATTTGTGATTCTCTCTGCGATTTTACGGGACCCTAAATAAATACGAATGGGTTTTTGGCTTTATTATTTCACTATCTCTCATTGACTGAATTGAATGATGGTTGTTCAATTTTGATTTTGTGAATTTGTGATCTAGTGTCGGTACAAAATCACCCTTTTCTCCCATAGTTTGCGTCTGTTTCCTACCCGTATCGTTAGGGCTTCCCTGGGCATTTACTTCTTCGTTTCGTGTTTCCCTTTGATTATTTCCATTCTCATTATTAGTTTCCTCTAACCCTTTATTCCTTAACATACCAATTTGATCTTTCCTCTCTTTTTCCGTTGAAACTCTAATTTCTCGTACCTCATCCAAATTCTCATTGAGACTTAATTCCCCATCCAAAATTTTATCCATTTCTCTCACCTCATCTAAATTCTCACTGAGACTTAATTCCCCATCCAAAATTTTATCCATTTCTCTCACCTCATCTAAATTCTCACTGAGACTTAATTCCCCATCCAAAATTTTATCCATTTCTCTCACCTCATCTAAATTCTCACTGAGCCTTAATTCATTACCTCCTTCCTCATAGTACCTCTCCTCATCTTTCGTCTGACTTCCCATCTCAAACATATTAAGGGGAATAATCATCTCCTCCTCTGTCTCATCTAAATTCTCATTAGGACATAATTCACTACCTCCTCCCTTATAGTTCATCTCCTCACCTGTGTCTCTTGCGCTTTCAAATCTATTCGGGGGACTAGCCATCTCCTCCTCTGTATCCCTTACAATTTCGAACATATTAGGAGGAATAATCAACTCCTCATCTAATATCTGATCTATACTGTTACTCAAATGTCTTTGATAACATGCTACCCCTTCCAGGACCTCCTTTCCTTGAGTAATTACATCCCTCACTTCCCTTTCCTGTTGGGTTTCAATTTTATTCTCAGGTTGAATAATTTCGCCTCTGTTAAATTCTATCTGAAATGTATTTCCCCTCTGATCCCCTCTATTTCTGAGATTTTGAACTCTTTTGGGGCACTGATATTTCAAATGGTCTTTACTATTACAGACAAAACATTTTTTATCCTCCCTTTTCCGATCAATTTTGGCACATACCTTATCTGTGTTAACTAGTGGTTCAAGAATAACCCTTTTTTCCTCTTTCAAAACTCCTTCGAAATTATTATTAACCATTCCAATACTTTCTCTGACCCTTAAACTTGAAAGTCTTTTAGCTGCCCTCATCCTCAATTCTTCAACTTCCAATTCTTTCAATTTTAACATCATCTCCTGTTTTGCTATTTCTCTTTGCTCTCGTTCTAATCTCTCATTAATTATGGCAAATAACCGTTCCTTAGCGGACTCTTCCTCATATTTCTCACTTCCTAATATCATTTCCTTAAGATCAGTATATGTCCTGTTCTCCGAAGACGGACAAATCCCTGTTAACTCTGTAGCTAACAAAATTAAATCGGCTTTCCGCCCCTTCCCTATGAATGCCATTTTTAGCTTATACCACTTAATCACAAATGCAGCAAACAAGTACAAATTCACTTTTACAACTATAACAAAATTTAACCAACTATACTTATCTTGAACTATTTACTTCCACAATTATGATAATTCTAAGAGCATTTAACTACTACAATTATAAATCACTTCCACTAATAACTAGTACGAACACTTGTACACATTTCCCGTTATACAAAATGACACTTTTTCACTTTTAAATTATTATTCCATTTACCAAAATTCAATAACTCAACAAATTACTTCCATCATTATACACATGAATCAACACTTCAAAATTTATCAAAAATAATTAGATTCCTTCAACTAATTACTACCGCTATCTCATACACAGGGAGAAAAGATAGAATCACTTACCCCTTTTTCACCACGATGAAAAACTGTCACTCTAATCTTTCTCCGCTGCCGCCCTTTGATCACAGTTCAAAAGAGTTCAGTATATAACCACGTCGTTGATGCACACTTTACTCCGACGTTGAATTTCTCCTGGCCCAGGATTCTGCTCCCGTTTCTTGACCAGTTGCCGAGTAAATATCTGTCGCTGAAGTCGTGCCCAGTAGACTCGTTCGGAATCCAACTTCTCTTGAAACTGCGTCTCCTTGAAGATCTATCACCACTCTCGTACTCTAGATCATCTTTTTCTGATACCTTCCGTATCGCTGGGGTCCTCCCACGTTCTTTAATTCGACTACGCCAATGTTAACCTTTATGGTCGTGATCCGACAAATCATTGTCATGTAGAAGGAATTATAATTGTAGAGTCAACTCTTATTTCAAGAGGTTTATTAACATATTAAAATCTTGGTTAAATACGTTATTTACAAAGTTTCGTTCCGACGAACGTTAAAAATACTCGTGAGAGCTGGGCTCATTATTTCAGAGTCCGACGAGCTCCCCCGTCTCCCGTAAGCGTGTTGACCCTTCAACAGTCCGAATCTATTCTTTTCGTTCGTTACTCGCGTCTGTCTTTTATGCCTCCTCTTCTCCGCGCCTTCTCCAACCATCCATGACGAATTTCCTTTCCTGCCGACTTTTCTAAAGTAGAAACGCGCCGCTAATCGTTTCACAAATCTTTCTAAATGACTTGCGTCCTTTTCAACTATTGCCGCACTTCCCCAAAGGTGTATATAGTTCGACACCTGTTTATGTTTCATTTGGGCACATTGAAGACGCTATTACTGACGTCCATCAATTCCACTTAGGGATGGGAGACGAGAGTCTGACAGGGACTTTGCACTTACCAGAGATCGGCTGCCACTAAAAGATACTGCTTTTTCCCTCCTCCCTAGAAATATCAGCGCAATTCTGCGTTTTCCGTATGGCTCTTTAATTAAATATAGTGTAATTTCATAGTTTAAAGTTTTACGCCACATTTGAGACAATTCTATGGAGATATTGTAGTCTTTATTCAGTTCATTTTTTCAGGCCACAATTTCTCAGTATTAATGTCTGAAGACTGTCCGAGGAGAAATGAGTAGCGCAATGCAAAAACCGCTGTTTCCATCTCAGATGATTTTGAGTTATTTGACAAATATTGTTAGTTATGTTGCAATAATAAATCATTCTATGGTTTTGATGTCAAAAACGTATTAAATTCATGTTGTTGCTTAATAATAATCTGTATAATGTAGGGAAAGCATACACAATTATATATTTAAATAAATAAAATTCGCATAACTTGTTTTGCACCTGTAGGGTTGGTTATAACTGTTTTTGGAAATGAACTGTCTGCCATTTTGAACCTTCTAACTGGAGTTTCAATAATCATTTCCAAGTCATTATCTAAGTCATTGTTTACAGTACAGTATTATTTGAGCTTGAGCCTCTCAAATCTGGATCCATATTAAGGTATAAAATTAACGAAAACTAAAAGGAATAATGAGAAAAGCATGCAGTAGGTTATAAACTATACAACAACAAGCTAATAATCATGTGGAGAAACTGACTTCTATTTTGTAACTACAAAACATAATATGTTGATGATCATGGTAGATAACATAACGTTATTAAATTTCTGTAGTATTTACATTAAGCTAAAACTAATATTACTATATTAAACACTCCGCTACTGAAACTAAAGTACATCTAATAGGTTAGTGAGGGATTAAACTGGTTTTGCTACTGCATTTAGAAGGAAGCCATTATTATTTGTGAGATGTAACTTATTTTGGAGCTGTCAAAGGATAGAACTGATTTTGTAACTGTGTCCATTTGGGATATGACTGGTCTTGCATCTTTCATCATTATTCTTCATTTATTTTCAATGAGATTGAACTTATTTTGAAACTGTTTCTCAACTTGAACATGTAGTAGATGAAAAGAAGTATCCATTGCAACTAAAATCTCAGTTTTCGATTTATTTTTTTTTATATATAACTGGTTTTGGCATTGGGCAACTCAAATCAGGCTTCCCTTCCATGAATCCAAATCAATCAACATAAATATTTAGCACGAGGAACAGGAAGCATTGTCATCAAAGGAAACGGAATATACTCAGAAGGATATATATCACCACTAAGTTACGTATAATGCCATAGCAAAACTGTAATTTTAGTATTTAACCTTTTCATATGTGAATGCAACGTTTTGTCGAATATTTTCAAACAGTGCCTGTCTATGTAATTGATCTGGTTAAGTTAACTAGATTCATTTAAAATTTATTTGATTTGTAACATTCTAGAATCTCCAATCTCAGTTAGGCACTTCAGGGCCTTTATGTTCAGATGTTCTATTTTAATTTCATTAATCGTAGTCTGGATTTAATTATTTGTTTCTTCCGGCAATATCCCTGTTTCATGACTGCTATGCATAACGTAAGGTGGGCGAATCTTTGTACTTAACCTACCAGAGTGATATACGCAAAGCGTAAAGATCAGATCTATGGCTGGATGATTAATTTATGAGCTGGATTCAGTAATATTGGGGACATTTGAACTAGACCAATCTCGTGGGAGTACTAGACATGACTAGAGTTACTAGAGATTTTAAATATGTTGCTTTCCAAGAAATATTGGCTAGTGTTGAGCTGGAAAGAAAATAGTCCCGTGATATTACTTTTACCTTAACCTTTAGATTACGGGGCCTATTTTGCCGATTCCCTCTTTAGAACGAGAAATTTCGTCGTTCGGAAGTTTGGGCAGCCGGCCCGGGTGGCTCCAGTATTGTTTATGTGTGTCCTGCTGAATCCGGAATATCTTCGTTATGTGGAATTATAAAAATATGTATCCCATCAGTGTTGTGCATCTTCAATGCCTCTCCTCTCTGTGGTTATTTCCTCCCCGATGTGTTTTGGCTCCTGAAAAAGGTGTTCGTCTCTGGATCTCAAGTGTGTGTGCGTTCCTGCTCTTTCCTCGAATGTGTCCACCGCCATGTCTACAAAACTGGGAATCCATCACCTGTACCGGTCTATTAGAAGTATTACCACTCTGGCTACGACTACACTGTCGTGTTTCATCTCTACACAGTTAAAGCAATTCTTGCGTGAAAGTACCCGTTATCGTTATATGTATATATATATATATATATATATATATATATATATATATGTGTGTGTGTGTGTGTGTGTGTGTGTGTGTGTGTGTGTGTGTGTGTAAGTAAGTAAAACAGTTCCGTAACTGACTGACATACAACGCACAGACCAAACCGCTAGACCTAAAGGGCTGAAATTTTGCATGGCGATTCTTCTTATAGTGTAGAGGTGCATTAAGAAAGATTTTTGAAAAATTCTTCTTAGATTTTTTTAAAATTAAATTTTTAAGTTGTTTTTGTAACTTTTTTTAAGTTTGCATTTAAAATAATAATTTGAGGGTTATAAAATTTATATCACGAGAAAGATCATAAAAGTTCCTTCAAATTGAAATCTTTTTCGAATCTTTACCTTCATTTTCTGATTTTTGGTGAATTTTTAAAGATTAATTTTTAGAATTTAATTTATTAAATGCTGATCACGTGATTTCTTCTTCTGGTACTTTAAATAAATTTATCGTCATGTGCATAACAACTAAATAGACAAAATAAAATATTTTTTTCCTTGCTAATGCGGCAGACGATTGGACATTATCCAAAAAAATATCAAAATACAGTAAAAGATATGATCCCCAAACTGTACTATATTAATTGTACTATATTCTTTAGTATGTCCTATTAGATTTAATTTGAATATTTTCTTCTACATTATTTTGTCTATAAAAATATCCCTTACAATTTTTTTTAAATATATTTTTTTGGTTTTTTTTACATCAATTGTATACATTGATCGTCGTACTTATTTTATATATATATATATATATATATATATATATATATATATATATATATATATATATATATATATATATGGCATTAATTGCATACATTGACCGCTGTATTTAATTTGAATGTACTCCGTAGCGAAGTGCGGGTTTTCAGCTAGTATATATATATATATAAATGTGTGTGTGTGTGTGTGTGTGTGTTTGTTTTATAGAGCTTTATAGGACTAAAAAGCTACAGGGATAGGGTATACCAGTATCGGATTACTCCTAATAATATTTTGTGAGCATTATGTTGGTAAGGGTCAATTCAACATGCAGGTATTAGTTTACGAAGAGTATGTTAGAAGTAAAGAGAAGTAAAGTTAAGTTAAGACTCTAGATGTGTTTAGCCATGATGAGGTCACGAAGTAAGTACAAATGAATATACCCAAATAGTGATATTCAACGAGAAGAAATGTTATTATAGATTGTACAAATATATCTTAATGATCTTACAATGGATGATTGCATTCATTTGTGTCTATATAGGATTTCACTGTTTATCTGATTATAAATAATTAGGTAATTATTTATAATCAGATAAACAAAAATGTAAGGACGTAATATGTGAAATGGCTCAAGCACTTAATAGCTTGACGTATCCTTCGCTGCTAATGCAACCAGAAAGACGCTATTTCTTTAACATACTTTAAAGAAATATTGGCACGAATTTTATCCCATTCATTAGTCGGATGATGGCCAAATGGCTAGGGCGCTGCATTTCGGTACCGATGTCCGTGGGTTCGAGTCTTACTCTTGGCACGGACGTTTGTAGCCGTTCGGAATCGTCTTAATGCGTCTTAATAAGCTTTAGATCCCGGTCTAATTATCCATCGTGTAGCAAAGAATAGACGGTATCGCTAAAAGCCAATCTATCCCATGCATCGCTGTAAGTGTACATATTTTTCACAGTCATAAAAGTACGAGGGAGTATGAAAAATGAAATTTTTAGATATTTAATATTCAAGAGGAAAAAAAAGATTCCTGTTTACTCTGGTGCGCTATATACGAATCTTTAAAATGTTAAAGATTCTACACATATACGCGCTATAAATGCACATATTTTTCACAGTCATAAAAGCACGAAGGAGTATGAAAAAAGAAATCTTTAGATTTTTAATATACACGGTCATCGAAAAAGGTTGGATGTCGTGGAGACACGACATGTGTTCAGAAAAGGGGCGATAGAGAATGTAATTCAAAGAATCAGACAAAAGAGATGCCTTGAACAGCGGGATAATGTACTGCGTATGCGAATGGCAAGGAGAGATAACAAGTTGAGAGGGGGCAATTGAAATGAGAAAACGGTCAACAGCTGCGTTTAACGAAGGGCCCAGCTGGTGATAATGAGCTGAGGAAAATCTGAAAACGGAGTCACAGTTAGGAGAAGAAAAGGGGTAAGGCAATTTACGAGGTTGACCGGCGTTAGAAAAACCACAGGAGGCCCAGGCGAGAGCGTGAGAAGTTAAAAATGTAAGAAACCCCAGACAGGTGCAAGGGCGAACGCCCCCGTCAATATTGATTGGAGAAAATAGGAATATAAAATGGGTGATCGGCCAATGAAGGGGCCCCGGATCGACCTATAGGACAGAAGGTGGCCACCAATGAGGGCCTGAATAAATAATGATGGAAGTTGAGCTCGAGAGAAAAAGTTTTTAGAGAGGGCAGAATGATTTGAGATTTTTCACTAAGAACACATAAGCCCCTGTAGACGGCGAAGGAAGAGAGAAGGAGATGACGGGCTGCTAACTTAATACCGGAGAGACAAGCCAAGTCCTCGGTACCCGAAAAAGCAAACCGATATAAGATAAATGCAGAGCCCAATACCGGAGAGGCCGACCGACTAACCTGTCATTTAGCTAGAGAGGAGCAGCCGTTCCCCGGGACCAACGCGCCCCCGAAACAAATGCCTAGATGCGGAGAAGAGCACCCTGAGTCCGCCGCATGCCGATGATCGCAGCTGTTACCCTGGACCAGAGAGCCCGATGACCCCCCAGCCATGCTTGTGATGAGGTACGGACCTTCGGATTGACGAACGCTCCCCCGACGCAAGTGTATTCTCGGAGACGTGCGCCCTGAGGTGGCCGCAACAGATAGTGACCGCCGTTCCCCCGGACCCGACATCCCGCTGCCCGAAAGAGCCCTATGTTTCTCCCAGCAAGGCTTGTGATGTCGATATGTCGTCAGAAAAGGTAGGAGAGTATTTTGACTTATCCTAGCAATGCCCAATGCCTACTAGAGAGCGCAGTTAATTAGATAGGGCAGATTAGGTGAAATCTTTACATTTATGCATAGAATATCTATCATAAAATAGTGCTTGTGTATATCCATATTAATTGAAGTAGTATCTTGCAATAATTTTGTAGTGTGCTTATGTATAGCAATTAAGAATGTAGGATAATCTAACAATGTTAGGGAGTAGATAAAAATGTTAGTAGTTGATATTGATGAGAATGAAGGTTAGATAAATAATCAGAATTAATGTATTGATAAAATATAGGAAGAAAGATAATTTGAAATGTATATATAGATCTATGGTGTTAATGAAATAGAAATTCGGAAATCTTCAATGAATAATGTTGTTTGTATATGTTTTATGATTGGTTTAATAAATTGATTTGGATCTATACATATGAGCATCACTCTCTAATTACTCGTACTACCACTAATATTATAACTAATAAATATATTACGGTGACATTGGACACATTTCAAAAGCTCATAATTCTAAAATAAATTGAGCAAACGCAATAATATTCTTTTCAAACAACTTGGCAAGTGTTCAAGATTTCTAAATGTAACTGGTACGCAACCGTGACGTTGAACGTTGCGCAGAAGCGATGCGAGGTGGAAGAGGTCTTCGTTCGGCTTTCCGTCAGTGCAATGGGGACCCTTCAGGAGAAAGCTCAAGCGGTGGTTGTTTGCGATAAACACGACGCTAATTTCGCTGAACTGTTTTAACACTCCGCTAACCACTCCACAGACATTTTGTACTCCGCTAACCACAACACACATTGAGCTTTCTCCTGAACGGTCGCCATTGCACTGACGGAAAGTCGAACGATGACTTCGTCCACCTCGAAACGCTTCTGCGCAACGTTCAACGTCACGGTTGCGTACCAGTTACATTTAGAAATCTTGGACACTTGCCAAGTTGTTTGAAAAGAATATTATTGCGTTTGCTCAATTTATTTTAGAATTATGAGACTTCGAAATGTGTCCAACCTGTTTCGATGACCCTGTACAAGAGAAAAAAATATTCCTGTTTACTCTGGCGCGCTTTAGACGAATCTTTAAAATGTTAAAGAACTGAAAAATATACTAAAAGCATAAAACGTCTCCGGAGTATCCCGTAACTCATTGTTATTTTCAGCATCTGTCTCAGTCAATATCTGAAAGGATTTTGCTGTAGCACAAACTCCCCTATTTCTTCCGTAAGTGAGAATCCATCACCCCAGAATAGAATAACCAGCATCAATTATTTCTGCCCCCTCCAACGTTATTCGTATCCTATAAATAATTATTATTGATATGGGATTCTCCATATACTGCGGGGGGAAAAAAGGGAAACTGACAACAAAGGCTGATGATACACGTGGATTCTGAACATAACTGTTCACAAATTCTGAAAAATGTTTTAAACCGTAAAATTTCTCCTGAACATGTTCATATATATGTCTCTAAGAGGTTGATTACATATCTAAAATACGAATAAAAATATTTTTTAATAAAATATAAATTTTTAAAAAAGGGCAGTCTATTTAACTTGATAATTTTTATTTTAGAAGGTTTATTTTGTTGTTTGCTTCCTTTTGCTTACAATGAATTTGCATTAATCAACTTTAAAATCGGTAGAATTTTTCAATGAAGCTTATTAATAGTTATCCTTTTACTTTTCCAAAGTTTATACGACACAATGACTGAATACTTCTTAGAGGTAATTATATATATATATATATATATATATATATATATATATATATATATATATATATATATATATATATATATATACAGTGGAACCTCCCTTAACGGACACTCCCGAATAGCGGACACCTCTAATTAACGGACATTTTTATCCCAGTCCTTCTGTATAGGACTGGCCATGTTATTCCCTCCGAATAGCGGACATTCCGAATAGCGGACAGGTATTTTTGGAAATTTTTCAATTATTTTGGCAAACATTTCAAAATTATTCTATATTCTTCCAAAACTCCCCGTGTTTCTTGGAATTTCGAGACGCGAAACCTGTTTTGGGGGGGGGGGGGGGGGTTAGTCGTTGGTCACTGGCGAGGCTAAAACTTTACTTGTCTATTTAGTTTAGTGTGACAGTGCAAACTGATTCAGATCGTGTTAAAATGGCGTCGAAAAGGAAGAGATTGAATTTGAAAGAAAAAATCGACATTTTGGAAGTTGCTGAAAAGGAAAAGTTGAGCGTTCGTAGCCTTGCCGAACGTTTCCATGTTGGTAAAACGCAGATTAGTGAACTTTTGAATGATAAAGAAGGAATTCGAAAAATGTGGGTCCTGAATTCGAACGAAAATTCGAAAAATTTGAAGTTTCGTAAGACAGAAACAAGTGAAATTGACGAAATGTTGATGAAATGATTCCGTTCTGCTCGTGCAAGAACATTCCTGTAAGTGGTGTTTTGCTTCAAGAAAAAGCCAGAGAAGTCGGGGAAATTTTAGGATTAGAAACTTTTTGGGCCTCAAATAGATGGCTGGAAAAATTATTCGCAGCTTTAAAGTACGATACAGAAAGCTGCTTCTAAGACATGTGCGTTCACAGATATCTCCTGCAAATCCAGCGAAGAGTTGGCAAAATCGGTATCTGTTGTTGCAATTTCCAGGACTACGTCAGCCCTTAAAAAGGTGGAACCTGGGTGCGTTCTAAAATGTTTTAAGAAGGCGGGATTTTTTAGTACAAGCGAATTGGCAACTGACGGTACTACTGAAAAAAGTGGAAAAGAACTTGCGGATCTAGTAGCCAATTTGGATTTAAATGTCAGCGTTGAAGAGTATATTAAGATCGACGACGATTTATCAACTGAGGAAGAAAACATGTATTATGTTTCCAATTTCCTTCATGGGGACACCTCTGAAGCACTGACTCTTTCTGAGGATGATGATTAGGAATCGCCATTGGAAGACTGCAAAATCAAAGATTATTCGGAAGCACTGAAATACAGCGAACAATTAAAACAGTTCTTTCTCAACAATGAAGATTCGGAGGGACTAGCAAAGCTAAATCCTATGAAGATTCACTTTGAAAAACAGGTTTGCTGTGTAAAAAAAAGAAATCAAACTTTGTTACAGATTTTTTGAGTAGTAATTAAAATAATTTAGCTCCTATACATTGTATTTTGGTATTATTTAATTCGAGATAAAAGGATTAGCACACAATTGAAAGGTAAAGTAGTAAACAGTTATTCTTTTCTTACGTAATTAACTTTTCCTTTTTAATGAAAATTGCAGCCGTAATGTTCAATCAAATTTCAAACAGAAGAGCAAATTTTTTTTAATAAAAAGTTTGTCCTCCCCAATAGCGGGCACCTCCTAATAACGGACAAAACTTTTGGTCCCGTGACTGTCCGCTTTTCGGAGGTACCACTGTATATTGTTGTCTCCCAACTTAAATAATAACTTTAGATCTAACTTATTCACTTCCGTGTGAATCTTGATCTTGTCGTGTGAACGTACGACCTTTTTTAAATAAATTAGGATACTCCTTTTAAGTAATCAAAATATCACTTTAGTATAACAACTTTAGAACATCGCCATGACCGTTATGCTTATACGATCTTACTGCGTCTATTGTTTACATTTGCAGCGCTCACGCGAGCAAAATAACTTTAACATTGCGCCATCTCTCACGCGAGCAAAATAACTTTAACATTCGGGCATCCTGATATTTTCAATTGCCCACAATTGAGAACCAATGTACATATATTAAACAAACTTATTTAAACAATTTTAAAAGAAGCACACTTTTAACTTGAAAACGTTAATTCTAACTTAAAACACTTTTTTTTTGTTAACAGAAATGTAGTACACAACATAATAAACAATTTAAGTAAAGGAATAGCATTTTAAAATATAGTTACATATCTTTCTAATTAATATTCAAGTTAATGTTCTGTTTTAAAGTTTATTTGTCCTAATATTTTGTTTCTTCTTCATAAAAATAGTTCTTTGTAGTTCAACATGGGTCCATGATCAAAATAAAAGAAAGTAATTTATATTACCTTATCCCTTCGTTTGTTCTAACGTGAGGGTTACCTGAATTTTATTCGGGTGGACCAGAAGTCTCCTCATCTTCGGATTCATCTTCCTAGGTTACGCCAAGGTCTCCACTTGGGCGACAATACTGTTCACATTGGTGGTAGGTGCGGCAAGACCCTCTGTCACCGCTGATTCGCTTGGACAGTCCGAATTTATCGGCAAGGTTTCTAAGAGTTTTTAAGGCTTTCTGGGTGGAAGTATTCTTTACTGGATTAAGCCTGGTGAATCTAGAGAAGTCGTCACTTGCCACAGTCAAATCTTGGTTAACTCCAGTGCAGATGTTGGTCTCATAAACTGCATCATGTTTATTATCTTCAGTTCGTAAACTCCTATGGCCAGTATGCATTATCTTAGCATAAACATGCCTTAGCGTCTCAGTGTTAACATCCACGGAAGAATGTTCATCTTCTATAATATAATTCTCTATAGTCTTATTAGTTACTTTATCTTTGGTTTCGCTTTTCGAGCAGTCCTGCACATCGGTAATGAAAATACAATTTTCTGAAGCACTTCCTTTGTCGAAACAGGAACTGACATCAGGCAAAGGTTCCCCTGGTGTACCGTCTTGGTCACTCAAAGAATCTAAACTCGCATTTTTCACGTCAAGTGTTATAATTCTCTCAGTCATTGGGACATCACTTTCTAATGAGGAATCTCGAGCGCATACATCGTCAACGATATCACTGACAACATTTTCACTGTCTTTGTGGGCATTAGAATTGTTCGAATTCTTCTTTCCTATACTTGTAATACTCTCTGAAGCCTTTGTTTTGTAAGGTCTAAAAGAAACTGGTTTACTCCCATGTACTTCCTTAATATCCATCTTTGTTAACGTGGTACACCCTAACTCACTTAGTGTCAAAGCAAAACAATCTCTAAATTCGTTTATCAAATTTAATATATCAGACCGCTGTTCAGTATTTAAAGAATCATCGAATTTTATTTGTTCTAAAGTGATGGGATCCCGATTAATATTCTTATCAATTTTTAGATTTTCGATCGTTTGACAATTCCTGGAGTTATTTAAATTATTTATTTCCGTTTCCAAGGTACTTTTATCTATTACTTCCGCTTTACCGATGTTTTGATTTTCCCTGATCATTATATTCTGGTCTTCATAACTTATAACTGGAATCGTTTTTCCCTCATCAACTTCTAACAATGCACCTAAGTTACCTTCTTTACCTTCCATAATTATTAGTGCGTTATTTATTTCTTCCGTTTTAGCTTTTACAAAGTTTATACTGTTATTCACAACTTGCGTATCTTCGACCGATTTTAGTTTCATGCTTGATTCAATTTCTCCAGAATTCATTTCAATAAAAGGGAAATCTTTATTATACCTAACGTACAAACTTTTGCCAACGGCTGCATAAGCAATGTAAGGTAAATCCAAAAGGGTTCTCCCTACCAATAAATCAACCGGCTGCATTTGGTCTGGTACGATTAAAACAGAAACGTCCTTCGCGATTACGTCATCAATCTGAATATCAACTATCACTGCTCCTGTACTTTTCACTGCTGGCGTTAGTTGATTTCCGAAACCAAACAAATGTTTTCCACATGGCGAAATATTTAGACGTAAATTTTTGGCTACCGAGTCCTTTAAAAGACAGCTACTACTTCCGGTGTCCAACAAAGCGCTGACACGTTGTTTATTAATTTGTGCGTCAGTTTCATCGTGTCCTTCCAAGGATCTATTAGTACTTTCAATTTGAAGTTTTTGTAATTCATAAGCTCTTTCAGCTTCCACATTTTGCCGTTCAGCTTCCTCTTTTTGCCGTTCAGCTTCCACTTTTTGCCGTTCATAAGCTTTTTCTTCATTCTTAAGCCTAGTATATACAATTCTTTCAAATAAATTTTTAGTGAATTGTTCATCATAATCTTTGCTTTGGCAAATCATTTTCTTTAATTCCGATATCGTATTATCGGTTGAGACTACATTACCGAGATTTAGCTCAGTCACTAGCTCCAACAAATCAATTTTTCTACCCTTCCCTAGAAAGGCCATTTTGTTACTTAAAAACAGTACTTTAACGAAAATAATATACTTGCTTCACCATAAAACATACCTTGAATATTCATATTCCGTTTTCATTTTGGTGCGTAGGCAGTGTGCCACTTCTGAAATCTGTTGTCTCCCAACTTAAATAATATCTTTAGATCTAACTTATTCACTTCCGTGTGAATCTTGATCTTGTCGTGTAAACGTACGACCTTTTTTAAATAAATTAGGAGACTCCTTTTAAATAATCAAAATATCACTTTATTATAACAATTTTAGAACATCGCCATGACCGTTATGCTTATACGATCTTACTGCGTCTATTGTTTACATTTGCAGCGCGTGTTTACATTTGCAGCGCTCACGCGAGCAAAATAACTTTAACAATATCAATCAATATATATATATATATATATATATATATATATATGTGCTAATGTGCCTGTGTGTATACGTATTGTGTGTAAACATTTTGTTAGGCTTCCATTAAATTTAATGTTTTCACCACGCGGTAAGAGGCAGCTCGCCTCCAAAAT
The DNA here is from genome assembly GCA_907164885.2 of Dolomedes plantarius. NCBI lineage: Eukaryota > Metazoa > Arthropoda > Arachnida > Araneae > Dolomedidae > Dolomedes > Dolomedes plantarius. The sequence continues at coordinate 69,465,524 of OU015498.1, read as the reverse complement.
AGCTTCATCAGATATTCTTTTTTAACGTGCTTTAAGCAAATTTCGCGTGCCTGATTTTTAAAAGGAACACGGCATCACAAATTTTTTGCTTTACCATTTTTACCATGTTTTTATTAACTTGCTTTCTTGTTTGTGTGTTTGTCCAGTACAAATCTTGCAATCGATTTTTAACTAACTTCCCGACTAGCTAGACATTTGAAACTTTTAGAATAGCTCAGAACACGATGATAGTACATTTTTTAAATACTTTTAGCCATCTTTAAGCAGATTTTTACCATGTTTTTATTATTTTCAGTTAATTTTGTTTTGTAGACTGGTGCAGCCATCTGTCGGCTGGGACGGGAACAAAAAGTTAAACGCAAGTTAACTTCCAATTAACTTCATTTTCTTTCAAGTTGATGGGATAATTCATCAAAAAAATTTAAAAAAGTATTTATTAATACATAGAATTGTCAAGTGTATATGATTCAACAGAAAATTTAAAAACATGATATATAAAAAGTTATTTTTATCTTGTAATTTATTCTTTATATTATATTGCAGTATTTTAATTTGGAAGAAAAATAATATTCGATTATAATTTAGTTTATGCTTCGAAACGACGAGTCTATATATTTTGAGTATAGTTATGAATATTAGTTGTTATTGAAAGGGAACTGGACAGTGTTAAGAAATGGATTGTTCCAGTTATTAGCAAAACCACTGTAGGTGTAACAACACATTTTATCACCTTTAGCTTTCAATGAATCTACAACACTCAATAGTAGTATTTTTAAAGCAACTTAATAGTAATAGATTTACCTTCCCCCAGTTAGTTTGAATATTGTAAGAATACTTCTGGGAGAAAATTTGTTAAATATATTTGTTAAATATATCTGTTAAATATATTTGTTAAATGTACGTGCGTGTACTTGCTGCAAAAGAGTATTCAATGCATACTTAATGAAAATTATGTGTCGTATTGTCTGTCCTGGCTTTACTTATTTGGGCGTAATTCGTAGTTAAGTGGATTAGTAGATATTATTTTATAATAAAAAGTATTTAGTTGCGTTGTGTTAATATTATTTTTTTAATCCAACCCAAAGCTCTGGTCATCAGTTGGCAAACGAACAGGTCAATTAACCATAATTAAAAACAAACTCATTAAATTTAAAAATAAATCTTAATTTATTTACAAAAAATTATTATTTACAAGTTATTCTTTACAAACATTTATAACAATAAGCCTTCTTTGCTAATAAGAAATATTCAATTATAAGCTTTATCAATTATTCAATTATAAGTTTTATCAATTATTCAATTATAAGCTTTATCAATTATTCTCTTCTCTACCTTTCTAGGATTATGGATCGTAATTACTTAAAACCAACCACAAATTTGACTCTAACCGAAATAATCTATACTATTTTTCTACCTCTCTAATACACCAAAACTGACTCTAAACCATGGGAACTGAACAAATCAAATAATGATAAACACTCACTCAGTTTTCTGACCTTTGATGATTGCTGACATTCGATTACTGAGCTGGGGTCCGTGGGTCGAAACCTTCCATGGCATGGGGCGGCCACGTCTTGTTTTAAGATGAGGAATACTTCTCGCCGTCTGGTGGGATATCTAATCAGTCTCTACTCGATGATTCAATCAGCTCCTTCTCCTACTCTCAGGTGCGGTCTCCACTCTACGAACTGTCAATGGTGTCTTTACTTAACTCAGATGCGTGCTCCACTCTACGAACTGTCGATGGTGTCTTTACTTAATTCAGATGCGGTCTCCACTCTACGAACTGTCAATGGTATCTTTACTTAACTCAGATGCGTGCTCCACTCTACGAACTGTCGATGGTGTCTTTACTTAACTTTAGATGCGGTCTCCACTCGATGAAATCTCTATAACGTCTCTACGTAACATTAGGTGTGCGGGAAACCAACAGCTTCACCCGGCAAAAGCTCCAATTCAAATGCTACGAAAACAACACAGGAGTGCGGGGACCCTACAGCTTCCCCGGCAAAATCTTGATCTCTTTGCTTAGCTCTGTTCAACGTATATATATTCCTTCATCCCCTTTCTCTAAATTTGATCCCGCCTTCTCATAAAAACTTCTAGCCATTCCAGACACCGAAATATTTTTATTCGCCTGGCCAAAACTCAATCTTTTCGATTGGATGCCCCTCTCAAACCGTACACACCCCCATCAGGCCAACTGCCATAACTCCCACGTAACCTGCGGTCGACCCCACGCTCTGACCGCCATAAATTGTTCATCAATGGGGTATTATGTTATAACGTCATCCGTGGCTCCAACCCCGTTTATCTTGTCTAGGATCGGAACCCACAAACAAACCGCTGTCGTAAACTGGTCCTCTCCAGCCTAAGTCAAAAAGGGACCGCTCACTCTTTAATTAAAATGTCCTTCTACGCCGGTGTTCTCATCCTTAACCATAAATGTAATGTTGCAGCCTTTAATATATTTCTTCTCAATATTTTAATATAATTTTCATCCAAATTGAAGGCGCATCATTACATTATGTAATGAATAAAATCCAGTTCTGTAGGAAAATAGAAGTATATGCGCCTTTTTTTTTTTAACGAGAGTCATAGGAAAGAATGTGATATCGTTGGCCTAATTAACAAACGGAACTCCAACGATTTCGGGATTTTCGTGTTATTACACTGGTTTATGGTCTCTATACAACTCAATCCCTGTCAAACCTCATAACTCCAAAAAATTTAATTCATCCCCCAAAAAAGTGAAAAACAACACATACTACGTAATTCCTTAACTTAACTGTTGCTAACTTTGTAACTCCACTTTAATTATGATGATGTGTAATTACATAAAAATGTGACCTATTATATATCTCAGAATACTTTAACATTTATTTTCAAGAATAAACGATAACAATTTATCTTCCCGCCGTCGAATAAATCAGTTTTCGTTCATCCTGAAAACAGTGGAAAAGGGGAGTTACGTGGTTTGTTAATTTTGTGTTTGTTGTGTAAAGGGTATCAAGTCCAAAATGGGCTAAAATGAGTTATCAAACCAGACAAGTTTGAAAAATCAAGGGCTACTGCAGGGTAGAGAAAGCTAAGTCCAATTCCACTCCTAAATATCTTTATTCCTCAGTGAAAATTTGGGATATATGAAACAAAACACAAACATGTTAGTTTTCAATCCCGTTTTTCTCAAAACTACGATTTTGGACTTGACACCTTTTACACAGCAAACACAGAATTATAGGACAACGGTATGATATAAATAAAAAGAGGACATGACGTCTTTTAAATCTAATAATAATGGTGATGAAAGGAAAACTAAAAAAAAAAAATTATTTACATTATATCTTCAATATCTTTCTTTCTTTGTTTATGTGAGATATTCTTGAAAGTATTATAAGAGCTTATATTTATAATACTCTATCTCGAGGGTTCTAGTATTTAAGTTACATTTTCTCTTGAAAATTGTTTATTTAAAAAAAAAATAGTCACATACAAAGATGGAAAATATCCAATATGCTTTCAGGAACACCATAAATTCTGAAATACGAGCACAATGCTTAAAACATTCAAAAATTCCAACGTTTCAAAACAGTTTTGTCCCGCTGTGTTCTCCTCAAACGCCCTTTGAAAATTAGAAATATTAGCTGTCTAAAACTCCCAGTCAGAGTTACACTACCCTGTTTTCAATAATATCCACTTTATTTTCTTTACGTTGCCAATAGACGAAACAAAGTAATAAATATACGTAGACAAAAACTCACCAGAGTACAATTTCCATGGCCCTAAAAAAGCTTTCGAAATCTGATTCAGAAAGCTCTTACGTCAACCATCGCGAAATATTCACAGCATATCGCAATTTCAATACTCTCTTTCACTAAAGAATATTAAGTTTTCTTTTTACTACCCATTCATGCACCTCAGATACTCGTGTCCATTCTTGGAGCCAGGAGACAAACATGCAAAAATCTCGTGTAGATAGTAAAACGGGCAATAAATATTCTCCAGTACTCGTTCTGATAAATAAACACACGGGAAGGATTGAATATTAATCAGGAGAAATCGAATTTCAGGAAATGTAAGCTCTTCACCCTATAAAGAAATATATGTACAGTGCCTAGGGTAAATATGGAAATGAAATTTTAAACAACCTCCCTGGTCGGAAGAAATGATTGAGGAATCTTACTTTAACAATTTTTCCAGAGGCTAGGTTTTTTTTTTTTTTTTTTTTTTTCTCATCCATTAAAAAAAAAAATATCGTGATAAAGTTTTTCACTTTTATATCGTGGCTAATATACATCGTTTGATCTGGCAGAAAATATTTCTGACTACTTTTTATTGCGTTTTCAAAATTTAAGAGACTAATACGGCCAGACACAGTTTTTGTTCATTGTCTCGATGCCTTCAGCATCTGCATAATTTAATAAACGAAATAGTAAATTCAATCTATTCCTAAAGACCTATATTGTCATGTCGTGTTAAGATATGCAATATTTCTTAAGACACTTTTGAAATCATGCGTAGAATAAAAGTCCATCGCAACGTAACAAATTTCTAATAAATTAAAGATCCAACAAATTTCGAATAAATTAAAGATTTCTAATAAATTAAAGCAAAAGGAAGAGAATCTTTGCACTAAAGTTTGTAAATATTTGTTTCGAAATATTATTCTGATTATTATTAATCTACGTATCTGCTAGTTCAATTTTTTTTTCTATTTAGAACTAATAAGATTAACTTTTAGGCGTAACTACGTAAAAACTCTCGAAAGAAATATTGTTGTTTCTAATGCCCCTTAGTGGAAGTGTTCCAGACCAGGTCCATACAGGCGTCGGGCTAAGGGGTGCGGCTCCGGTTTGTAATGGCACCACAATTGTCGGATTCCTATTTTGCTAGGTGCCACCTCAATTTTGACCGAGCATCCCCAGGAGCGACATCTGGGGGATCGTATCCTCTCCCACCCTCGCTGACCTCATAGAGGGACTTTCCGGTCTACGGATTTAACGTGCCCATATCCGGCCTAGACAAGAAGATATTCAATGGCGCTTGTAGGGATTCGATCTGAGCACCCCCAGCACCGAAAGCCGACGTGCTACCACTAGGCTACCTTAGGTCCCCCGAAAGAATTAAAACCATTAAACGCAAAGATTACCAAACTGATACAGAATTGCAGACCACATTTCCTCGTTATAAAACGCGTGGCACCCATTTTATGGCCTTTGATTTTCGATTGGTTACGTCAATGACGTCACATGAAACTGCCTTATTAGGCCTATTCACATAGGAGTCCGGTAGCGGAAGCGTTAAAGTATTGAAATATATTTAACCAATGACAAACCTCCAAACGATTAGCAACGAAATTTTAAACGCCTATGATTGGTTTATTTCCGCCTCAGCACCATCTTTCCTTTTAAGCTTCCGCTACCGGACTCCTATGTGAACAGGCCCTTAATCTTTCAAATCACGTAGATTCGTTATTTTTAAATACTGTTTTACTTTTTCAAAACGTCTCAGTTTCTAATTATCATAAAAACGGATTACCTGCACTGTTCACAGCCGAAGAGAAAATAGCAAATGAACCCTAGACTGTGGAAAAGACGATTTAAATTATGAAAGAAAGCACTGTGTGTAAAAATAAAACAGATACATATACTTGCTGCACTCATTAGACTTTATTAGATGCTCCCTAATCGAAAATACTTTCCAAGGATTTCACATAATGAACACACTGGCTTTATTCTTATTTATCTCGGGATACACCCATCATTTGTGAAAGTATCTCGAGTGTCTTAATGAGAATGTATATCACCCAACGCTAATATGGCTACTTTTCATTTTTGATGGTCTCTAATGAAGTCTATGTTTGATTTAAGAGAATACAGAACATAATCATATGTAAACACTGACTTTCGATGGGAGGCTTTTCGACGTTAAGTCGGGTAGTCATGCAATTTCATTTACATAAGCTTAAGATTGTAGCATCGTTTCTGGACTTAAAAAGAAGCATGATGAATTCGATAGTCATTAAATGTATTCATGCGCCAGACTTCCTTTGTGCATTTCCGAATGGGTTTCAAACTGTGTTAAATGTATCAATGATAACTCTTGTTCAGCACTATTGATAAATACTGGAATAAATTAAGTAAACTGATTCAGAGTAAAATTAGTTAATTAGGTTCTTTCCGTGAATGGGGCGCGGTTAATATGAATAATATGATACGGTCGCCAACTTGAGGCGATATGGCACCAATGTGGCATGACAACATGAAGAGCCATATGGTGAAAATTGACACACAGTGGTTTTTCTACCATCTTAGAGTTATTTGTGAGAGTGTGATTTGACCTTTCGTATTGACAGGTGTATCAATTATAACAATAATTCGTGTCAAAAATAATTGGTGAACAATAATTACCATATTTCATATAAAAATATTTTTTCAGGCAAATGTATTGTATTGTACAAGAAATATAATTTAAAAAAAAAAAAAGAATTGCTGTAAAAAATTAGTAATATGTACTTACCTATAAATCATAATAAAAAATTGAGTTTTTTGAAGGTTTTAAGGTGATCTCCCCCATTAACTTATTTAATAAACAAAAATATAGATCATTTATAATATTTTTTAACGTTTATTTTTCACTTGAATTACGTGGAAAAATGCTTCCAAGAAAAGCGATTGCACGACACTGTGTGTGGTGTAGCTAGAAATTGCAGCGAGAGAGGTGTCTCCCCTGTAAAAATAAAAACAGCAGAATTTTTTGGGGGCATAAAATATCTAAGTAAATGCATCTGACTCTTTTTACAACATTTTATTTTCCAAATTTCAGTTGTATTTTAATATAGCGTGCCGCAAAGGGTTATAATTCAACAAAATTTAATTTAATTTAGCTTTTTAAGTAATATATAAGCAAATATATCACATTAATTTTTAATTATTTTATTAGGCTTGTATCTTATTTCCAGTGTTACAACAATATTTTACAATTAGATAAAAATTATGAAAAAAAAAATTGGAATTAAGAAAAAGTTTTAAGAATATCCTTGGACATCTGCCAGGAAACCCAACTACACTTGAAATAAAAAATCTTCACAGAAAGTTTCTCACATCGTTTGCTTTGAGGTCTCCTCTTGTAATTTTTTCTCCTGTAGTGAAAACCGCAAAACACGATGGCGACGAAAATTGTTTCGCCCTGTATATAACGTCTTTGAGCGGAAATTTCTTTAAGCGGCGACGGTAAATTCTCCGCGACGGAAAAATCCGTCGTGTGTGTAACCGGCCGAACGGCTACAAACATCCATGCCAACAGTAGGACTCTAACCCACAGTATCTGAACCGAATGCTAGCGCCCTGGCCATTTGGCCACCACCTGGCCCCACTTGAGGTGGGAAAAACATTCTTTTCGTTGAGTAGAAAATTTTATCAAGAACTTCATCGCTAAGCATGAACTCTAAAAAAACACATTTTACATTCGTAGACATTAATGAACCGCAACCATATAATTAAGTAAATGTTACAGATTACTTTGGCAGGTCAATTGGTGTGACGTACAATTCCTTAGCCGCGCCCTTTATATGCAGACCTTTCTAACTGCTCCCCGGTCGGGGATACTCTAGATTTGTGTGCACGGCCGCCATCTTGGATTTTTCCGCCAGGGTTTGGCGCGTTTCGCTTGGCGATAATTATTGCGTTCTGGTACCTCCACTGGCAACCCCTTCGATCCAATGAAATCGCGTTGATTGAACTGAATTTTGCTGCTCTTACTCAATATTTAATTGACATCACTTCACCTAAAGTTAAATTTATTTGGTCTCCATATCTTCAAGAGTGTTTTAATAACCTTCAGTCAATATTCTTTTCTAAATCAAACTACCCATGTGGGATCAGGATTTTTATTTAACCCTTCAACGGGCGCGCCAATTTTTAGAACACCAGCAGGCTTCGCGTGGCACAAAGCGCAACGTCTCTTTCAACCATGTTTATTTCTTTCGTAATAAACTTTTTTTTTTCAAATTGAAAATAGTAATTCTGCGTTTTATGACAAGATATAAAATGTTTATATTATTGAGATATATTTATAACTAAAAGCCAAAGAATACAGATACAATCACCTTATTTCAAAACTTTCCCGTTTATTGGATCTAAGGATAACTTGCGAATGGATTCCTATTATGTCCATAAACCTAAAAAAACAATCAGATTGTCCATCATCGTGATATGCGGGATACCGCGTAATAGCTGCACACTTGATCGAGTACATCAACTCCTGCTTTTGTCGTATTGTAAGCCAGTATAATCGTTGGTTTACCACGATTAAATTACGACTACCATTGAATGGAAAGGAATACAAGGGTCAGAAAATCAGACCTGCATTAGAAAGGGTGTAGCTATAAATAGAAACTGCTTAGAACATTCAAACCTTACATGTAAAAACAAACCATTCAAAATTACGAAATTGTTGCACTTTGTACACCGGCGCGCCGGAGTTAAACACTGGTGCATCAAATATGGCTATTTCTGGCATTTTGATGCAGAAGTTTGATGATAAATTATTACCTATATCATATTTTAGTAAGTCACTTAAACAAGGTCAGAAAAATTATTCCACCCTCAAAAAAGAACTTCGCACTTTACAAATCTATCATTGCATTTAAATATTTATACTATAGAACTTTTACTGTGTTAACTGATAGCAAACCTCTCATCTATATTAATAAAGCAAGGTCCGGGTCTGTCTGTCGGTCACACTCCTCCTGGTGTACCGCCTCAATGTGTGCGTGTGTGCAGCCTATGAAACTCCCGAGCATAGCCGGGCGAAGCCCGGCTAGTCAACTATAAGCATACAACTTCTCTTACTGATATTGTAACTAGATGGTTACTAGAAATGAGTGAATATTCCATCATTTATGAACATATTCCTGGTAAAGTTAATGTTTTGACATTATTTTTCTCGCCTCACCTATGACCCTCCTTCTCAAAATTTAGCCACTTCTGTAAATGCTATAACTACTGACCATATTCAAAATTCTCCAGCTATTCCCATCACTAATGACCCTCCTCTTGATATTTCCATATCCACATTTTTGGCAGAACAGAGAAGGGATTCAAAATTGATCAAAATTATTAATTATCTAAATCAACCCCACTCTGTTAAGTCTTCAAAATTCACCGATTTTTATATTCATGATGCTTCTAAATTATTATGCTGGGATAAATCTAAAATTAATACTACTTCTCATATTATTGTTGTTCCAAGTCCAACGACTAAATGATTTTTCAAAAATATTTCTAAGTTTCATAATTTAAAAAGGTGGTTTTTATTAAAAAAGCTAAAATAAAAACGAAATTTTCCAATATTTGAGAATGATTTTTCAAAAAAATTTCCGAGTTTCATAGTTTAAAAAAGTGGTTTTTATTAAAAACCCAAAAATAAATCTAAGTCCAACTTTTAAATGATTTTTCAAAAATTTTTTGGTACTTTTCCGTTATAAGTACTACAATCGTTTTCACACCAATTTGGTGCATTGTCAAAAATAGCCGCAACGAGAGAAACGTAACGCGATATAATCACACTAATGATTGGCAGCTTACAATAATGAAATATACAAAAAGTGAGATTCAAGGATCACGATACGATATGAGGACGATTATTATCGTGTCATGGAGATAAACAAACTTCATGGAATGCCTCAATTAAATACGCCTACTGTAGTTTGCATATCTTTCTCTCCATATGTGTTATTTAAGATAAAATAAATATTATTGCATTTTTCAGAAACTTTGTAAGGTATACACAAGATTCGATTCACAAGAATCGAACTTTTGAGTGAATGAATTAAAGAAGCTGCTTGAGATATGCTAATTTCGGCATACGCGCTTGGTATAAATACCATGCAGCTTGATTAATACGGGGGTTGAAAAAGGTGTTGTTAAAGTTGATAGATAAGCGAGAGGGAGCTACGAGGTAAGCAGTTCCAGGTGTTAACCGGCGCTTGTGCTTAGCAGGCCCAAAGTTTACGTAAAAGAACTGCTGGTTTGACTCTCTGCTGGTTTGTGAGTATGGCAAAGTGTATTTTTATTGAATGCTAATATATATACTCCGTACAAGTAGTACGTATGCCAATTGCTGTAAAAGCAAATTCTATATGTGCAACGAATTCAATAAACATTGTTTCATGTATAAACTGTGTTTGTATCAAATTCATTTAGAGTGCCACTTCAAATTATATACACCCAAGTCTGGGTAGAAGTGAGCCATACTCTATAACTTCATTAATTGTGGTTGTCAATACACCTTTTAGATCTTGTCGATGCGCTGATGCAACGCTTCGTATTTGCAAATCAGGTGTCTCCTAACGTTTGCATAAAATCCGGAGTTATTTTGAGCTCTTTCGTTCGCCAATACGACGTGTTGTATCTGTGCGTCGCCAAGATTAAAAATGCGCCGCCAAGTGTAGTACTTATAACGGAAAAGTACCAATTTTTCTAAGTTTCATAATTTAAACAGGTTGTTTTTATTAAAAAAGCTAAAAAAATTCTAAGTCCAGCGTTTTGAAAATATCGCTAAAAACACATTGGTGAGAATTTTTCCACTCCTCAAAACACGGTAAAATCGCCAAAGTTGGAGCAAAAACAATCAAAGATGGCGGCCATGCACACAAATCTAGAGTAGTCCCTTCAAATGCTAAGATTTATGTTGTAGTGATAACTTATTTTATTTAATTTAAATTAATTTCATTTCCTGTACAATAGATGGCACCACCATTCAGTGCCATTTTATGGTGCACGCATGAAGCTAAAAAGTAGCTTCATTCATGGGTGCACGATACCGATAAGTGGCGTTGCATTATTGTGTCTCGACAAATTCTCGACGTATGCACATTGCACACTTCGCTCGCTGATCTGTAACCGTTAGGTGACGAAGGAGCTGGCATTTCATCTGCTAAAATAAAGATGTTGTTAAGTTTTTAAATCTGACTGTCTACTTTAGGCACACAATCATTTAAAAATGTCACTGCTCGCATAAATGAAACGATTATGGAAAAAACACAGAAAGGAAAAAAAAGGACAAGCACTATAAGCCGGGAGTTCGTAATACAAATTAGACAATTTTTTTTAATAGGTCTAGGAATAGAATTATGGAGAAAGATTAATTACTTTTTTCAATTCCTACTATTAGTTCACACTCTCCCTATATATATCTTGTTCAAATTTTCAATCGTTAATAAAATACTTTTTATTCATCCACTCAAGTTCAAATACATTTTTTTAAACTTGTAGTGGATGACACTTGATGTTAATACAGTTTTTCAAATATTAATTCATTAATTAAATTTAATTAATCGATTTTAGTTTTAGACCTAGAGCGTCTCTTGCTCTTGAATAGTAATTTCCCTATTCTTACGCTGTAAACGGTAGCACTGCGGTAGCGCGGGCTCCTCCCGTCCTGTAGGTTGCGGAATCGAATCCCCAACCTGACAAATTTTTTCTCTCTCTTTTCCTCCCTCCTAATCTCGCACAGTTGGCAAGGTTCTGGCAGGCAATCCTTTTTTTTCAATTCCTACTATTAGTTCACACTCAAATTTTTCTTTGTTGACCTAAGTAGGAATTGACTTTAAAATTTTTTTTTTATATATATTACTTGTTTCTTTTACTACCGTGACAAGCTACGTATCATTTTACAGGAATTTTGTGCTGCTACCTATCGGTCATATTAGGAGTTAAAAGCAACTTATGGAGGACCAGCGAAAGTTATGCACATATCGTTAAATAAAGGAATCAAAAGATGTTTTTAGCAAGTTTTTGGGTTGATTCCCAATAGACGGTACCCCATGTATTCCGCTACGATGGAATCGCCATCTTGGTTACGTCTCTTGAGAGCAGTGGCCAGCTAGAGAATTTTCACTTTATTACAAAAAACGCCGGTATTAATACAGGGTGTCTACAAATTAGTTGGGCAAAAAGAATGATTTTTTGAATGTGATTTACAGGAAAAAAATTAAAGTACATATTGTTGTAAGATACAGAAATAGTCCAAATTTACCATTCTCACAAATGTTCGATGTGACTTCCTTTTGTCACTCTGCAAATGTCACAACGGTAAATGAGTTCTTGCCACAGATTTGTCAGCATGTTTCCATCGATCAAATTAATTGCAGTGCAGATTCTTGATTTTAGTTGAGGAATGGATGCAGGAAGTGGCGGATTGTACACTTGATTCAAAATTTCGTCGTACTTGCACAGCAGAATGACTTTCATGAAACCAAGGACAGCATTTCGCTTTTTCAACACCGTTGTACGTCTCCATTATCGTAATGGCGAACAAGAATAATTACCACTTGCTAAAAGATAGAATCCGTTAGGACACCTAAATCCATCTATGAATAAACTTAGGAAATATTACTACTAGTCTGACTTTAAACGAGTTAATTTCATTTAATATTTCGGAAGTTCTTAACTTACGAAATTGCCCAACTAATTTGTAGACACCGTGTATATATCTTTCCACATTGACTGAAGTTTACTTAAACTATTCTGAAAATTAGCATTTTTATCAGATATTTTGAAAAGCTCAGCAATTGGTGATTCATTAAACTGAAATTTCCTAACAGAGGATTAATAGGTAACTTTAGGAAATTTTCTATAAATTATTCAATTCAAAAACATTGTTCTAATGACGTTCACTGTACATAGATTTCACTCAATTATAAATATTTTGTCACTTAAATTTCTCCAAACTGACGCTATTATTTTGTATGAAACAGATTTGACAAGTTTTGAACTTCACAAACCACAATCTTTTTTCGTAAATAAGCTATGGTACATCCATCTTTTTTGTTTATAACAAAAATTTTAAAAATAAGATCCTCAAATCACTGTCAACAACCAAAAAATTACAACTATAAGAAATTCTAAAGTATTTGCATCACCCAGTAGAAATCCACATAATGAGGAAATAAATATAATAAATTTAGTTTTATCAATTTAAAGAAATTTTATGCAAGTTTTTTCTCAGAGTGAAAATTAATCAATAATTTCCAAATATGACATGAAAGAACCTTTAAATTAAGATGAATAAACCTATAAGGATTTATTAAGAATTCAATTTAAATATACAATACCAAAATACTTTTTATTAGTTTGAAAAAGCTATACCTCACAAAGAAAAGTACATTCGAGCGATGGAACTGCAAATCCCAAAAATAACTTCCAACGGATTAATTTTTTTAAACAAGCGCGGTATAAAAATCCAGATTAAACTCATCTACCAGTAAATCACAAGCCCCGATTGCCTATTAATTATTCAAATCGAGAGCAATATACAGCTAACTAAAAAGCATTTAACAAACGCAACCCACATTTGGCATTTTATTAACATTTTGGCAAAAATAAAAAATATCGCAAAAAAAAAATAAATAAAACGGCTGTGGTAGTGTATTGAGAATGAGCCAGATTGGCTACCATTCCAAGTATAAGTAATTGCTTAAATTGACTTCGTACATGATTTGAAAAAAATTATTCCCGAATTTTATGACAGCCTCGTTTGGCAATAAATTTTCAATTAAATCAGTAGAAATTCATTCAGATTGTAACTTTCATATAAAAGTTATCACTTGTTTTCTTTTCATACTACCTTTTTGTTGTGTTTGTAACATTTACCCAGTTTTTTTCAAAAACACAGTTGTGCAGTTAATTGATTTTCAGTGTCTACAGGCAATGGTATGGGTCACTTATTGTTCTTACATATTTTATCCTGAACTTAGCTGTTAAGAGTATTATAAATTAAGCAGTAGGTAATAGAATTAGTAGTGAAATAATACTGAAGAGTTTCTGCAAATTACTGTTTAAATAGAATCATCAGTGATAAATTTATTGGTGTGATTGTCATTCTTGCTGTGAGAAATAAGAATTTTCTCTTTTCAGATTAAAGTTATTGAAATTCAGTATTTAAACCAGGGGTTCCCAAACTTTTTATCCCGTTGACCCCTTCATAGAATGTTTGCCTTCTTATCGACCCCCAGATTAAGTATTTAACAAACACATTAAATCATTTTTTGCATTTCTGATGTTAAGCAATATGGAGACCTATAGCAATATATTACATAAAATACACAATTATCGTTGAAAATATAACAAATTATATTGAATGAAAAACAACCTCTGTCATTTTGCGACATCTACTGAATACCTTAAAAATATTTTAACATACCTTTTTATTAAAATTGTTGATAGTAGTGGGATGGATGTATCTGAAGAGAAGTAGCAAAATTATTGATGTTCGGTTGAAAATTGATAAGTTTTAGTCGCAAATCACCACAAATTCCCAAGCCGAAAGTTGATTCAAGTTCAATAGCAAACTTACAATGTTGGAGCTCAGAGATAAAAGTTCTTTCCACATCATCGGCCATTTCCTCATTACGTCGGTGCACAGCACTTGTACTTAATGGTATGCATTTTAAAACTAGTTGAGTCTTTCTTCATAACATTTTCAATTACATCTTTTATAGCTGGTATTATAATCTCTTCACCAATAGTATACGGTTTGCCTTTCCTTGCTATATTAAGAGAGATGCTGTAGGACAGTGGTCACCAAATGGCAGACCGCAGGCATGGTTTGTGCTGACCATGACGAAATTGTGTATTTTCAGAAAATAGCGATTCATCAATGATCCAAAATGCAATGAAAATATTATATCATACCACTGTATTATTAATCAAAGTGTGTTTTGCTGCAGTCTGAATCCCAGTCTTCAGAATAAAATGCAAACGGTGATACAAATAATTAATTTTATACAGGCAAAATCATCTGTTAAGTACTGTCAATCTAAATCATTTCTTGAAGAGACTGATGCTCAGTTCAACGACTTGCTTCTCCTCAACAATGGGAGATGGCTAAATAAAGGCTTGGTGCTTCAAAGATTTTTGCAGTACTGGAGGACATCGAGTTTCTTTCAACTCGTGATCAAAGTGAGCATTTAGGCTTGCTCCTTGACGTTGAAGAAAACGTAGCAACCATTGCACTTTTGACTGATCTTTTTAGGCACCTGAATCTTTTAAACCTCAAACTACAAGGCACAGGTAAACTTGTGTTGTGAACTTCTCTCAGAAGTAAGGAGTTTTTCAAAAAAGATTGACCTCTTCTCCAAAGATATTAGCAGAGAACTTTTACACTTTCACCATCTTAAGTCAGTTTGTGATAGTAATGAGGGTATTGACATCAGCCAATTCGAAGATTTTTTGGAAAAACTTAAATCTGAATTTCAAGAAAGATTTACTGACTTTGAAAAATTGAGAACATTGAGCAGCTGGTTAACAACAGTTTTTCACTTATGCCCAGTGGTGTATGGACCAGTGAAGTGGCAGATGTTTTCAAGAGCAACAAAGCTCCCTACTGTCGGAAATAATAGAGTTCCAAGATGTTCTTTCAAAGGACATTTATGCTCAAGTTCCAAAAACAATTGGTAGTGACCAATTATAGATTAAAAATGTGTGGGAAAAAAGTATCCAGAACTCAAAGCTTTAGCCATAAAATTGTTTACCATGTTCGGCTCAACTTATGTGTGTGAAGGAGTATTCTCAAAAATGAACTTCATTAAGAACTGGTACAGATCTCGACTCACAGATGACCACCTTAACAGCTTGATGAGAAACAGCTGCACGAACATAACCCCCAAATTTCAAGCAGGTTGGTCAAAATAAAATGTGCCATTTTCCCCCATTGAGAATTAACCACGATGAACTTTGTGAGAAGTCTTTTTGAATTTATATGTACTTTAAATCAATTTTCTTGTATTCTAAATATCATAATAAAAAACTTGATTTGATAATTTATACACTTCATTTCTCTGGTATCCATTATTTTGCACGTAAAATAACCGATTCCAAAGAAAAGTTTTACTAAGCAACAGCAAGTAGCCTAGGTTAATAGAATAGTTGGTAACATGGAAGGGGGTTTAAGTTTTCTGGACCACAAAAGTTTGACAATGTTTTGAAACGGACCTACAAGAAAAATAATTGGTGACCACTGTTGTAGGTAATCTTCAGTCCTCCTTTATCAACACTAGCAGATGACTTCCAGTACGTATTCAAATTTGGCCAAACTCCAAATTTCTCTTTTGGTTTTTTGAAATACTCAAAATCTTTGTCTTATCAGAATGGATCCTTTCCAAGTGGTCTTTCATTTTTGCCGGCTTCATAGCATCATTACCGAAATTTTTTCACACAAGAACATAGGAATAGTTTCATTAGCAAACGATGACACAAAACCATATTTCGAACACTCTTGTAAACATTGTCTGCATTTATTAGTATTGGTAGCCGACATTGTGGGTATTAAAAATCAGAATTTTAAAGTTAAAACAATACGTTTGAAGCAGAACAAAAGAGCAGTAGTAAGAGACAACTTACTCCTGCACAAGCTATAAAGAACTGCCTGTGTTTTTCTCAGAGTGCAACGTTGCCACCTTTTGCTAACAATAGATATTTAGAATTGGAAGGAATTATAATTATATCTAAATTTTATCTATTCAGTACCATTAGATAGGAAAAATATAAAAAAGAATCTAAATTTAATGAATTTTGATATATTACGATATTTTCTCTGTAAAGGATAAAATATCTACATTTAGATATAAAATACTTAGAGTAACAACCCTACTAGAGTGTAACAGTGCAACTTATGTCTGTGTATAATTAACCACCAGTGTTCATAACATGTTTGCAATACTAGTACCTTTGCCAAATGCTTGAAAACAGTGTAACACATGCTGTAAGCAGCGTAGGCTAAGGCAAAACTCAAGCTATAACTAGGGTAGTCAGTAGTTGATCATATCTGTATTACGAATTAATTGGAATATTCCATTTTTTTCCTACAGTTTAATTGATCCTCTTTGGTATTAATCGACCCCCTTTCAACCCTCGTGTATTCATAGACTCCTAGAGAACTCTTATCAACCCCTGATTTAAACAAATACATAAATTCCTATAAGACTAAAGATGCTCATTGTGTAGATATTTGGTAGCATGCCATTTGGGTTAAATTACAGTCAACTGTTTAGCATGGATTACTCATGTGTTTTCCATTGCAATTAGGTGTTTATATATTAGTTGGACAAGAAATGGATCAAGGAAATCACTAATATTCCGCTATGGCCAAGAGAAATCTGTTGCCATTTTCCGTCTCGCTACTGGCCACGATTGCTTCTCCAAGCATCTACACCAAATAAAACTGCTTTCAAGTCCTCTCTGCCAATTGTGTAAAATTCGTGAGGAAATGGATGTGAACCATTTGGTTTATTGCCCTGCACTGGTCTCGGGACACTAGTGGGAAAAATACTGGAGAGCTCGGCACAAGATGAATGATTTATAGACTTACTGTAGTTCAGTTTGTTACCTATTGTGTTTTTCTGTCTACAGCTGTCTTATATTCTGCCATTAGAAATAAAAAAATAAAAATAAAAATATTAGCTGGATGAAATGGAAATTAACACTGAAAAGTCAGTGTATCCGACCTTTACACTGAATCGCCAACTGAAATGAATATTGCATATGAAGACTATGCTAAAAGAAGTCTCAAAGACCAAATATCTAGGTGTCGTATAAGATAAAATACAGACTTGGAAGACCCATATAGAAGAAGTTACTTCAAAGGTTAAGGGCAGATCAAGGATTTTGAAAAGACTTGCTTGGGCAAAATGGGGTTGCAGCAAAGATACTCTCAATCTTAAATATAAATTGTATAAAATGCCTATTATAACCAATTGCTGCGAACCTCTTATAACCTGTAATAAAGAACTAATGAATAAGCTGGAAGTTGCTCAAAATCAAATCTTGATACTGATTACTGGGGCTGTAAAAACGACGAAGAAATTATTAAGGAGAAAGCCTTGTGTCATTTTGAAAATTAATACGTCTGCCAGTAACACCTAATAGAGAAATTATGACTTAAACCAGAGTAGAAGATTGAAAACACAAGCAGGTCCGATTAAGAGAATACAGAAGATAAATGAGATGACATCCCTTCTACTGCTGAAATTTCCCCCACACAATTAGATCTATGGTTTGTTGGTTGTATGGAGAGCAGGGTTCATTTGACTCAATCTGTGCATAAGAAAATAACAATTGTAGCAGAATTGAAATCTATCACTCTGGAGACTATTTATACCTAATACCCTAAACAGGAATGGTTGCATACCATGCTTTGGGAATGAGCTGATAATCTAACACATATTGAATAATCTAAAACTGGCTTTGATTAATCATACTGTAGTTCATAAAATAAATTTTTCAGGCCTTCCTTTATTAATCTTAGAAGTGTACTTCCTGAAAAACTGCAGTAATTTAAACAAATTTTTTTTTCAATCAACAATATATATTCATTGAGTTTTACCACATAATGATATAATTCTTGAGAAATATTTTGGAAGCTTGTTTGCCCTAATTGATTGTGACAGAGAAAATTATAGGACATACAAGAGCAAAAATATTTAAGAACTTTTTCTTTTATTTATAAACCCCCATACATAGCTTTTATTTAGGTGGTACAACTCTTGGTGCATTGCCTCTTGGTGCAGCATCCTGAAATGATAAAACAAAATTATATATTTTACATATATAAAAAAATACACCAACACTTTATGTTAACAGTATATATCTCAAAACTTTAAAAGCTACAATAGTACAGACTGAATTGGACAGATGTGTACAAAACTTTGAAAATGTCTTAGCATTAAAAAAAAAGTTTTAAAGAAGTAAAATTGACAGCCCTAGACTTTAAGCATAGTGAAAAACATCTTAAACAATTCACTAAAAAAATAATCACAAAGACTTTGCATAATGTATTGGAACATAAACGAATGTTATAAAATAAAGCTAAAGGATATATAATTTACATATGGAACTTAAAATGAAAACACAGAAGTTTCAAACAAAAATATATCTATAAATTTCCATATTTATTCCTTTTTTTGTTTTGTTTTTAGGGCTCTCAATACAATTATGCAGTGTTTTAAATAAATTGTATCTTGTAAAATGCTATATTACAACTATGGAATAAGGATACATTTAATGTATTTAAAAACTGGCCACAAAAATTATTTCATACCTGTATTAGAAACTTTTATGAATAGAACCAATCTACTATAACTATTAGGTGATTCAATAAATTAAAAATTTAGGCTAAAAACTTTTAAGAAATATGGGAGTATATAATTAAAATCTTGGAGGACCATATATGGATTTAGCAAAACTTAGCAATATATATCAAAGGGCACAATATTAAAATGTATTTAAGAAATTTTGAAGAGCCTGGTTAATTCTCAAAACAGGATGCCCCATGTATTGCATTGCAATGGAACTGCCATCTTAATTACATCTCCCATCACCAATTGGCAACATAATCAAGATGGTTCCATCACAGCATGAAACTGGAAATTTAAAGAAGCAAAATTGTTTTTATATCTTAAGGTACTTCTCCCGTTAGTGGGGTCCTATACCAAAAACCTGTCAAATATGAACGATGGCTCACCGTAACTGCAACCTGTAAAGATTTTTTCGTCTTCAAGTTCATGACAACCATATATAGAAAATAGTTTCATTTATATTAAATTCATTAAAATATTTTGATTGTTAGCTTACTTTTTAAATACAAAGGCTCAGATTGACTTTACAATTTGGCAACTACCTAATGATGAAGAGACATCTATCAAATTGTTCCAAGAGTATGGAATTATCCACAAAGACTGTTCCAATAATCATCCAATGAACTTATACTTAGCTTTTAATACAACACCAAACTGACGATGCAGAAAACAATCATTCCAAGAAAATAAAGGAATGAAAACACAAACATGGTTTGATGGATATGTATCCCTTTTTCTTACAGATTTAAGATTTATATACTTATGGTGCCAAGAGTTGACGCCCATTGAATTTTATGAACTCCAGCTTCAAATAAACCACAACACAACTGTGGGTTGGAGTAACTATATGAGGGAAATCAGTGCCAATGCTTTGTTGTTGCGACAAAAACAGAAAATAAGGGGAAAAAAATAATTGAAACAGACAAAAGTCTTTTCACGTGAAGAAGAAAAACATCAGCCTTGTTCTCTCTCTCCCCCCCCCAGTGTGTTTTTGGTAGTTTATGTTGGGAAATGTTTTCCTGTTGCTGTTCCCAATTGTACAGCAAAAATATTAACACCTGTGATATAAGAAAACATCGAAAATAAGGGTACCATCTTTTCAGATTGTTGGAAAGGCTATAAAACTGAAAAATGCAAGCTAACAGCTTTGAACACTTCACCGTAAATCAGTTATAATTTTGTTGACCCTGTAACTGGATGTCATACCCAATGAATAGAGCAGTTGTGGGGTAGTACAAAATGGCACAAATCCCAGTGAGGAAATGCTGGGTAACATTTAGATTCATATCTAATTGAATTTATAAGGCAACATTTGCATCCTAAAACAGACATGTTTTTAGCAATACTAAAAGAAATTTACAATTTCCTGTCTGCTTTTTAAATTGATCTTTTATACCTTTTTCTTTTTATTTCATAATTTTCTTTTTTCTTTTATTTTGATATAGTATGGATGCAATAAAATTGTTTATGAAAGTCATTCTTTTTCAATGTTCCATTTAGTGACAGCAATTATGATTGGCGACAAGTTCACCAATGGAATAGCAGCAATATTTTAGCTTGGAAACAACTGGGACCCCACTAATGGAAAAGTATCAATTTTAAAATAATGAGAGAATATAAATTTCAGGAAATCACAAGCATGATTGGCTATTAATTATTCAAATCAGGCACAATATATGGCTAACTAAACAGCATTAACAAACACAACCTGCATTAGGTATTTTATCACCATTTTAGAAAAAATAAAAAAATCATCACTAAAACAGTAAAGCAGACAGGATAGAGCCCTAAAAATGCATAACCATCAATAAATATGAAAATGCACAAAGCTATGTTAATTCAGCATTCTAAATTAGCAGTGTGTAAAATATTCAACCAAGAACAACTGGCAAATAAAACAAAGAACTGAAAACATAACCATCCCCTTTTCTAGATTGTGTTGAGAGAAACAAATGTGTGAAGTAAAACAAATCTACCCGAAATACCTGCATTTCATAAAGATGTAGTTCAACAAATATATAATTCACAAATTACTTAAATCAATTAAAAAAGATACAAGATTGGTCACAGAGTGAGCCTAAAACAATATAAATTTAAAGCGGCATTCTACTCACTGTAACCAACCCAATCTATGACACTTATTCACAAAGTGAAATCGAATAGGATTTCATTTACCTAAGTCATCAGCATTATAAAAAGCTTGATTCCTGTAAATTAGAAAAAAAAATGACTTACAGCTAAAGGCCTCTGAAATCTGGGTGGGGGAGCCCTGTCTTTACGTCCTTCCTTTGATCTATTTCTTACAATCTTTGAATGGATAGCACAGGACACACAGTAATGAAGTTTAGCATATAATTTAGGAAGTGCATATGCTGAAAGAAAAAAATAACACAGGTTAGCCAACATCTGGATTTAATTTAAATAAACTGGTTTTTAAAGAAATTTAACTTACATTTGCTAAGCATAACCTAATTACAAAAATACTTGATAACACTTTTCCGATATGATCATATCTGCCTATTTTCATATTCGTGCACAGAATTAAAGATTTAAGTCATATTTACGTTTTTAAATACTCATCTTGCTTTCCCTAAAGTTAAAAGTTTTGGAAATGAATTTAAACACTACCAACGTGCACATCTTATACTCAATCATACAAATCAATTACATGTTTCAAAACTGCATACAAAATCATGAGCATAAATCCTTATACTTACTTTCATAAACACTAGCATCAGTAATATCTCTGACGGCAGCAGCTTCAACTATGTTCCTAATAACGAATTTCTTGATGGCTTTATCTTTGGGCACGCATCTAGCACAATTTGTGCATCTAACTGGTTTAACATGTCCACGACCATGCTTGCTTCTTCCATTGTTTCTCCTTTTGTTGGTCTAAATACAAGCAATTAAAAGAAGCACCATTAGCTAATGAGAATGATTTTGAAACTATTACTTAAAAGCGGAAATGTGCATATATATTCTACAGGAGGCTTCTTGTTGTAATTTTATACTCAGAATTAAGGTAGAAAAGTTAAAATCTCGTAAAATCCAAATAACATTCATACAATGTGGTTCAAATTAATATATATCTAGAACAAATTAAAAATGGACTTTCTAAGCCTAAATAAGTGCAACTAGCGTTGTGCTATTATGATAACAAGAAATTACTTAAACATAATAACATTCTAAGAAATTTAATAAACTATACAAACCATCTTCAATTAATTTACGAAAAAAATCTCAACAGCACAGTAAAATAGTAAATTTTAAAGATGAATCTCAAGCACCATGTGCTAACAGAAAGCGCAAACGTAAGCGGCTCGCGGTTCTCGGTGATTGAATGAATCGATGAACAAATTCGATGACGTATTGATATATCTAAATTCATTTTATTTTCAAGTCAAAAGAAAGCTAAAATTATAATCAATTTAATGTGATAATAATTTTTAAAATATTCAATGAAAGTTTTTCTTCTATTTTTTATATATTTTGCAACAGGATTTTAGATGTAGATATTTGCACTACAACTGAGTACAGCATATTATCGTCTCAACTTTAAATCATCAGAACAACGTGTTATTTGTTTACAAAGTTGAAATCATCTCAATGAACTTAAATTTGTGTCTTAAACATTGACGTTTCTGTAGCTATTCAGTGCTGTACTGAATATACAAAACCACTATATTTTATTTTTCCCAAATTATTTAATTAAGCTGACAATAAAGTACAGTGCCATCGAACAACTATTTTGCTAGGATGATTATTAAAAAGTTAAATTTAGTTTTCTAAACTGACAACTTCTCATCTATACTATGAATTCTTCCAGTAAATTGTATTTATCCGGATGCTTCAATGAAACATATGAACTTTTGTCTCTGTCCATTGAAAGTTATATTTCAATTTTCGTATACCAATATTGTGATTTATCATTAGAGATATGCCTTCTGGATTCAGAAGAAACTTACCCGTTTACTATTCCTGCTGATGTATTCTATGGTATTTCATCTAAAACATGTGATTCAACACCTAACCACTCAAAAGTATGAAAGCAAATTATTTGGCCATTAGCTATTATGGAGTTATTATAGAATTTACTACCATATGTATGCTTATGTTGCACTAGTTTGAATTGCGATAAAAATTTAACTGGGGAGGAAATATGGTATAACATTTCATGTTACTATCTGTAAAGGTGCAGAATAGGATATAGTATTTGGTTGTTTTTGAAATGTCATCATCAATGGGCACTCTGGAACTGCATAACGGTCAAAAGCACCGTATTATAGAACTGAATCTGTCAATGCAGCAAAACCACATCTTATTACTGTTCATAAGTTTTCTATTAGAAATCTACTTTTTATTATTTGTACAACTAACTTTAGCACCTTTCATAATCATCTGGCACGTATAGGTATGGCTAGATGTGGTCAGATTTCCTGGACTTGCATGGCTTGTTTTGTAAAAAATCTTACCAATATTCTTAATTCTGTTGACATACCGACATAACTATTTTGCTATCAGTTTCTATTAAAGTACATTTGTAAACTATAATTGTCTCTTACTAAGTTAAAATCAAGTCAGAGACCAAAAATTATCTATTAGTATCTTTCATATGTACGAAATCATTTAAAATGTCACCTTTTATATTAAAATAATTTTTAAATAAGAGTCAATATGTTACTTAAAAAAAAACCAACCATCTATTTAATTCAAGTATTGATGAACATATATTTTTGTTGGGGGGGATAATCATATATATTCCTGACATTGCTGTAAAAATAACAGTGTGGCTTCCTCTTAAAAACTGCTCGTGTAGTGGTGAGGGTTTAATCTTTAATCTAGTTGTGCGAAGCTACTAGGATAGTTGGTGTTTTGTTACATTACATGAACTGTTATTTACTGTTACTTAGTTACCATGTTTTTTTATATATTTCAGATAATTGTAAACTCATTAGCTGAGAACTGATTAATTAAATTCATAAAAAAGACTATCGTATTTTGAGTTTATCTTCAACAGCATTATGTATCCTCCTCTATATTTTTATTTAACATGAGTCAATAAATTTGAATGTCTACATTTATTTTCTCATGAGAACAGAAACTTTAAAATGAGTTCCAATCCCCTTCTATATAAACTTTAAAATATCTTATATAGTTGAGTCATACCATGTCATATCAACACAGTGATTTGGAATGACCCCCTAAAGATTTTGATGATTTTTGGCACACTTGCAGATTTCATGGGCATATGGAAATATGTCAGTTTTTAGTGGTCTTACTTCATCAGTTCAAAAGTTTTTAAATATTAAAATTTTAATTTTTTACGAAAAAAAACACCACATGTCAGTCTTAAAATGGTTGTAAAACAGTAACCAGTTGAAGTGCAGACCTAAACTTAGAACTTAGGAGGTATAATGTAAAGCTCTTTTCCAGGGCTTTTATATGATATATAACATTGCAGGGTTTATAGTAAAGTATTTTTTTTAATCTATTTGAAATTTTAAAATTTGAATTTCTCAAAAAGTGACAGTTTTAAATGTTTGAAAAAATTCTCAAAATAAGTTTATATCATCATTTAACAGCACCCAAAATCTTATTTTGGGACCTCTGTGGGATTCTGAGATATAGGAGGTATAATATATGCATGGTTAGAGGAAAAATGCCTAATCTATCATATTATAGAATTATATACAAATAAGTATAATTATAATATATAATTATACAATCATGTGTAATTACATAGTAATATTTAATTAAAATATATAAATATAATAATTACATTTATAATCATGTATAATTTTATTATTTAATTCTTAATTTCATCTCCTTTACACTACTAAAAAGTGAAAAAAATGTCAAACAGATTTTCAAAACTTTTTCCCTAGATTATAAGATTCAGTTTACAACAATCTGAGAATGGAGGATGCTGGCCAATCATGAAACATGTATGCCTGTTTTCATCATGTTGCATCATGCTTCTACTCATTTGCAGTCAGTCTAGCATCAGAGATGTTGGTTCAAGTGTAGTTTTCCCCTTCTTTATTTTCATGCAAGTTATTATTTAAAACACGTGTTTCAACTGATGGAGTGTGTGTGTATATATATATAAGTGTATATGTTTTTTATTATGCTTGAGGGACTTGTTCTGTTATTTTTACCCCCTATGATTTCTCTATAATGGATCCCAGTGACAAGAAAGTAACTTTGAACTGTTTTAACCCATTTAAAAAATCTAATCACTCTCATGTGAGAAAAGGGATTACAACTGTATCTCAGTGAATGTGTTTGTTGGTCCCAGGAACACAAGACATTCCAAAAGTATGTGATAGTTGTAGAAAAGAAATATCAAAGTTAAAAAGTGAAAGTTTGAAAGAGGATTTATCAGGGACCAGCTGCAGAGACCATCAAGGTGTCTGATATTGAAACTTATGTGCATGAGCTACCATATTGCACTCAGCATGAGGCATTTCAGTCACTCAACTCTACTCTGTTCGAGATTGGAGAGTCGCCAGTTGATAAGAAAAAGGCAGAAACCAAAAGGTACTCCAGTGAGAAGGCTGAAAGGATTAGTGTGTCAGTCAAGAGGAAATTCCTGGTTAATGCAGTTTTGAACAAAACTAATGTAGTATCTCAAATCAAAGTTTGAAACATTTCCCAAAAAATATATTATTTTTCAGATGGGTCAGCAGCCCAATACTTGAATAAAAAGAACTTTTTAAACATGTGCCTTCACTATAAAGATTTTGGGGTTGAAGCCAAATGGCATTTTTCAGCCGCTGCACATGGAAAAGTCCTATGTGATGGGGGTGAGAGACACACCTTAAAAATTGGCAGCCAGTGCTAGCTTGCAGCAACCTTATGAAGACCAAATACAGACTCCAGGACCACTAAGAATTGACATTTTTTCATGTGTTCATGAAACCTACAAGTGTACCAAAATCTGGGGGGGGGGGTCATTCTGATTTTTACTAAAAATTGTGTTGATTTGACATGGAATGACCCAGTTTAATACTATTGCTGTCTAAATGTATGTTTGGGAAAAAGGCTAAATATTTGCTCTAGGATATATTTTATGAATGGAGCCATTATTACATTGGAGTCTATGAATTCGAGTCTCACCATCAGCATGAGTGTTTGTAGCCATTCACAGTCATCTTTAAACTGAACAAACCCAGTGTAACTTTACAACTTATGTAGCTAAAGTGTACCATAGCACTGTCAAACAAACCATCCATCACAGCATTAAGTTTAAAATCTTATTTTTTTTCTTTTTTATACCAGGATGTTAGTTTTTTGTTACCTGCTATTGTAACAGAGCAAGGTAAAACTGTTATTGCTGGACTGTGTGCTGTTTTGAGATGGGCCATCAAAATGCATCTTGCAACATTTCCTGATCATTTTTGTCAGAATTTACTGGTAAGTTATTACTTTTTTTAAATTGACAATTATTATTCTACTGGTATTATTAAAATGAATCAAGATGTTCTTTATATGTATATGTTATGAAAAATACTTTATACAGTCTATGATTCCATAATTACATTAAAGAAAAAGAATGGAATTAACTGTAGCTGTTTTTCATAGCAGAAGTATTTATTTAACTGAAAATTTCAGTTTGACAATTGTAAATTGATCGTTTACTTTGTTGATATGCAATATTAATGGCCATTACAAATGCTGCTAATGCGTCTGTCTCACAATGCTATTCAGCTCATGCATTATTAGAATGTTCTGCTTTTTCTGCCATGTTTTTGTACTTAAATTGCAGACTTAAATATATAAACCTGAACATTAATACTTTGTTTCCATACTCTTTGTTGCTCATGGCTTTATTGATCAATAGCCAGTGACATATTTCTTGTAATGCTGATAGGGTTTGGAGTTTTAAGCTTATTGTAAGAAATAAAAGGGAGCACACTATCTGTATTGAATCAACTTGTAGTCATTAGGTGCATTATACATTGAATATTGAGGTTTAGGAGAGAATAGGAATAATAAAAAAAATGCACATTCTAAACTAATAAGTAATTAGTTTATAATCATAAATATTTACTTGCATTCAAAACAGTAAAATAAATTTCATTCTATGTACAATTCAAACTTTAAAATTGAAAATTTTAAAGTTTGAATAGTTACATAGATGATCTATAAATTTTTTTCAATGGGAGTTCTGCTTAAAAATTTAGTTTTTAGCCTTAGCTGATAATTAATTAATGAGATTCATTTTTTACACTTTAATTTTATATGTATATCTTGCTTGAACTTTCAAAATATTATTCATTATAACATTTATTCATTAAAGCATTTAAGATCCAAGATTTAGAGCTGTCAAAATTCATTCTCTGGTATTCATTTTTGTATAATTTCCCTTTTATACTAATCATTATACATTCACTATAGTCTGCATAGATTTAGTAACTTTGTGACTTAGATAAATTTTATATTATTAAAAAATATTTTCTCTTATAATTCACTTGGCAAAATGTAGTTAAACAAGGATGAACTGTTTAATTTCATTAATTTTAAATTGATAATGAGGTTCTAAATAAACTCGAAACTTCTATAAATTTTGTGAGTATCATCCTCAATATGAAATTATCGTTTAACAAAGCATTTACAAAGTCAAACTTTTCAACTGAATCTTTGAAATTTTAAATTTATATGAAACAGTATAAAGTTGATATCTCAGAGTTCAGAACTACCTATGAAAACAGTTTTTGAGGTATAAAATGGTAGACCATGGTTTTGAAATTGCAATGTCATCCATAATCTATAAATTATGAGTGAGTAGTTACTGTAATTATATTTTGTGTTTTTTGTATTACTTGTGGCCATTTTTGGCTTTTAACTGTTCTCAAACATTCTTAATATTTATTTATTTCCCTTTTAGGGATTTCGAGGGGGTTGTCTTGTTGCTTGCACTGAGGTAAAATTCTGCTTGTACAATTTAGGTAAGCTTAAGCACTTCCAAGTCAATTAATTTTAATTTTGAGTTATTTTCTTATATTTTTATAGAGTTCAATTTGGACTAGATTTTGTGAGCTTCAGCTACCTAACACTGTGAAAGAAGTGTCATTAAAGATTAGGTAAGCTTCTAATATAAATTATTTAAATTAGTAGTATCTAGGTTTTTTTATCTTTTAAGTTTTTATCTTTTTTCCTCTTCTGTTCAAAAATTTATCCTTATCATAATTTTTTGACATATAGATTGATTGGGGTATTTTAGTACATGCTATCATAACTCTTAATGACCATTGAATATTAGATATATATTAAAGTGAAATTCAAAATATTGAAGTTTTTTATGTATTTATTTAAGTTAATTGATACTCATACAAATGGCAACAGTTTCTAGAAATTCAGTTTAAAATGCTTAGAAGTCATAAATTACAGAATAGATTTCTCTCTATATCTCAAAGTATATTATGTCTAATTTATTGAAAATGCAACAAAGTGCCCCTTAAATGCACTGTGCCGTAAATAAAATTTTGACTTATTTTTTTCTTTATTGTTTTGTCAATTGTGCCAAACTGTATTTTTGCACTTTTGAATCGCTCTTAGAATAATTTCTGTTTCTTTGAGTTCCTTTTTAGAATTTGAACTTTGCTAATATTTCAAAATTTATTATTTAATTTAGACAATTTCTGTCAGCAAAAGATACTTAAATTGCTAGATATTGCTTTATGCAGTGTAAATAAGTATCCACTGAACAATGCCATTCATATGTAGCTCAAACAAACTCAAAAAATTTTAACATTAGGGCCGTGGTTTCCAACCTGGGAGGTGTGACTCCCAGGTTGGGAAGCACGGACTATTGTTAGGGGAGGTGCCAAAGCTTTTTAATAAAAAATTAATGTTCATACCATTAATATCTATAAATAAATAAACTTCCTATTGTAACATAACAGTATAAATTCAGTGAAAAAAAATTTTTTTTTCTTACATTCATTCAATTATTAAAATTTATCCATAGCAGAAGTTTTTTAAAATGGCACCTTTGCAAATGCTCTGTTTCTGTAAAGTAAGAAACGACCTTAGTGGAGAGTATTCGATCTTTGTATTGCAAATCAATGCAAGTGCTTCTACTGTTTGCAAGTCGTATTTATGCGAAATGGGCTTTTCAACACTGGCTGCAATGAAAACCAAATATCGAACCAGCTTAATATTGTCGAAAAAGAGTTACAAGTAGCACTCTCCACATTGTCCCCAAGATTTGATAAACTTTGTGTCAATAAACAACAACCCTCACATTAAATTTTGTTGTGTTAGATGTAGTTTAATTAGTAATTTAATATAAAAATAAATATGTATGTTCTTATTGTTATAGCAAAATCTTGTTATTCTGTAAATTATAGTTTTCAGTATTTTTTTGTAATAAAGGTATTATTTAAAATGCGTTTGTATTATTATATCTATTAAAAGATAGGGAGGCACAGAAAAAAAAATCTTTTTTTAGGGAGATGTAGTAGCATAAAGGTTGAAAACTGCTGCATTAGGGCTAAACCTTTAAACCTCTGAACTACAGCAAACTCATCTTTAATTTCATAACATTGTCATAAAGCTGTCATTTTCTTATTTTTTGGTCTTATCCCATCTGCTTTGAATGAATGAATAACTAAATTATGATGCATAAAAATTATTAAACTGAAAGCAATATAAAATTACAGTTCACGCATATGCTAAAATTGAATTGCATTAGCTAAATATATAATTATTATTATTGTTATTACTAGTAATATAAATTGATAAATCTTTCCTCATGAGATATCAATTGTAAATTACTTTAATTTTTAATATGAAAACTATAGAATAGATTCACAAAGCTAATATGAATTATTTACTAATGAATATGTTCCTTAATGTTTTTAATCAATGAATGTAAAAATTGCTCATTTTTGTTTCTCGGAAAGAGGGGCTTGTAGTGAGTGGAAAAAATGCTTTCTCCTTCCTTTACATTTGCTAAAAGAATTCTTATTTATGATTATTTATCTTGAACTTAAGCATCTATAATCTGAAAGAAAGGTTTCAAAAGTTTGCTCAATATTATAATTTTATATATATATTATTTTCTTTTGTTATTTTTTCTGTTTTATAACTTAACATATTTAATTCTTATAAAAAAGTAGTTTATTAATTAAGTTTTTGCAGGGAGGATAACATTTAGAACTTGCAGGTTTTTCATTCTTGAAATGTTCTTTAGAATTGTTCCTAGCTACTAATAAAACAGCAACTAATAAAACAAATTATTTATTAGTTGCTGTTCTTTAGAATTGTTCTGCATATTATTTAAGGTATATAATATGCAGAAAATTAAGGTATATAAGTATGTATAAAGTATATAAGGTAGAAGGCAGAAAATAAGATATAAAATTGTACTTAGCAATTTTTATATGTGTTTGTACAGCTAATTTTATTAATGGCAAATGAACCTTTTTAATTTTTATGCTTTTTATCCTGAGGATGTTTGTATGAATAGAACAGAAGTAGGTTTGTGTAGTTTATGATGTTAAGTCATTATTAACCATTGTAATTAAAATTTGACATATTTAACTGCCTTCAAATTAAATTATCATAGTTTTTATTAATTATATTGTTTTTTATTGTAATAGAATTGAAAAGGACTAAAAATGATATTTTTATTTGAAAGTCATTAGGTTATTCATATTATAATTCTTATCACTGTTTTTAAAGAGAAATTTCATTTTAGGTCTGGTATAACTGTCACAGAAATTCCTGAAAACTTAGTCCTTTTAGAAGCACATTTCAAAAGACCTGTTAGAACACACAATATACTGAAAAGAAAACTTGATATTGCAAAGAAAGTTAAACAAAAAACTAAATTGAAGGGTTCAACTGATGTATCTGAATTACATACTAATTTCATTCTTTATGATCAAAATAATAGCCCTATTGATAAAAGTGATATTCAAGAAAGACTTCAAAATATGGCTATTACAGAAAAGAGTGAAGACTTTTGCCTTGATCACTGTTATTTGGAAGGAATTGACTTGACTTTAGCTGATATGATTGTATTCCCTTGTGTTTATTATTTACTGGTAAGTGTCAATGTGATTGTGAGTTCTGACAGTATCATGCTTCTGTGCATTATTTCAGAGGGTTGTTCAAATAGTGATGAGAAATAATATATTCCAAATTAAATTTGAACTTGCATATGATATGATATAGAAGAGTCATTTGATAAATCCATGCAAAAATAATGAAAAGATCTTTTAAAAAATTAATAAAATGTGTTTGTTTATTTTTCTACATAATCTCCTTTAAGGTTGATACATCTGGTCCAATAATTTTCAAGCTTTTTTAATTCAAAAGATCAATAAAGATCAGTGTATTCCTAAATGTTTTGTGTCTGTAACTACCATTTTTAGTTAATTAAACTTTGAAATAAAAGTAACATATACATATGCATTAAATTTGTTGCTTTAAATGTTTCAAAAGGGAAAGCAACTGAAATTAATGTTTTTATAAAAGTGAAATACAATAAATTTAATTAATTTTTTTATTCTCTTGTAAGGCTATTTCACAAATGAATAAGTAATAGGAATTTTGTACTATTGTGTAATAGATGAAATTAAAAACAAAATTTGGGAATTTTATTTTAATATATTTTCTGCAGAATATAAATACTATTTAACAAGTACAGTTTTCAAACTTTTCTTTAACCCTTCAGCGGGCATGCCAATTTTTGGAACATCAGCAGGCGTGCATGGCACAAAGTGCAACATCTCTTTCAACCTTCATTATTCCTTTTGTAATAAACTTTTTATTTTCAAATTGAAAATAATAATTCTGCGTTTTATGACAAGATATAACATGTTGATAATATTCAGATATATTTATAATTTAAGGCCATAGAATGCAAATACATTCGCCTTATTTCAAAACTGTCAGGTTTATTGGATCCAAGGACAACTTGCGGATTGATTCCTATTATGTCCAAAAACCTAAAAAAAAATAGTGAGAGAGTCCATCTTTGTGATATGCGGGATACCATGTAATAGCTGCACATTGGATCGACTACATCAACTCCTGCTTTTGTCATATTGTAATCCAGTATAATCGCTCGTTTACCACGGTTAAATCACGACTAAGTACCTGTTCACATAGGAGTCCATTGTGTAGCGTTAAGGGAAAGATGACGTTGAGACGAAAATAAACCAATCGTAGGCGTTAAAAATTTCATTGCTAATCGTTTGGAGGACTATGATTGGTTTATTTTCGTCTCAACGTCATCTTTTCCTTAACGCAACGCAACGGACTCCTATGTGAACTGGCCCTAACAATGAATGGAAAGGAATACAAGAGTCAGAAAATCAGACCTGCATTAGAAAGGGTGTAGCTATAAATAGAAACTGCTTAGAACATTCAAACCTCACAAAAAAAAAAAAAAACCATTTAAAATTACGAAAATGTTGCACTTTGTACACAGGCACACCCGCTGAAGGGTTAAACAGTTCTGTGTGTATTTGGATTTAGAATAATACTGAAGCAATTTGTAAAAGTTATACTCCTGTCAATTTTCTTACTTCTTTGAAACCTTATGTTTAAAACTGTGGTGTCATTTCACCTTAATATAGTTCTTATTCCCCCACACTAAAAAAAAAATATTAATTCTCTTTTGTATATCTATAATAGAATCATTTACCAAGTCAAGCTTCAAGTCATTTAGAGAATGTTACAAAATGGTATCAAAGAATGTGTTCTAATATGCTAGTCAGCAAAGCTGCAGTGAAATGTGATATTATTTTACACAAAATGACTGAAAGCAGTATGAATAAAGAATATATTCATATTTCAGTTCCTGATATTGATCAAACAAGTCTGTATAAAAGGTACTTATCATTATAATTTTGTACATTATTTCATTTTTTAAATATTCTCTTATTTTTAATTCAAATTAAAAATTGTAACATATTTTCATAATATACTTTGATGTTTGTATGTAAATGTATTCAAACCCAAAATCTGCTCTATTTCTTTGCCATATCACTGAGCATAATATAACACTTTCTTATGGGGATTGCTTTTTTATTATGATTATTTGCCTTCATGTTTGACTTTCAGTGAAAGAAGTAACAGCTTAATATGCTTATGGGAGCAACATATGTGTCAGGCAGTCCTTTTGTTAATTTATTATAAAAACATTAAAAATTTATCTACTAGCATAAAAAAATTATTTAAATTTAGGACAATATTTTACTACAGAAAATTGAATATAAACCATAAATATATTAAAATAATCACTACAGTGTATAAACTGTAATATTAAGTAGACATTTTAAAATTCCAAAGTAGTTTTTTATTCTTGAATGTTTAAATTATCTGTACCAGTTTTAATCATTACTCTACAATCTTATATCCTTGTGTTCATATATAGAGAATATATGTACTATTTTTCATTTTTTTTAAGTTGCCAGGTAAACAGGTTTCACATTTTTTTAATATTCATAAATACAGTTGTGCCATATTTATTCATTTTATTTATGATAAATCTCTTTACAGAGATCCATCACACACAAGATTGAAATGTAAGCATCAGAGTCCTGAAAAAATTATGTCACTTCTATTGGTGAGTAGTACAAAAAATGATTTCCAGTGCTTTTTCTGATTATTTACTTTCTATATAGTAAGCATACATAATTATAATTACAAGATAAAAAGAACTTTTTATATACCATGTTTTTGAATTTTCTGTCGAATCATATAAACTTGACAATTCTATGTATTAATAAATACTTTTTAAAAAATTTTTTGATGAATTATCCCATCAACTTGAAAGAAAATGTGGTTAGTTGGAAGTTAACTTGCATTTAACTTTTTGTTCCTGTTCCGGTCGATAGATGGCTGCACCATTCTACAAAACAAAATTAACTGGAAATGAATTCAATTCTGCTTAAAGATGGCTAAAAGTATCAAAAGAATGCATTGTCATCGTGTTCTGAGCTAAGTTTTAAATGTCTAGCTAGTCGGGAAGTTAGTTAAAAATCGATTGCAAGATTTGTACTGGACAAACACACAAACAAACAAGAAAGCGAGTTAATAAAAACATGGAAAAAATAAAGTTTATGTGCATGAGAATTAAAATGTGTAAAACTGCAGTAACTATTTTTAAGGACTTTATATACTATTCAAAGGTTAATGATTTGGATGTACTATAGAGTTCATATGTTTGTATTATCTTAATACAAAGAACTCGCTTGTCTACTTTCCCAAAATTTTAAAAAGTAAAGTTATAGTCATTTTTGGATCAGTAAATGAAATCTTAAAGTTTGTTAAAATTAATTAGGGAGTCTGCACAGGTTTTAAATTTAGTAAGGAATGATATACTTTGCCATGTTAATATTTTTGTATGTGTTAATGTACATAAAAAAGAGTTAATCTATTATGTTAAATTTTAAGAAAACTACTTAGTAGAGAGTTTATTGACAAATTACAAAAAGCACTAGTGCCAAAATGTTGCTTGAATCTTAAAGGTAATGAAAAATTTCATGAACTGTAAAAATAGCACATCCCCTTAACATATGTATAACCATTCTATAATAAATCCTGCTCTGCTGTTATGTAAAGTCTTTTAATATTCAGTTTTATTCTGCTACAAATACATTAGCAGAATTTACCAGTAGTAGTGAATGTAGTTCTTTTAATAAATTACAGGTTATGATCATCAGTTAACTTTAGAAAATCATATTCAGCATGTAAATAAAAGAAAATCATCTTAAAAGCATATAAATACCTGTTATTTATATGCATAGAAAAATAAATATTTCATTAAAACAGAAAAAGCAGTTTTAAATGGTTTGCATATAATGCTAATATGTAAAAAATTAGCTGAAAAGCAGAGTTTTTTATGTGCATATAAATGGAAATATTTCCTTAAAACGTCAAAAAAATACTTATAAAATTACATAAACTCAAATGATTATGCATATCTTACATAAAATACCAAAAAATTGTTATCATTAAAAATCATTCAACTAAACTATTCATTATTTATTGATTGTAAGAGAATAATAAGTTTTAATTGTGAGAGAATTTTCTTTCAAATTTCACTCATTCAGCTCTGTTATCTTAATATTACCTCTAAAAATTTAGTAGCCATAGTTTTATTTGATTCTTTCTCTATTATATTTAATATTTTTCGGTTTTCATTATGTATATATATGTGTGTAATAAAAATATTTCTTTTATATTATATGTATTTTTGTTTTGTAGAATGCTGATATACTTCCAAAGTATAATGCAAGCTATTGTACAAAGTTGGATTGGAATAGCCTGCCCCCTATGCTTCATCCAGCTACTGGTATTAAAATTGTTTTGTTAACACACTTAAACCTTAACTA
Organism: Dolomedes plantarius; assembly: GCA_907164885.2. NCBI lineage: Eukaryota > Metazoa > Arthropoda > Arachnida > Araneae > Dolomedidae > Dolomedes > Dolomedes plantarius. The sequence continues at coordinate 69,430,028 of OU015498.1, read as the reverse complement.
GTTGGTCCCGTCAAAACATGACAGCTAGATAGTAAATAAATGTACTTATACACAAATTATATTCATCATTGCCAGATGTTGAAAATCATAATAATGCGAAATCATAATAATGTGCAGAAACAAATTAATGTGTTTAAGCAGCCTTGTGCTTAGTGAGTATCTAAAGCCAGATTTAAAAATGTCACTGAACATGTGCAGAAAGCAATTTTTTTAATTGTAAATTATCGCTAATTAAACAATACGAAATAAACAATTTCCCTCAGGTGTAATCTTAAATTTCACAAACATAATTATCATAAAAATAAAAATGGCAGAGAGAGATCTAGAGAGATCCTCGGAATAAACATGTTCATCATTAAAACATGTCACTGAGCATGCACAGAAAGAGTGAGTTTCTAAAGCCAGATTTAAACATGCCACTGAGCATTCACAGAAATCAATTTTTAATTGTAAATTATTGCTAATTAATAGAAATTGAAATTACAAAAGCCAAATTTGACAAATCTACACATTGCAATCTTTCGTTTAAGACCAAAATGAAGTAAATTGATACAGTAGTTTTTTCTCATGGACTGCCCAAAAAAGTCGGCTTCGCAACTTAAATATATAGATTTTTAAAATTGTGATATATATATTTATAAACTTAATTTTTTTTCTGATTTATTGATGCATGTATCTTGAATTTTGTTGAATGAATAATGTTCTGATTTTTATGTATATGAAAACAATTAAATCAGTCGTGCATTTTTATTTTGCTTTAAAATAGTTTAGTTGGATATATCAACTGTTCTTTCTTTGGTAATAATTTAATTTTTAAAGTCAGCTCTCATTCGTTGCTTTTATTCACTCTTGGTAATTGATTACATTAAATAAAAATAATTAATTGATTTGTTATCTTTGAATTGGAGTTTCCATTTTCATTGTCAAAGTTTTATTATTTTAAAAAGTTAAATATAAAGATTTGTTTAAAAAATGTTTTTTTTTTATCAGAGTGTATATCAGAGTCAATATCTTATTTTCTAGTATACTTTGAACTGTACTCTGAATATTCTTAAGGATATCTTTTTTTCTTCTTTTTTTAAACAATCATAGGAGACTTACCCCAAAAGCGTTTAGACCGAAAATGTCAACAACTAGAAAGTATTGTTACTGCTGTTTTGAAAATTGCAAAAGACAATCAAACTGTTGTTGAGTTTTGTGCAGGGGGTGTAAGTATATTATTGATTCTCATTTACCTTGGTTGCACTTTTCTTTCATAACATTATATTAAGACTTTAGCTGTAGAAATAAGGACAGTGTGCATTAACATATTTATTTCACTTCAGATTTTTGTTTAATAATACCTCTAGTTTAGTTCATATTATTAAGATTTCTTTCTTTCTTTTTTTTTTCTAACTTTTGCTCTAAATGAAAAATCTGCTTGAACTTCATCTGTTGGTAGCTTTTCTAGCAAAACAAAAGAGAATAATTATGATAGGTATAATTATTGATCAGACTGTATCATAGCTATAGTAATTGATTCAACAGTATCATATATGTAACTATTCTATGGGAATCATTGCAATTATTCTATTGAAAATTGATTTTTCAGTTTTCAGGGTTTACATTAGATTTGAATCACTCAAAATTTTTAAGTTATTTAGAGAAAATCTATTACAGTTGTTAACATATTTCCTCCCTTGATAAATTACTTTGAAGGTCAAAGACTCATTGCTAATGAATACCAGCACTACTTAACCCACTAAAAAAATGTTCCCTCTAAGATTCTTATTTTTAGCCCGATTCTCAATGCTATAGTTTTTTTATTGTTACTTTGTTGATTTGATTTTATCTGGAACCAAGACTACTCTTTGTGATTGTATGATTTTTTTTTAACTTAATCACTGCAAATTTAACTATAAAATAAGAAAATCACAAGATTTTTTAATTTTATATTTGGAAATTTCATGCCTGTTACTACTGCATGAAAATGCTTCCACATTTTAGGAATCTCTATTATTTGCTGTCAGATTACATAATTAAGTCTGCTAGGTTTATCTTTTTCATATCATTTATTAATGTTTTTCTCAATTTAAAATATGTGTTATATTTCAACTTTTTACTTGTGCTTTGAAATATGTATGTTCACTTCATTATTACTGTCAGTAGTAGTAGTAGTTAGTCATAACTGGAGCCCAGAGCAACCTAGTGGTTAGTGCTGTTGAGAAAGTTTCAGTTAGGTAGCGCTGCTGTGCTTAAATAATTATAGACTCCATGGTGGTGCTGCTTGACTGAGATAATATCATACCCTCTCTACCTGAAACATTAGGCTTAGATTATGATTAGAACTAGTTAGATACAGGACAATAGGTCCTTCTTTGAACGAGTTCTATGATCGTATATTTGATTGGGTTTTTAAACCCTTAATTTCCCTTTATGTTTTTTATGTTTGTGTGTATCATTAAAAGTTTTTGTCAAGTTCAGCTGTGCATCAGTTTCTTTTGACTATTTTATTTTGATTTACCACTGAACCATTTCAATTATATAAATCGGAATTTGATCCAGAGGGTACTTGATTCGATCCCCAACAAGCACCGCTTAATGCTCTCATGTCTAGGCTAGGTATGAGCACATTAATTCTGTAGGCCAGATAGTCCCTCTGTGTGGTTTGTAGGGGTGGGAGGAGGATACATCCCACCAGATTTGGCCCCTTGAGGTCTTCATCTAAATTGTGGTGGCACCAGGGCAAAAGTTGTTGGGTCCTATAGTATGCTCTAAAACTTGGTCAAAAAAATTATATACTGTTTCATTTTTTCATTCAGTATGTGCAAGTGCTTTATTTTTGAAGATTTTTATTTTTATTACAGGGTCATGTTGGACTACTTTTAGCCTATTATTTACCTACTTGTAAAGTAAGTTATGTGTTGTTATATTTACTCGTTATTTATTTGAGTACCGAATTGTTTTATAAGTTTTTTTTTTAATATTTGAGAGGGGAGGTTTAGAGATAAATTATGTAATACTCATAGAATAAACAAAATCATTTTGACCCTTTGATAAATATCAGTAAGATTTGTTTCAACTAGTTCTTTAAGTGAGCAGATCTGTTTTAGGAAAGGTGTGTGACAGGAGTTATCAAAATGAGTTTATAACTAATTAGGTATTGCTGATGTAACTTACTTGAAAACATGATATTATGTTTATGTGCATGTTGTAGAATTTTGTCTTTATATTAGATTGCAAAAATAGTGTGTGACTCACAAATGAGGAAGTAAAAATAATCTGATGTTGTGAAATAGTCTCAATCCAATTTATGATTTTATAATAGATTTTACATAACTTTGTGAGATTTCTTTTTTTTTAACAAAGAAATTTTTATGGGGGTTTATTATTATTTTTATTTTTATTTTTTATTGTCAAGAAAATTTTTCATTATAATCTCTTAATTATTCTTTGTACATTTAAATCAACACTGGTAAAAAGAAATTCTATATTAAAATTTCACTCATGTTATTATCTTTAAGGAGAATAGTATTGTTCTTTATCTTCTCAAATAAATGATTTAAAAAATGAAAGTAATTTGTTTCATTCATAACTATATCACCAAGCCTTATGTTGATTAAGTGCATTAATTTTAGGAAATTAATTTGTATTATGTCTATCTAAAACTTTTTCTTAAAATATTATAGGTGCTACTCATAGAAAACAAGGAGTCATCAATGATGAGAGCAAAACAAAGAGCTTCAGAATTAAATTTAGAAAATGTATTCTTTTATCAAGTGAGAATCAATTCTATATAGATTTCTATACAATATTTTTTTTCTTTTTAAAATTTATAATAGACTATACACACTGCCAAAATGTCTTATTTCCAACAAACAGAAATTTCTGTCTGTAAAATTATAGTGTGTTCCTAAAACCTAATTTTTTTTTTAATGCATGATTCTAAAGAAAGTTAGAAAATACTGCATTAGTGAATACATAAATGCTGTCTTTTGTAATCAACATTTTCGAATTTATGATATATCACTTGAGATATTTGCATAATTGATCTAAATTCATTTGTTTCCCCTTTTTTTTCAATCCTAAGCTTTTCTCTTTTATTTGTAGTGTAATTTAGACTATTTCAAAGGATCATTTGATATTGGTGTATCACTACATGCATGTGGAGTTGCAACAGATTTAGTTATTCAACAGTGTATTCAAAAACAAGCATCATTTGTATGTTGCCCTTGTTGCTATGGCAGTATCCAAGATACACATCTTTTAAACTATCCATTGAGTAAAAAATTTAGAAGTACAGACTTATCAAAAAAGGTAACATTTTAAATTTATCTCATTAATATTTCATTACTTATCTTTTTATGAAAGATAATTTAAGTATATTTGTAACTTTTCATATTATTTAGTTGTATATTGCTTTTCATTAAGGTAATCCCAGTTTTATTCCATGGTTCCTATACTTCAGCCTTAGATTTAAATCCAGGATTAGATGTATTTTAACCAACCAATCCCATTATAAGAATAATTTAAAGAATTTAAGAAGGTTTGATACAGATTTCAAATAAAAAAATTTGTCTTGTAAATACAGTTAAAACTTATAACTGCTTTCATTTTTATGAAATCTGCTGTGCAATAAGGTGTCTATTTTAGGTGGTTTTTTTTTTTTTTTTTTTTTTTTTTTTACTTTCATATGTCGCATTTGGCAAAAAAAAGTTAGAGAAATTCTCATCTTATGTTAAATTTGTATAGTTCAGTTAGATAGACTTGTATCAATAGAGAATTACTTTAAAAATATTAATGGTTTGCTGAAATAAATAAATATTTATGATTGTTGTATTTACCTGGATTTTAAAGCTCTAGTGTTTATTAATATTTTACATTGTTGTCTTTATCAGGATTATACTTTATTAGCTCATTTTGCTGACAGAAATGAAGTGAATACACCAACAGCTGAACAAGGTATCATTATGCTTATATTTATGTTTGAAATTCTTTGTGGTTCATAAAATAAGTTGATCAAACAATGTTCTGTATTTAATTACAATAAGTGTAATGATTTAATTCCTTCTTTCATCTACTGAATCTCAATCCAATTCTCAAATTATTTTAATTCTGTCTTCATAAGATAAACACAATTAATGAATCGGGCATGGTGGCCCAGTTGGCAAGAGCAGTGGGCAAGTGATCTGAACGTCTCTGGTTTGATGCTCATCACTGACAAATCCACCACCATGTACCCTAATGGTGGCTGGTGCATGTAAAATCTGTTGTGGCTGCAGTGTCCTCCAAGTTCTCAAAATTTACCTCTGGCGGTGCGGGGGTCAAGTGTACCAGTCCCGTCACTTGACTCAGTTCAAAATTATGGGACCGGTCCATTAGCCAAGTCGGACTCCAGCCCTTGTGGTGCTAACTTAAAACCAGAGCTGCATTACTCAGCCCAATAGCCTATAATGGCCTTGATCTGATGTTGCTGTCGGTAAAAGAGTATAAGCAACAACAACAATGATCCCTTCAGTTATTTGATTGGCTGATTTTCAATTTGCCAAAAGAATCATCCTTTGGGGTATTTTGATTGTAAATCTAGGAAATTATTTCAGTGTATATATCTGAAAATATATTTTGCCCTAAAAATTTAATGATTGATGTCAAATTCTTTTGGCATTAAGATTTTGAAAGAAAGTTTTCATATGGTATAGTTAGAAAAAGATATCCTTTTTTTCACCAGAACTGACTTTTAAAATTCATTTCTTAGCTATCAGTTGCAATTGAATGCATACTTTCTATGTAATTCCTAAAAATAAGGCTTTATTATAAACTTATGCATTATTAAAATTTATATTGTTGCTAATATTTTTCTACTTTTTAGGTGAAGTATGTATGGGACTAATTGATACTGATAGAGTTTTACATGCTGAAGAACAAGGTTACAAAACAGATTTAACCACTCTACAACCTGTTACATGTTCTCCTAAACATAATTTATTAATTGGTATATCACCTCCCCAAATAAACAATTGATTTTTAAAAAAAAATATTTTCCTTGTCTTGTGTCACATAATTGTTATGGATATAATTTTTTTCTATGACAATAAGAAAAATTATTAATCAATATTTAGAACATATATATTTACCAGTGTCAGAAATTTAAAAACCAAATTAATTTGATTAAAAATATACAAAATTCATTATCAAGGATCTATAATAAATTTTATATCGCTCACTCCTTTCAACAACGTCATATCTCAAAAATCGGCGATTTTGAGTTATGCTTGTTTTCAGAATGCCCTGAAAGAGTAGTATATCCTTGTAAGATCATCATATCTCACCGCTCAATATTTAGCCACTAGAGAGCAGAATTAATATTTATTTTTCAATGCATTTCAATGTACTTTTAAACTTTAAAATCACTCTCCTGAAAAATCTTGTGTTTTGAGATATGACGTTGTTGAAAGGTGTGAGCGATATGTGTTTTGTACAACAGTTTCAAAAATAAAAGTTTCTATGAATATAGGGAATGACTGTGACTGAGATGTGCTAGTATTTATTTACTGGTTTATTTTAATTACAGGTACATTATTTGATTTTATATGGAATTAGATTACCAATGACCTGTTTGGTCAACTCTATTCATAGATTATGAAGAATTCAAGCTAAGTCAAACATTTGCTGAGAAAAGAAGGCTTGTTGTGAGTAAATTTATTTAAAAATTGGAAACCATTCATGTTAATCCTGATACAAGAGTCAGAATTAACTATTTCTCATTGCTTTGGGAAGTATGTTGTCTGAGCACTACCAAGAATGTTTTTAATTATTTTTTTTTTATTTGCCATCTCTTAAAATACTTAAATGCTTTCCTTTCTTTTTACTCTGCTTTGAACCTCATTTCCGAGTTAACATCATTTTTCTGCAATTAAAATAGTTAAGCAATACACAAAAGATTTCTCTTTTGGCCAACATATATGGCAACAAGGGAATTTGAAATGAGTCCATCTTTCTTCTAGACTTAATGCTAAATACACTATAAAAAGGATTTTAAAAAAGACAGTTGTTTTGATTGGCTACCGTTTATACTTTTGCTTTATCGTGAAGTGATTCTAAGTTGAAACCTGCTTTGCTTTAAGAATGACCATAAGATTGTTTTTTTTTCCACACCCGCCCCCCAAAAAAAATTAAATTTAAAAAAATTGTCAAGTACTTATCAAAGCTGAGTCTTTAATAAAACCTATTGTTCAGTGACCTGTGGCCCAATTTTAACAATATTGTTTTATACAGCTCCTACTCAGATTAGAGGTACCATACTTTTATACATAATGGCGCTATAACATCTCTTTTTACCTGTATTGGTTTATAGACAAAAAAAACTCTTGAGTTTTAGCATTATTTTGCTCTTAAATATAAAGCATTTTTATATTTTTTATGTACTTTGAGTGTGTAAAACCACAGAAGTGCTGACAGCTGAACACAAAAAAGTTGCAGTTTCTAAGGCCGGTTCATAGACAGGGGCATAACTAGGCATTTAGGGGCCCCAGGTGAAGGATGCAAATTTGGCTCCCAAGGCATTGCCCCGGTTGCCCCAGCCTAGTTACGCCCCTGAACATAGATACTTGCTTTGCTGTTTTCTACTGCCTTCTGAACTACTGTTTGGCTGTGGACGTCTTGCTGTATTTATATTCCCTGCATTAGGGAATGTAATCTGAATCTTCTATGGTTGCTATAAAATAATTACGCATAGTTATTTGACCTATATTATATTTACAAAATTACATATACATTTATAAGTGCAAGGAGATTTACAACTGGATTATTAAGGATAGTAAAATTACTATGCCGTAGCACACGTGTGATGCTAGGGCGCGTAGGAGAGGGGAGAAAGCGACTACTGACCGAAGCGTGTTTCTCCCCGCCTTGCTGAGCGGACAGAGTGCTCACTGGTTAGTGATGCGACATCGATAACAAAACATCGATGTTTTGAAACATCGATATTCAATATTAAAACATCGCCCAAAAACCATCGATGTTTTTGAACATCCATTTTTTAAAACTGGGTTAGTAATCTCTAACATTAATGTTACTTCGGTTAGTCGTGGGGTTGGGGGGGATTTAAATTTACTCTCTGATTGGGCTGACACAAATGACAAAAACTTGGTTGCTTTGGGTTACATTGATGACTCAAAATTCTCGTTGTAAATACCGCCATGTTTTGCCTTCAAACGTCCAGATAAATTCGTGGTATTGCCAGAAGTTTTGAGGGACTTAAGGCCAATTTGTCAAAGGTTTTGTAAAAATATTTCCAAACAGTACTTTTGGGAGGCATCTTACTAATAATATTAACGTTAACTTATATAAAACCAGAACAAAACAAAGACTTAAATGGATGCACTCGTGTATATACTATTTGTAAAATAAAACCCCATGGAAGGTTCTGGAGTGTCAGGAACATTCCAAGCGCTCTGATTGGTTCATTGGTTGTTAATTGCCATTTGTCTGTTTGCTAAGGAATCATTCCCCCTTTTGTATTCGTCCTTTTCAGAATTCAGACTTACATTTACTGAGTGTGAAAATTATGCTACGTGGTAAATTTTTTTTATTACGGTACTTTTTCATTAAAAAAAAATCGAGACAACGTAAAACATCGAGCACAAAACATCGATGTTAAAAAAACATCGGCTTCAATAAATCGATGTTCAAAACATCGATGTCGCATCCCTAGCACTGGTTCGACGAAAGGAGCGCCGATGATGATTCGGGATAACTCGATACACTTCCTTTACAGCTGCGTGAATTTCATAGTTTAGATCAGAATACTAGTTTAAGATGCCCATCATCGTCAATTTGTAGCCCAAAAATTTGATAGGTTCAGAAACTTTTAGATTTAATATTCCGAGACCAATCCATTACATATATACAGTGGACGCTCGTTAATTCGAACTCGAAGGTTCTCAGAAAAAAGTTCGAATTATCCGATGTTAAGAGAAAATATATAACTTTAAATGTGTATCACTGAAGAAGAAACTCTCCTAGTATGTATAACCCCAGAAAATATATTATGCTATGTTATCTAAAGTTAAAAAGCAATACAGACTTACATTAATCATAAAATGAAGCAGAAGATATGCAGTATAAAGTAAACTTTTATTAAAAATATGAATTACACTTTGGGGAAAAAGTGTAAAATGGATGTTTGGTTCTGTTTATGATGCCTACATTGTTCAGCCAGATTCTCGATTTGAAGTAAACATTTCAATTCATTTTCAGAGGAAGGTTCCATCTAAATAAATGCTTTCAGAGTTTTAATAGAGTCCATTATGGCTTTGACCATTATGGCCGCATTAGAAATATCTTTCTGTAGGTAAGTAGAGAAAAGCCCTGGCAGTTTCCTACCGAAATTAGTGCATACGTCTTCGATTACATCAGAGCTTTGGCCACATACAGAGATAAGAAATATTGTGCCTTGACTTAAATCGAGAAAGTCATCCATCACTGCATTTAAAATCTTCAATACCCATTCGAATTGCCTATTCATCAGCCTTCGTCAGCACTAGGGGTCCATTTATCGGAAAATTTCGAGATCTAACATCCTGGAACCATAGCAGTAGAGCTTTTTCTAGAACTTCTTGGGACGCATTTCCCATGCGTTTCCTTCCTCTAGCAAATTTTAATTTTTCCCATGAATCTAAAATTGACTCCTTGTTTTTCAAATTTGTTGACAAGGCATTTTTTTAAATTCTATAGTCAGCTTCTAACTTTGTTTTACATTCGCCTTTCTCTACTTTCTTTAAAATTTCTACCTTTGTCTTCAAAGTTAGCGTTTTGTACTTTCCACGTGTAGACATCCTGAATTTTTACACGTTCACACCACACAATGAGGAAGAAAAACTAGACCACATTAACTTGTCTGCACTGCAGTTATAACTGACGCAGCTCCCTAGAATCTATAGTAAAGACTAGTTTTTCTGAAATTCTAAGAAAATCGATCCGAATAAAGGAAAATTGCTTTTTCCGTTTAGCACTAATAAGAAGGACAATAGCTACTAACGTTTTAGCGGACATGCAATAGTCTAGGAATGCAGGCATGGGCCTCTTTACACAGAACAGAAATTTTGACACACAAAATAATAAATACAGTGTGTATTTTCTCTATTAAACGAGGAAAAAAAATTTTTTGTCAAATTTTTAGTTCGAATTAACCGAAGTGATAAAAATTTAGTTCGAATTAATGAGATATTTTTAACATTAACTCCAATACAAGTTTTTGGGGGCCTTTGGATTAGTTCGAATTAACCGAAAGTTCGAATTAACCGAGTTCGAATTAACGAGCGTCCACTGTAATACATCTTATTGTAATTTGGATTTGAAATGCATCAAATTCTAATACCGTACATAAGGAAATTAAGTGACTTCTAAAGTAACTTCTATCTTAGCTCAGATATAACTTCAAATTCCCATTGAATTGGAACCCGTCGAACTATATTATTTTAATTACCATTATTTCCAGGAGGTACGAATAAAATCGTAAGTACTCGACGCAGTGACGTAGCGAGCATAACTGGCGCCCGGGGCAAGATACCTTTTTGGCGCCCCCTCCCCGAAAAACATATAGTAATATTATACATAGAATTAGTGAAAAGGACCATTTGGCGCTCCTCAGCGAGTGCCGCCCGGGGCATGATAGACCCCCTTGCCCTCCTCTCGCTACGCCACTGACTCGACGCTTGCTGATCAAGCTCTGTCAACCTGGAACTTCACTGCTGATTTATTGGTCAAAATTACTCGTAATTTGTTCTTAAATATTCCAATCAGTTTTCACTTCCTGTATCGTGTGGAAAAATGATAAACGGCCATAGGTTCAAAAAAGGTTTGTGCTGTACCCTTTAAAACGGACGTATTTTCTTTCGGACCAATTATAGATATGTAAAAGTTATTGCCTGCTGCAAATAAATAGAATCACAAAATAGCTTACGTTTCATTTAGTTATTATATGCTGTATCAGAAAAAATGACGACGAGTAAAAGGACTCTGACTATAAAAATATGCGTATATGGCGTGACTCGCCAAGATTATTACGTAATGAGCGCAATCAAATGTGCTTCTACAAATGTATTTGTCATCCTTCCTCGTTCTTTCTCTGATCGACGACGTTAAAGGTAACGAATTTAACACACTTGGATGAGTACTCAAAATATTTTATTCACACGACTCAGAAACAAACACAATATTCAAACCTATTCGCAAAACTTATTTACAATAACTATCTCTACTTCAGTTATCTGACTCTGACTGAGTCACACTCCCACGTACTTGTTCTCTCTGTTTTTCCCCAACACAGACAGACCACCGAGGGTTCCCATAGGACCCCCAGAGCATCGTCCCTATCTCTGGTAGAGAGCGCCAGGCACGACAGTATTGTTCTCCTGCTAAGGTTCATGGCAGATTGAAAATCTGTGGTATCATCAGTTGACATTGTAGCATATTAAAACGAAAACGTGTTCAACTGGCGTGGTATCCGAGTGGTCTAAATTAGCAGGCCAGAAGTAACGGAAAACTTAACTTTTATTTACACAAAACGTAACAAGAGAGATGTTGGTTCGAGCAGTTTACAGTATGTATGTATGTACACTATTTACCAATAAGTATTTGAACACCCGTGCAAATGACGATATCTGCGGTCCTGTTATACGTCACGCCCTCCGCCGTTAAATATCGTGTAGGAAACAATATTGGCATTAGTCGCATGCAAGATGCCACGAAGTGCAGAGTTATCTGATTTCGAGAAAGGTGTAATCGTCTGGTATCACAGAAATGGCCGATCCTTAAGGAACATATCTAGTGAGCTAAATTACCCAAAATCGACAATGGCCTATGTGATTCAGAAGTGGGAGGTGAGTGGTGATTGTCGGAATGTGCCCCGATTCGGCAGACCCACGAAACTGGGAGATAGAGACCAACGGGTGCTGTCCAGAGAAATTCGGAAGAATCGCACCTAATTGATGGCCCACATACCCCAGGAGGTTCAACAGGCATCCGGAAGTGTTGTTTCGGTGAATACCATCCGTAAGGAAGCACATCTGCTTGGTTTTAAGGGTCGTGTTGCCGCCCATAAACCCTTGATCACATAGTCCAACTGAGCTGCTCGGTTAATGTGGGACACAGCACGTCGAAAGTGGACCGTAGATCAGTGGAAATGGGTTCTCTGGAGCGATGCATCAAGGTTCACCCGCTACCGTTCGGATGGCTGGGTCTGGCGTCTGCCTGGAGAACGCCTGCCAGCATGCATTGTGTCCACAGTAAAGTTCGTCGGAGGTGGAATTATGGTCTGGAGGTGTTTCTCCTGGTATGGAATGTTCCCTTGGTCCCAATTCATGGGTAAGCTCAACGCCGACGCCTACTGCACTATTTTGGATGACAGTGTGCTTCCTACGTTGTGGCAGTTTTACGGGTTAGACCGTTACTTCCAGGACAACAACGCCAGCTGCCATGTTGCGAGGTCCACCATTGATTGGTATGGTGAAAATGGGGTTAACCGAATGGACTGGCCTGCCCAGAGCCTAGACCTGAAACCTATCGAGAACCCTATCGGCATCTGGAGGGCTTGCAATTTTACAGGTTTTTTAGTTGTCGATGCCTATGGCTGCAAAATAAAAGTTGTTTTTAAAACATTAAATTAAAAAAGATTTAGAAAACACATGCATTGCATTTAGATACTATTTAAAAATTATATATATATATATATATATATATATATATATATATATATATAATTTTTAAATATTTAAATAGACATTTGAAGGGCTTGCACCTTCCCCCACACATTGGCCTAGTGGTATGACCATATTGTAATCTGTGATTAGAATAAAATGAGGAAAATCCTTAAATGAGTTAAGATCGTTGGAATAAACTGATGTGCCGCTTAAATGAAATCGGGCCAGGCCTGGAAATAGATCCATGGGTTGTCTAAACTTATCACTTAAAAAGCGACGCATCAGTTGACCTCAAAAACTTGTGCATTAACAAAGTACCTTCAAAGTTGCTAATATGGTGTCATACAAACCCTCAGATCAAGACTTGATTTTATTTATCTTCTAAATTTATCTATAAATAAAAATGTTATCTGTTTTTATCTACTGCAATCACTTATGAAAATTAGTCACTTATCGATTTTTTCCCTTTTTGTGCTATTGTTTTGAAAACAAAGTTAATGTAACTTAGTTCTCTCTTTTCTATTGTCATAAAAAAAACTTTTTGAAATATTTCGTTATCTTAGTTTTCACAGAACACTTCTTTAAAACTGGAAGATTTTTTTTTTTTTTTTTTTTTTTTTTTTTTTTTTTTTTTTTTGAAAACACACTACTTTTCAACAAATTAAGGAGCGCTTTTTTTCCTAAAATTCAGGTATGTTTAGAAATAAAAGTATTGCTACTTGGGTAAGTATTTAGAGTCAATTTTGCATTCCCTCTATACGTGAAGTTTAGAGGGATTTTTTGAATTTTTAAAAACAAAATTTTTCAAATTAAAAAGAAAGAACTCAAATAGCATTGACAAAGACAAATTAGCTATATTTTTGTGTTTTCACGAAGTATGTGTTTGATTGTTCTCACAGTAAAAAGATCTGAAAATATTGTTAATGTATTTTCTTTTTTTTTAAAGTTATACACAACAGATTTTACGTAAGCATTATTATTATAACATTTTTTATCATTGATCAAAACTTATTTACATATCAAAACCAATTTAATAGTGATTAAATACAATACTGTCACGAGGCGTAATTTAACGCAGCTCTGCGCACCACACGCCAACTTCTTGCTGCGATCGGAGACACAAAATCCTGTAATCCTGACAGTGTGTACGTTACGACAAATTTTTTCGCACTGAGCGCGAAAGTGCGTCGTGATGGCGAATTAGATAAACAATGACTTGGACGTCAGACTGTTTCGCAGAACCCCTAATTTTTTTGGCCTAACCCCAGGGTTCTCTGGAACACACTTTGGGAAACTCTTCCAACTCATCATTGAAGCTGGCGCTTCTTTTTATAGCTTCGTTGTGATAGCATATGATTGCTAATTTCTACGCAATTACTTTTGTCTCTGTTTTAAAACACTGGTAACAATAAGCCTTAGCAGAATCAGTTATGCAATATTGCAAATATTGGCGGAGCGGTGTCATCTCTAGTAGCGATTAATATTGAGGTAAGTTTATGTTTACTTTTCCCGATTCTGAAGTTTATAGTAGATAATAGTATCTGATTTCTTCTAAGTCCCAAACACACAGTCTTGCTGTCGTCATACATTTGCAAAATATTCTGTTTTGAAATGTTAGTAATGTTAGAAATGTATGTATTATTTTAATAATGAAACATTACACTTTGGCTAAGATTCCTTATATGACCAGTTGATCGCCAAGATGATTTTGCGCCAATCGTTATGGCGCGGCTCGTTTTGTTCCACGTGGAAGATCCGCCCACGACGAGATGTGTCACAAGGGTTGCTGCAAATACAAACGAGCCGGTCTGGTATATCGCAAATTTCAATACACAGATTTTCTCTCCTGTATTTCTGACCGCTCGGGTGTACTAGGATTAATTGATTGCACGTGTTGGTGATTTCATGATTTTCTTTAGGTAATATATTTTGACTAACGTAGAGTAAAACATGTTTGCTGTGTAAAACATAACATATTTTTCTTATACATAGCATAATATAAAAATATATTATACGTTTATATTAAACTGAAACAGATTGAATTAGATTATTAAATTGGAAATTATTTGCACTTTCTTTGCATTGATTAAGTTAGTCGATTGGGAATTATTTTTACTTTATTTCTAATAGTACAGTTAGACTGAATATATAAATTGCCCTTCTGCAGTATGGTTTCTAAGTGTCAGACAGCTTCAGTTAGACAGTCCAAGTCGGAATGCAAATCGGCGGTAAGCACGCTTTCATACCGGACTGTAAAATAGGCTATATGGAAACGTTTCCGCAACGTGTCTGAGACCCTTTTTATCGTATGATTACGGTCCTCCGGAAAGCAAAATTTATGACGTTAAAACCGTCGTCGCGAGTTATAAATCAAGAGCGGCAGAGTAGACATATGCAACTTATTTTTCTTACCATTTACCATCGACCTATTCTGTATATGGTTATCACTCATCCTTCCCTTCGTATGTAGGAATTTTTTATTTATTTTTTTAAGTAAGCAACGATAAGAAATACTACGTTAACAACCCGCGTTTGTTTCATTAGAAGAGACTACCTGATTTTTTGTGTTTGTTTGTTTGTTTGAGAAGAACGACTTACTTTAATACTAAAACGCTTTTTTCTATTTTTTTTAAAGTACTACCGGATAATTTAGAAGAAAATTGTATAAATATTAATAAAATTCTTAAAACTCTTATTCTATTAAAAAAGATAAACTGTCTTGCATATTATTAGGTGAGATGAGATGCGCGAAGGGGCGGAGTTAAAGAACTCGTCTTAACCGCTTGTGTACGGTAGGCTGGGGCAAACAAAACCGGCGCCAAGCTTAGCTCGAAAATATTCGCTTGGCGAGCAACTGGTCGAATTAGGAAGCTGTTCAATCTGAGGATTGTTGAGTAAATGTAAGTATAAAAATATTTGAAATGCGTTAAAATTTATATTTTTTTATATTTTACTATTTTAAAATAAGAACTCCCTACTCCCCCATTTAATTACTTGTTTTGTTTTGTTTTTAATTTAATCTCTAAAAAGGAGTAAATTTAATTATTGTTTGTACAGTGAATATTTCCCATGCAAGTAATTGAATTTAGTAACTGTTTCAAGTCATAGTGAAATTATATTTCCAGGTCATAATTCAATGTCCAGCAGAATGGCATATCAGCAGCCTGTAACAGATCAGTTTTTGTGGGATGTTTTTCAAAGGTATTTATAAATACATTGATGAATACATTTTTTAGTGTGAAGTATTATTTAATATGTCAGAATTTTTATTTTATTTTATTTTTAAATTCACTTTTTAGGCAGAAATTTATGTTTAAGAAATATTGATGTTTTTATATAGCTCATTGTTTATATGTAAAATACTTTAATTCTCATGAATTCAAGATTAGTTATAGAGACAACAGTCTTGACTGGTGTCTAGTACTCTTACCAGTATGGTCAGTTAATGGCGATATTTTAGTCTGAATGCCAATTTTGGTGAACCAACCCCAAGCAGATGGAAAATTGACTCGTGTGAAATAGAAACTGCAACTTACAGACTATGAAGAATTGTGTGAATCCCTCAGTCATTGGGGCCTGGGAATATTGTGCTAATTTCCTTTATTTTAGTATTTTACCATATGCGTATGTATGCAGGGCTGTAACTTGCCATTCCTGTGCCCTGTGCAAGAATTTTCATTTACGCCCCTTAATTAATTAGGTTTGGGAAAATAATAAAACAAATACATAACCGTACATCATTTTGGGCCCCCCTTCCAAGTGTGCTCGTTACTCGTATTGAAATATATTTAATCAATTACAAACCACCAAACGATTAGCAACGAGATTGTTAAGGCCTGTGATTGGTTTAAAATATGTCAATACCAGTAACGCTGACGGATTCTATGTGAACAAGCCCTTAGGAAGCTTTTCCTAGAGCAGGGGTCAATAAACTTTCGAGGCAGAAGAGCAGTGGCGTAGCAAGGGGGGTGGGAGAGGGTCTATCATGCCCCGGGCGTCACTCACAGAGGGGTGCCAAATGGTTCCCAAGACCATGGGGGGCGCCAAAAAGGTATCGTGCCCCGGACGCCAGTAATGCTTGCTACGCCAATGCAGAAAAGCCAAAACTGATCCCAACAACTATTTTAAAAATATTCGAGATCCATAAATATATTTTTACAAATAATGGAAATTTAAAGTAATATTATAACAAGTTATAATATTTATTATTAAATAAAGGAAAAACTACACCAAAGTTTGCTCGCATTGGTTTTAATCAGTGTGAGCAATGAGCTTGCATTTCCTTATAAAGTTTCTGTAAATCCGATTTGAAACTAGTCGTTTTTAATTTAAGGCACGATTTTAAGGTTGTATCAATAATTTGGCTCCTCAATTTGCATTTAATGAAATTCATGTTAGAAAACGATGGATCACATAAATAAGCGGACCCGATAATACTGAGAACATCACATGCAAATTTTTTTAACTCTGATATGAGTCCTCTGATATGTCCGCGTTTGGCTTTCATTTTCATTTTTACTTTCATTTTCAATTTTACTTTAGGGCCACATGTACGTAACCAAAGAGCCGCAGTTCGCCGCCCCCTGACCTAGAGCAGGGGTTTTCGCCGACCCCTGGTCTAGAGCAGGGGTTATCATCCTTGTGCACGCGGGCGCACGTGCACCCGCTAAGGCGTTGGAATGCGCCCGACTTTATTTTGAAACTTCTTTTACATATTTTGTTATTTACTGCGTTGAGTAAAAATGTGTAAAACACGGAAATTACGAAAAATTGGTTAATTGAGTTCAGCAAAAAAATCCGATTAAATTTTAAATAAAGTATTTATAAGCAATAAACCCATTTATACTGCTTATTTTTTATTTTCATTTACCTATTTATAAAATAAAATAATAAAAATTTTATTTATGTTTCTTCCGTTTTTTATTATTTTAAAAACATAATCCTTATAATAACATTAGAAGATTGGTAACGTACTGTTAAATAAATAAAAAAAAATTCTAGTACGTAAATAATGATCATTTTTCATGCCAAAACCACTGGTTGTGCCCAGACCCTGATTTTCCATTAGGCCCGGGCCTAGGGACTCCCGAATGTTGGAGGCTCCACAAATATTTTAATTTTGAAAGAAACGAAAGAAAAAAAATTCCCATTTCAAATTTTTTTATGTTACCTTTTTTAATAGCAATTTTTTATATATATCCTTTCAAATTTGATTGATTGGTTCATATGTATAGTTATACGTATGGTTCATCATATGTATGTTATAGTGTATATAAGGGATTAATAAGTTTTTCTTGTTGCATTGTATTGGTGTTTTAATGATGAAGTTAATATGTTGTATTGCTTTTTGTTATTTGATAATGTTCTAGGCTTCTACGCTTCAAATAGCCGATTCTTGGTAAAATAGTACTTTCACAATGATTCATGATTATTATTTTTTTTTGTGTCAATTTTGGAAATTTTATGCCCACATCAGTATTAGGGGGCCCCCATCCTGAGTTGTGCCTATAGTCCAGAATTTTCTAAATCGGGCCCTGATTGTGCCCGCCTTGCTCTGTGAAAGCTTCAATGTGCTCTGGACCACGGGAAGGGTGATAACCTCTGGCCTGGAGAAATAATCGCGTACTATGGATGCTCCACCCACCGTTAGGCGATTCCGGTTATTTTTGAGTACCCCCTCGTACTAGTATAAATCAAATTTTGAGAAAACGAGAAACATTCTGAAAAAGAAATAGATTTTTTAATTGAATTGAATTTCCCATAGGTCAGGAAAAAGAAGAACAGTTGCTTTTAAAACATTAATGGCCACTTGCCTGTTTATGAAAGGGCTAATAGTAAGTGGATATTAAAAGGTATGTTGTAAGCAATTTTTTTAAG
The DNA here is from genome assembly GCA_907164885.2 of Dolomedes plantarius. Taxonomy (NCBI): domain Eukaryota; kingdom Metazoa; phylum Arthropoda; class Arachnida; order Araneae; family Dolomedidae; genus Dolomedes; species Dolomedes plantarius. The sequence continues at coordinate 69,411,471 of OU015498.1, read as the reverse complement.
ATCTAGATCAGGGGTCGGCAACCTCTTAGCTGTGCCGTGCCAAGCTACTCTACCATATGATTCAGGGTGCTGCCTTAATTCTTGTTACCAGAAAGTAATAGAAGGTATATATGTCCATTAAATTATATAATGGTGTTCTAGAGGAGGAGAATGTGATGACAAATTTATCTGTTAAACATATTTATTAAAAGAATAAACAACAGAAAATTCCAACGCAAATTAAAAAATTTTAATGTGAACATTGTCTTTTCACCGCTTTACTTAATATTTCAATATCAGGGGTATAATTTGTCACTTTTAATTTCACACAAGATTCTGAATGTTCAGTTGTTAAACAACTTCTTTGTTCACTCAAAATATGTTTCATGAGAGAAAAAGTGTGTTCACAGGGATATGTAGAACCAAAAGCGGAAAACAGAGCACTTGCAATTTTCTTTCAACAATTAAATCTTTCCGGCAATGACATCCAACAATTTAATATAGCAGTCGATTTTTCCTTAGAGTCATCTTCCAGATATTTTTGCAATTCCATAAATTTTGCTTTCCATAACTCTGAAGATGTTAGTTCGATAAGTTCTATTTCAAAATTATAAACTTCCATCCACTTAAAAATTGAAAGATCAAACGGGATCATTAGTGAATCTATTAAATTAGGTTTTATGAGGAAGGAAAGCATAGGCATATGAGCTTCAATGTCTTTGCATCTTTTGGAAAATTCCTCTTTAAGTGCTTCGACATAGGTTTTAAGTTTATCTTTGTCTATGGTCGATTTATTTGCAAGCGCTTTAACATTTGAGCAATATTTGTAGGTACTAGTATTAATATCACATAAAAATATATTTAATTTTGTATGAAATCCTTTCCAATATTCAAAAAATTCGAGCACAATTTGGCGCTTTCCTTGCAATCTTAAGTTTAGTTCATTGAGATGATTAGTTATACTATTTGTATAAATATCTATTGATCACAGTGCTACTCTATAAGACTCTAAATTTTTAATGGGCTAAATGCTTTTAAAAACCCCTGATAGTTCTTTATTTTATATATTTATTTTTAAAGAGCATTATATCTTTATCTCAATAGGTTCCCTTTATCTATGTATCCAGTGGCCATAGTTTTCAAAACTTGAACAGTGGAGCTAAGCATAAAACCAAAGCCATGGTTACATTAATAGTAATTTTTAATTTATCCTCTAACCTTATGAAACTCAAGAAACTTTTATCTTCAATCTCTGGTTGAGTGTATATATTGCACTGGAGAGATGGAAATTTGAAAGAGGCTCTGGACTTACCATACCCCTTTCATAATGCTGCCATTTAAGTTTCCCTGATATGCAGTAAAAGCATAGTTCTTTCCTAAGGAGAAGTAAAGTACTTTCTCATAGCAAGCTTCCTGTAAAGGGTGTATTTTTATACACATTAAGCCTATGTGATTTTTGACCTTTACAGAAGTGGCAATGAGAAATATTAACTGTGGTATGCTACAATTGATTTTTGGAAACACAGAGATAAAATTTTATAGTAGTATTATATATGAGGTAGTATTATATATGAATGTAAAATTCAATATTTTTCATCGTTTACTTTTTTATTTGTTAGAATATTATACTGTACTACAGGATGTTAAACATTGGGAAGTTTCTCATATTGCTTTGAGAAGATTTAAACTTTAATTTTTTAAATTGTTTACAGCATTATTCTTTTTAATTTTTTAGGGCTTTTGAAACATTGTCATTTTGTGTATAAAATGCTTTCATTGCAATCTCTCATAATTTTGTACCTCTAATTCTGTGATTACATGAAATAAAATATGATGTACCGGGTGTCCATAATTAAATTTCCCTACTTTAAAGTTGTCTGCAGTCGAAACTATTGTTCAGAAAGTTATGAAATTTTGTGTAGGACACATTGAAGAGATGGGAATTTGTTTCAGTGAATAAAAAAAATTAGTTCAAAATTTCACCACCAGAGGGCGTTTTGATGAATTACACATTTAGCCAACATTTACTATAGTTAAAAAAATGTATTACAACAAAACATGTTCAACATGACGGCCATCATTTTCAGCTACCATTTGAAATCGTAAGATAACATGTTCTACAGTTGACCGCAGTGTGTCCAGGGAAATGCTGAGAACATGTCGTGACATGCTGGCTTTCAGATCAGGTATAGTTCTTGGTTTATCAAAACTGACTAGATGTTTCACATGCCCCCAAAGCCAAAAGTCGCATGGGTTGAGGTCTGGGAATCGGGAAGGCCACACATTAGAAAAGTGGCGGCTGATGACACGTTCTTCTGTAAAGTGATTTTTGACAACGTTCTTAACACGAAGGCTAATGTGTGGAGGAGCTCCATCTTGCATAAAAGTTGTGCGTGAAAGGCACTGACGTGATTGTAGATCCGGAACAATTTTATTCAGTAACAAGAACGCATATCGCACCCCGGTGACCGAGCATGTTACTGGACCTCTAGGCTTTAATTCCTCGAAGAAATACGGGCCTAGAATAAAAAATGCAGAAAATCCACATCACACTGTAACTTTCGGTGAATGCATCGGAACATCTAAGATTAAATGCTGATTTTCTGGTTCCCAAATTCGGCAGTTGTGAGTATTCACCGAACCATCCAAATAAAAGTGTGCGTCGTCAGTCCAGAGGGTATTCCAAGGCCATTCTGCATCAACCTCAAAGCGAGCAAGAAACTGAAGTGAGAACCGCTGTCGAGTCTCGAAATCATGTGTAAGCAACCTCTGCACAAATTGAAGCTTGTACGGATAATACCGGAGGATATTCCGCATGACCCTCTGGACAGATCCGCATGACGGGACAGATCCAATGCTTCTGCCACGCGACGGATACTGGTACTAGCCGTTTCGTTGGAAGCTTTGTCCTCTTCCACCTGAAGCGCAATCTTCTCTACAGCTTCTGCGGAAACAGGTTTCCTTCCTCTTCCAGAACGAATGTTAAAAGAACCAGTTTCTTCAAATTTGGCCACCATTAATCGAAGACCTTTAACAGTCAATGGACCTTCAAACTCCGAAATTTTCGTAGAGCAGCTAGTGCTGAATTATGGTTTTGGTAAAACAATTTTACTAACAAAGCTCGATCTGGTAATCGTAACGATGACATTCTGATTAGCAATAGCAAGCACGCTGAAAACAAAATCTCAATGAAAGTTTCTGGGTTTTATAACAGCTTCTGCTCTACGTCGACAAAAATTAATTTGCATATTTGTTTCTTCTTCGTTCCTTCAAATCTTTGGTCCAAAAATTAGTTATCGAACAAGTTACCGATCGCCTTTGCAATCACTTTAAAGATTGTAAAATTTAATGAGTATGAGTCATTGTGTTAGGGTGACCTATGGATAAAAAGAGGGTGAAATCTTAAGTAAAGAACCAGTCATAAATGTGTAATTCATCAAAAACGCCCTCTGGTGATGAAATTTTGAACTAATTTTTTTATTCGCTCAAATTCCCATCCCTTCAATATGTCCTACACAAATTTTCATAACTTTGTGAACAATAGTTTCGACTGTAAACAACTTTAAAGTAGGGAAGTTTAATTATGGACACCCTGTACTTGCAAGTAGGCTATTTATTGTACAATGGCTAATTTCTATATGTCTTATGTTCAATATGCATTAAAAATATGTGAGAGTAAAAGCAGGGCCCGACTTTGACACAATGGGGCCCTGGGCAAAGCAGACTTTGGGGGCCCCCTTCAAAGACAGATCCAGAGGGGGGCATGTCTCCCCTCCTCAGGACCAGATTTCCACATGAACATGTGGGACACTCACCCAGGCCTCCCTTAAACCGGGACCAGAAATTCCAAAAAAATTTCGACCGACAAGTCAAAAATTTGAAGAAAATAATGAATATTAATAAGAAGTGTTAATTAATTAATTTACTTTTTAATGTTAATAAATAAATTCATGAAATTTTCTTTTGAAATTCAAAATAAATCACAGTCTGGAGTTATTACAACTCCCCCCTTCCTCCCCCCCCAAAAAAAAATAATAAAATTAAAAAAAAAAAAAAAACCAGAAACGCTTATGGACGTAAGCATGCTTTAACTATAGTGGGTGCACTGTGCTCCACCCAGGATTTTTTTCTGTATCCGCCACCGCACCCCTTTACTATATTAACCAAAAAACAAATTCTCAAAACTATGTACAACTTTATACTAAATTAGGGGGCCCCATAATTTTGGGGGCCCTGGGCAAGTGCCCCACTTGCCCATGCGGAAATCTGGGCCTGAGTAAAAGTTGTTCTTGATAAATATCAGCTAAAGCTAGAATAATGATTGTTAAATTAAATTGAAGTATCTGGTGCTTTATTTGTGTGTGTAAATAGAATATGAATTATAATATGATGTAGTTCTTCAAATTGCTTTGAATCCACTAGCTTTTACTTTATAACAAATATTTTTAAAAGTGCCTTCGTTCATGTTACTAATCAGGATTATTCTAGCTTTTAAGACTTTAAATTCTGAATTACTTATATTTTTATAAATTTATATTTTAGGATTGATAGAGATAGAAGTGGCGGCATTACTGCTGATGAATTACAAATGGCCTTATCCAATGGTAATATAAACATATATAAACATTAATATAATGTACAAAAGTTGTTTTTTTTTTTCAAATTTAGAATGGTAAATTATTTTTTTTTCTGTTTTGTAGGCACATGGCAGCCTTTTAATCCAGAAACAGTGAGAATGATGATAGGTAAGAATTGTTTATAATCTTTTTAATGACCTTTATATATTATAATGGGCAAAATAGCTAAACTTGGCAATTTAATAATTATATTGAATTTTTTTAAATTAATATATTGTATACTAGGGGCTCGCTACTCTGTTACGGCTAATAGCGAGATACATAGGGGTGATTCTCGGGCAATGTAACAGCTTCCATCCATTTACTGTTGTCACCCTTAATGCGAAGGGCGTTTCAACACTGTTGAATTATCAGCTTTAAAATTCAATTAAAAATCGAAAATTTAAGATATAGACTTGAAAGGAGGTTTATATGAATAAGAGAGCTTTCAGCTTCCAGATGATGTAAATATTTTCTTTGTAAGATAAAAACTCGAGGAGCATCGATATTACATCCACATAGGGGACGATATTTCTTGAAAAACTGTGTTTTATTTTTTGATGAAAATAGTAGTCTGTTTTAAAATATTTTTAAACAAATGAAATCTAGTTTGAAAGAGAAATGTCTGTAGTCTTAGATTGTAAAAAGATCAAAATTCTACGATCATTTTTTGGCGAGTTATCGTAATCTGAAGATGAAAAAGTCAATATTTTCCCACCAAACATAAAATAAAGAAAAAATTAAAGTCCGACGAAGATGAGACATGTCTTACTTTGGTTCCCTCATTTTTCTGCCACCATTGGTATCGCTCTCGACCCGATACCCCCAGCGGTTTCGGATGAGATAGCGTGACAAGCTTTTGACAGCGGCAGCGGGAGTTACTTTTTTTTAGAATAGAGAGATATCGTACATATTATAAATACATTGTATTGTTTAAAAATAATTATTTTAATGATTATTATTAATGGCTATATTAATGATGTAATATAGGTATTGGTCATTTTCGTCCCCAACAATTTTTCCGTGCAGTAAAATTTTTCAGAAACTTTTCAAAAATAATCAAGGTATATTAATGGTTTTTTCTTGAGAGGTCAACATTGTGGTAAATTTTCTTTACAATTTATGAGGGAAAAGGAATATGTATTTATATTTTGTCTTGGTTGTAAGCAAATGTTGATAGTAAGAAATATAAGCTTGTCTTTTAAATGTATCAGGATATTATTTTTTATACCTATGTTAAAACATGTCTCAGTGCAATAGATGGTGTGGTAATAAGTTTGTGTTTTCAGTTCTACTATTTTAATGCAATTGTTTGTCATATTTAGGAATGTTTGATGTGGATCACTCAGGTACCATAGACTTTGAAGAATTCAAGGCTCTGTGGAAATATATAACTGATTGGTTGAATTGCTTCCGAAGTTTTGATACAGATCATTCTGGTAATATTGATCGAAATGAACTTAAAAATGCTTTAACTTCTTTTGGTAAGTATATTTTTTCTTATATGTTTTGAGCAAGTGAATAATTATTTTAAATGAATGAATTATATTCTGTAATTTCTAATGCATAACAGAATAATTTACAGAGTGTTATGAAAACTAACCTATAAAAATGGAACTCTATACTTGTAGTCTTTTTTTTTTTTTTTAAATGTTAAATCGAAATACTGGCATATGTGGGTATAGGCACTTAATGTATTGAGAAAGGTATATTTGACATGAACAAATATTTTATTTTCCATTGCTTTTGAAATCTATTAAGAAATTTAATATGGAATCATTAAAAACAAATATGCATAAATGAGGTGTTTTTTTTTTAATAAGGGCAAAAGCTCTTGATATTTTGCATATTAGTTAAATATTATATTTATTGATTTTCTTCATTTACGTTTTAGGTTATCGATTATCTGACAGTTTTTATGGTCTACTTATACAAAAATTTGACAGAGAGGGTACTCAAACTATAAAATTTGATGACTTTATTCAATGTTGTGTATTACTGCAGGTAAAGTTTCTTTTCAAAATGTTTATCAAAGTATATAGTAGTTTGTTTTTTTTTTTAACTCTGTGAAATTATAAATATCTAACCTTTTGAAAAGGAAGTTAATCTTAGAGCATTGAGATGGTGATATGATAATAAAAATTAAGTAAATTCAGATATAGTAAATGTTTCAGTATCTTTTGGGTTTTTTTATGTTAAACTTGAGTGATCAAAATTTAGATTATTGTTTAGCTGCATAAATGTTGTTTGTGCTACATGGGAATTTATTTCACAAAATTATTTTCAGACTTTAACAGCTGGTTTTAGGTTTCATGATACTGATAGGGATGGATGGATATTTATATCATATGAAGAATATCTTCGTATGGTGTTCAGTCTCTGGATGTAAAAGTATTTCTTCCAGGTAAATGATCATTTAACTACCAATAGTTTTGCTAAATTTGTAACACATTGAATGAATTTTGACTATTTTGTTTAGTATTTAGTATTATCTTTGTATTTAAAGCTGTTTCTTAACTGTTTATAATGTCTTAAAGAAGGATAGTTAGTTTCAACTGAGTCTGTGTATATTATTAAGTTTTAATAAGCTTTAAAGAAGTAATAAAGATACCTAAATTTTGCTCAATATACGCCTAGCACTTATTATATTTCTCTGCTGCGCACTGTGCGTTAGCATAGGTCAGCAAACGATGTGAGCGAGTTGCGGGCGGTAAAGGTAAAAGCGCGCAGTCAGCGAACGCGGCACAGACGCATTTGAGGGTGGTGTACCGTAACGTGGCCAATAAATCAAACTTTCACATTAAGAGAGTCATCAGGTAGCGTTTTTCGTCATTTTATTTACAGCACAGAACACACACAACTATATACAAGAACAGAAAACATCATCACAAATCTAGCTTGTAGCTCAAGCGTCCCCTCGCCGAGAGCCAACAAACTCTTCCCCCCTTCAAAATCTTCTCCCCTCCAAATTCTTTTCTTCTTGAATCATGCGCTTAGTGTTCTAAGAAACTGTTGGGGACTTGACTCCCACGCATAGACTTCGGGGTGAGATAGTACGGTACAGTGGTTAGTGTACGTGCGAAAAGGGTAAGGCTATATTTGGAAACTCCGTCGTCGGTCTGCAAGACCGACAATTACCAACAATTATTTAGTGTTTGCTGCTTAGTTTTTGTCGAACAACCTAACGTAGTACGAGTGCCGCAACATCACATCACTCACAGCTCATCGCTCGTCCCTAGGTAGTTATATAGTATTTTATCGTATCTTGAGCATTTCCCGTTTCCGTATCTAAATTATAAAGAATGGAAAACCCCACACAATTTCAGTGTCGTATATAGACTTCGCGTGTCGTATCTTATTAGTCTTAATACAAATATGTACTTGAAAAAGATAGACAGAAGAATGCAATCACAGCATATTTTTACAAAACGGGATTTTGGTGAAAAAACGTCGATTTGAGTTCTGGTGAGTAATGAACCGAGTGGGTATATTACTCGGTAAAAATCTCGATAAAAATTCTTTAAATGTTTTTAATTTTCAGTAGGTAGTTATTTACTCATGATTTCGTGTTATGAGATGAGTATTACAAATAAAAAAAGTTAAGTTTGGGTTTTGTTTTTTAAAGGTAATGGCAAAGTAAAATTTATTTATGCTTACCATTTTTATTCAAGTTTTCAGAAAATCTGAATGGCTTTTATTACATACAGCAATTGCCGTGGGGCCGTATGGCTTGTGGGGCTTACTTTCACTGCACTTGAGATTTTTAATAATCTTTATCAAAAGCCGGTTGCATATTGCGTTTTTTGCCCTAAAATGCTTTTCTTATTCTTAAGGGTACATTTTTTTATTAACTTTATATTTCATAGGCTGAAATTATGAGCGCGCCAAGAAAAAAACTGTCAGGAGCGGGATATAGGAAAAAAGCCAAAGATATGGCCGAACGGGGAAAGCATATTGCGGAAAAGATGAAAAAGTGTCTTCGCGGAGGAGGTTCACAGTCAGTCTCTGCCGCAACTTCTGAAGGTCACGTGGAGCAGCTTTCCCTACATCGTCCTGGACACGATTAACAACTGCTCCTCTTGTGCAATTTCGTCCTAATCTGTTCTTGTTTCTGCAAACTGAACTGTTTTTGTTTCTCCCTTACCTTTACTTAATGTGTTTCGATGACAAGGTGATCAGAAACTAGTCAATAAATGTTAATATTGTTTCTGTATTCCGTTTTGATCGTTTATTGCGTTAAATTTCACGTTTTTCCCGAAAAAGCGCCCTCCGGTGGACATTTTGGAACTATTTTTTTTTTCGAAATTCCGTGAGCGCATCTCGTGTATAGCCCATATACAAAATTTCGTTGCATTCCATTCACCCGTTTGCGCTGTAGGATGTCGTTTATAGGGGAAGTTTAATTATAACCACCGGTATATTTTATCATTTTTATCATTATTTATTATATTTATTATACATACCCGTATTTTTTATTATATATTTTTTTTGTTTTTATCAAGTAAGAAATTGAAAGTATCTTTATAATACCTAACAAAATTCAAAATATTATTTTCTAAAAATCCTCCCATAAATTTTAGATGCGTCTTATGTTCCCCAAAACGCAGAATACGCACACTGAAAAAGAATTTTTATTGTACGATGTACACCGGAGATGGACTCTAGGTTGCATATATATATATATATATATATATATATATATATATATATATATATATATATATATATATAGTTACATTTAATGTTTTTCCATGAAAAGTGTCATCTGGTGGATATTTTTGAACCTTTATTTTTTCGAAATTCCGTGAGCGCATCTCGTGTATAGCCCATATACAAAATTTCGTTGCATTCCGTTCACCCGTTTGCGCTGTAGGATGTCGTTTATAGGGGAAGTTTAACTATAACCACCCGGTATATGATCATGGTTGTCTCATGCCAGCTGTCAAGCATGGAAACAAATTTGTCAGGGTTTTGGTGGCCATCTCATAGTTTTCAGAAGGGATCTATCAAAAACCCTAAAAGGGAGATTGATTGGGAAGGACTATGTTGAACTTTAAGCCAACCAGATCTATTCTAGGGTGCAAATATTATTTTCTGCAGGAGATGCATTTTTAGGATTGTAATGTTCCTATCTATACAGCCAAAACTGTCAGGTTTAGGAATATAATGACTAAGTCAATCATCTTGTCTTGCCCACAGAGTCCTCCAACCTCAGTATCAGGAACTGCTGTGGTCTGTTTTAGAGTCAGGAATAGATGTCCAATACCAGCATCTCTACAGGAACTTTCACGATTTCTCCCTAGAAAATGGTATAATAATCCCTTAATTACTATTCACGACTTTGTATAATTCTATCCTTGGTGAATTCAGCCGGTATTATTTGTCAAACTTGGTCCTATGCCATATTCATAAAGGATTTCATGTTATTCCTTAGTGTTTCCATTGTTATGATAACCACCTGTATATATATATATATATATATATATATAATGAAATCTCCTGGCCGTCACTTGTGCGGTACTCTGAAAATAGGAGAACGGGCATTTGGCTTGGTAGTCAGACCTTGTGCAACATCAACTCCAAATTAAATACTTCAGTTAAACGTAATAATACTTTTATTATCTAAATACATTATGGCTATCTAGCAATTTAACATATTAATACAAAATATGAATGTGAGCAAGCTTTTTACATAAGGAGTTATGTACAAAATGAGAGAATGGATTGTGATAACCGTTCAATCCCTGATTCAATCTCGAAGTGTGTAGTTCCAATGCTCACACCAGCATTTATGAAATTTAGTTTTGTATTACCACATGACCCCCTGTTGTGCCATATGCCCAGGCATCATATAGAAGGAACGTGGAAGTTAATTACATAATGGGAAAGACAAGATCAAAAGCTGTGAATAAATGGACTAGAATTAAACTGGTGTACCATTAGTATTATAAGACTAGATGGTACCCGTCAAAACTTGACGGTTATTAAGTAAACATTCCAATAAAAAAAAGGGTTCATAACCTTATTAAAATATTAGAAATTCATATGAAAGCCACGTGTGCTGGTAATTTAGAAATATTCAATAAAACACTTCAAAAAAATGTAAGAATATTTTGCGGTTATATTAGGTATTCGCTTTGAAAAGCACGCTACCGTAAAGACACTTTTGAACATATCACTATCCATGCGCCGAGTTTGCAACTTTCCGAAAATACAAAATTTGATATTATTGTAATATCTGGTTAAAATAATCCCTATATATAAAACGCGTAGGTATGCGGCACAAAAATCTACGATATTTCTACACTTCGAATGGCAACGGCTGCAACTACCGGATGTAAACAGCGGCTGTCCGCAATTTAAAACCGCGTGTGTGTAGTGGCCGCATAAGTTACAGCCGCTGATCTTTTGACAATACATGTTTAGACCTATCAAATCCATTGTTTAACCATGGACAGTTGTATGTAGGTTTATCTAGAATCCATTCTTTTGATTCTGTCGCTTTAGTATCTCCTACTTTTGAAATACTCAAATCTGTATATCAAGAAGTTTTATGAATATTATAGTTGAAATCCACACTATATTTTAAGTACTTGCTGAATTTTTGCTCCATTTTATAAGTGAGGAAATTTTCCCAAGAATTTATTATTTAATATGATTAAGTGTAGATATCTGAATTGTGAACAGTAATACATACAGAGAGTGATGTAATTAACACTGTATTTAAAATTTCCCCCCAACAATTTCTTATTTCTTGTAATGGTAAAGTGTAGATATCTTAATTTTGAAAAATTGCTGAATTTTTGCTCCATTTTATAAATGAAGAAATTTTCCCAGCAATTTATTATTTAATATGATTAAGTGTAGATATCTGAATTGTTAACAGTAATTCATACAGAGAGTGATGTAATCAACACTATATTTAAAATTTTCCCCCTGCAATTTCTTATTTGTTGTAATGATAAAGTATAGATATCTTAATTTTGAAAAATAGTACATACAAAGAGGGATGTAATTTTTAAAATCATTGATGTGGGCTTTCTCAGTCTGATCTTAACTCTGTTCTAAGGTAATGGAAATTCACATTTTTTGATCACGATGTTTTAGAATCAGCTTAATAGAGAATACCCCTTAACAACATATATTTATGATGACAGGTAATTGTAACATTCCTTACATATGTCACTTTCAGTTGCGTTGTTTTGCAAAAGGAAATTTAAAACTAAAAGTGACCATGCTGGTCACGCAGTGGCTAGTATGGTTAAAATATAAATAAATATATATATATAAAAAAAAAAAAGATGAATGAATGACTAACTTCATGTTTACATTTTCATGTCCCGAATATATAAAATGAATACTTGTTATTAATTTAATTGAAACGCTATGAAAACGTGAAAGGTATCGGAAAATTATAGACTTTTAAAAATTTAAGAAAATTTTGCCTTTATGTTAGGTATTCGCTCTGAAAAGCACACTACTATACAGTACATACCGTAGATAGTACATGTAAAAACGTGATGAATGAATGACTAACTTCATGTTTACATTTTCAAGTCCCGAATATATAAAATGAATACTTGTTATTAATTTAATTGAAACGCTATGAAAACGTGAAAGGTATTGGAAAATTTACAGACTTTTAAAAATTTAAGAAAATTTTGCCGTTATGTTAGGTATTCGCTCTGAAAAGCATACTACTATACAGTACATACCGTAGACAGTACCTGTCAAAACTTGATGGTAAGTAATTGAACAGTTCCAATAAAAAAAAGATTCATAACCTTGTTAAAATATAAGAAATTTTTACAGAATATTAGAAAATAATATTCTGTAAAAATGTAAACATGAAGTTAGTCATTCATTCATCTTATAAAAAAAAAAAGATGAATGAATGACTAACTTCATGTTTACATTTTCATGTCCCGAATATATAAAATGAATACTTGTTATTAATTTAATTAAAACGCTATGAAAACGTGAAAGGTATCGGAAAATTACAGACTTTTAAAAATTCAAGAAAATTTTGCCGTTATGTTAGGTATTCGCTCTGAAAAGCACACTACTATACAGTACATACCGTAGATAGTACATGTAAAAACGTGAATATTAGAAAATAATATACTGTTTTGCAACCTGATGTGTTGCAATTTAGAACATTGAAATTTACTTGAATGTTTGCTGTCTGATTTGTTAATTTTAAATTGTTTTCTAATTTGAAGGTGAAATTTTTTAATACTTTTTTTTATTAGATCTGAAAAATAAAGTAATATAATTCGAGAAAGTGGCACAAAACAAAATAATAAAATGTCCCCTTATAATCACCTGAAATATTGTTTTAAGGTGACAGCCTACATTTGGAGCCAATTTTTTTAAAAAATCATTTTTTAAAGATTTTTTTGTTTTTTATGGTAAAATAGCATTTGAAAATTAAAAAATAAACAAAAACTTGCCAGTAAATACCATACTTTTTTATAAATTGGTCAATTTGAAGTAATTTTCAATGAAAATTAGCTAAAATGCGACACATCTGACAGTTATCTTAAATGACCCACAATCTAAGAGAAATTTTAAAATGCAAAAATGTTGCAATATGAAAATTTCCCCCAATTCATCATTCCTCTCCTTATAAAAACAGCCCCAAACACAGTGGCGTATGCAGGGGAGGGGTTGATGGGGGTTAACCCCCCCCCCCCCATTTTTTCTGATTACATATATTACTTAAATAGGTTCAAGCTCTGCACTGATTGCTGAAAACTACTTTTTCATAGTAACCCTCCCCCCCCACTTTTGAAAATTTCGGCATATGCTGCTGCCCAAACAAAAACTATTTAACTATTTATTATTATGCATCAATTATTGAGCGTCATTTCATTAACAATAGCATCTAAAACATTTCCCGAAAATTTTATCAAATTATATGTATTATTGTGTGAAATATCATGATAACGGTAAAGATTTGTGCTAAAAACATAATTCTGAGAAAAACTCAGTTCAAGTTGTTTGCCACTTCAATTTTGTAGCAGACATTTTTTAAAACAGCTATAACTCTGCTTCTAATTGATGTAGAATGAAAATCAAAACGGTTTTGAAAAGAGAAAAGATTGAATTGCACGATTCCTGGAAAAAATAAAACTGACCAAAATAGTCAAAAAATGAAATTTTCAACGTAGGCAGTCACCTTAAAAGATACACTATCATTGCAATAGAATGCTTTACTAAAAATTATTACAGTGAGGTTTTTTTAAAAAAATATTGAAGTTTATAATTAAAAAACGTTCTTGGAAAAAAAAACCATGCTTGCAGCTGATTTTAAAATCAGACTTGTACAGTCTAACTAATGCAGCCAGATATTTAGAAACAATACTGCTAATTCAATCTATTTCAATGTAATATAAATATTTTATATAATCATGTATTATGCTATATATATGTATAAATATATTAAACAAAAATAAAATATATAAATAAAATCAGATTAAAATATCATGCAAATTATTCACGTGCAAATAATTTTTGCATGTGTATTTCAATTTAATGTACATATATTATATCTTATGCTATATATATGTATAAATAGGCTAAGTATAAATATATTAAGCAAAAATACAATATATAAAGAAAATCAGATTAAAATATCATGCAAATTATTCACGTGCAAAAAATTTTTGCACGTGTATTTCAATTTAATGTACATATATTATATCTTATGCTATATATATGTATAAATAGGCTATGTATAAATATATTAAGCAAAAATAAAATATATAAAGAAAATCAGATTAAAATATCATGCAAATTATTCACGTGCAAAAAATTTTTGCACGTGTATTTCAATTTAATATACATATATTATATCTTATGCTATATATATGTATAAATAGGCTATGTATAAATATATTAAGCAAAAATAAAATATATAAATAAAATCAGATTAAAATATCATGCAAATTATTCACGTGCAAAAAATTTTTGCATGTGTATTTCAATTTAATGTACATATATTATATCTTATGCTATATATATATATAAATAGGCTATGTATAAATATATTAAGCAAAAATAAAATATATAAAGAAAATCAGATTAAAATATCATACAAATTATTCACATGCAAAAAATTTTTGCACGTGTATTTCAATTTAATGTACATATATTATATATTATGCTATATATATGTATAAATAGGCTATGTATAAATATATTAAGCAAAAATAAAATTTTAAAGAAAATCAGATTAAAATATCATGCAAATTATTCACATGCAAAAAATTTTTGCATGTGTATTTCAATTTAATGTACATATATTATATCTTATGCTATATATATGTATAAATAGGCTATGTATAAATATATTAAGCAAAAATAAAATATATAAAGAAAATCAGATTAAAATATCATACAAATTATTCACGTGCAAAAAATTTTTGCATGTGTATTTCAATTTAATGTACATATATTATATATTGTTAAATATATATATATATGTATAAATATATAAATATATGTATAAATATATATTAAGCAAAAATAATATATATAAACTAAAGAAATTCTGATTAAAAATCATACAAAGTTATTGAATCGTTACTAAACACGTATTAGATGTGGAACATATAGAATTCCATGTGTTGTAAATGCAAAAAATCTGTATACTGAAGATTTGGCCTTTTGAACCGGCTAGCTTTTGTGACGTACAGTTTGGAACATATCACTGCGCATGCGTCAAGTTTGCAACTAAATTCGACATTATTGTAATATTAAATTGTAATACTGTATTGTAATATATATTATATATTATGTATTAAAAAATATATAGTATATATTAAAATATATATATTATATATGGTTAAAATAATGAAAACCTGTTTTACAGTGAAAAAAATTCTGATTCAATTTTTCTTAAATTAACGAATCACGGTGAATGAATGACTCACTTGTGTTTACATTTTCAAGTTCTGAGAAACACTATGATAACGCGAAAGGTGGCGGAAAAGAGATAATTCTCTAATGAAGAGATAATTTTGAAATAAAATTGATCGAAATAAAGTTGATTTGTGTCGATATTACGCTGTTTTAATTACAATTATTTGGGTTTAGTTGGCAAATAATGTTTTTGAACTTTACTTTTAACTTGTTAAGCCTAACTCATAAAACAAAATGGATGCCAAATGGATGGATATGAGGTGGTCGCTCCGGACGCGTTACGGACAGAGTCGACTACAGAACACGGCAACTATTATAAGGATAAGGATAATTAATAATGCTGGGGCATTATTATTACATATATATCTGTACATCAGAGGTAAAATATCATATGTGCAAAATTCCAATTTTTCAGGAGAGCTTTTCAGGACAGCTTTGTGATGGTTTACCTCTCATCAGGATTTACATATGCGATAGTTTATAAGTCCGTACTTAACCCACCTTCTTATTTTGCATGTGACAGTTTTCCTCAAAGAAGCTCCATCCAAAAGGAGTCATTTAAATAAAAATATCGAAAATGAAGAAAATGCACTTATGATAATTTACTTCTGATATATATATATATATATATATATATATATATATATATATATATATATATATATATATATTATAGCATATGCATAGAAATTCTTAGAGCATTTTTTCCTGCATTGTGTCAAATATAAATTTTATCTTTTTTAGATGTCTAAAGGAAATAGGAGAAATTTCCACTGCAAATTCATTTCCTGCTAATGTTTTTTCAACGTACCATCTGTGATGCTTACTCTGAATCTTCATATTTACTCTGTATATTACAATTATGCTCATTATATTCTATGACTGTTAATCATCATTATTTGAGAATTTTGTTATTTGTATATTGAGATATTATAAACTATTTTATTACATTATGTGTTTTGTCCGTCAAAATCATTCTGGCACTATTTTTTTTTGGTATATTGTGTTATAACATGTGTGCACATTTTATGTTGCAAAAATAGTTGTGCATTTTAAAAGTTAAAAAATTCAAAAGTATGGCTAGGAAAAATCATAACTTTATTATAAGGTATTTACAAGTGTAGAATAGTTAGTGGAAGAGATGAAAGGAAAATCAAAGAAAGTTTTTAAATTCACAGTTTATTCAAAATGTCAAGGAATCTTAAAAACACAGTTCATCGAATTTAAAAACACACAGAAGATTACTTTCATGTTCTTTACTTAACAATATCACATGATTTCCAAAGTTTATGTTTCAACCTTAAGATAATAACTATCCATATCAATTATATTATTTGTCTTTTTTGTGTAGATCGGTACCTGTATTTGAACTTGTATTTTAAACGTTTTGTTTAGTACTTTTTCTTCAGATTTATCATGAACATTATTTTTCATAGATTTTATCTTACAATAAGCATAAAGATAACCATAGGCTTGGTTTTCACGTTTCCTTTTTATTAATTTAAAGGCCAATTTTCTAATTGTAATCTTGATATATTCTGAAAGTAAAATTGCTGCAAGTCAATGAAAAGAAAACATGTAAAGAATTTAATTTTTAAAAATGTTGCAGCACTGCATACTCAGCATCAAAACGGGAAAATCCTTTATGTGCCATTTTTGTTTTTTCTTTATTTTTCTCTTGCTAATCAGAGAGTTTTTTAACTCAATTTGGGAGCTATGGTTTAAAACTTAAAATGAATGCTACAACATAAACCAAGAAATGTATGGAAACAAATGTATTTGTTTCTATTGATGTGAATGGATATGCCATCTCAGCTGTCTTTATGAAAAATATATTAATTCCCTTCGTTTAAATTATTCTGACTGTAAAACAATGTTTCAAAGCAGTTCAGTTCCAAACGAAAAGTTTTGATCGCGAACTTATAATGTTTTGTTGTAAACCTTTCATAGACACTAGTAGAGGGGTTTGCTGATTCTGCTTGGAAATTTGAAAATTTCTTGCATAAATTCCATACTGGCATACATGCTGTCAACAGGTATAAGCTGCAGACAGTCTCTCAGAAGTTCTTGTGTAGAAAATTTTTAAATTATCCTTACCTATATTTAATGAAATGATCTAGGAATTTTATTACAAAAAGTCAGGCAGAAATATATTTAAAATTGTGTAGAGGCCAATCTTTAAGTCTTAAATGTGTAGAATTTACTTAAAGATGATGCACTCTTACAGTTTTTTATAGTCATCCTACACAATATTTTTTTCAGAATAAAGGTTTTAATTTCAGTAACTGTAGTTAACTTTTGGCAGTAATTCCTATGTTTTCATAAGAACTTTGTAGTTTTGTTTGAACTTTTAAACTCTTGATGAGCATTTTTAAAAAAATTAACTTTCTGTCTAAACAAAAGTATTTTCCTTGACATTCTAGATTACAAAATTTCATGTATATTTTTTTTAATGTCATTAAATAATTTTTACAGCAACATGAAATCTGTCAATAGAGCTTTTGTGTCTAAGTAAAGTCTCAGCTATCAGCTTATATGCACATACAATTCAACAGCAATTCTTAATTATTAATTTTCCCAATATTAACAATATACTTATAGAAACAAAATTGCAGGTAAACTCAGTCTCATATGTACTCAGTTTTTTTATTTAATTATTTATTTCTTTAAGCATAAATTGTATTTTTTTCTTGAGAATATTAATAACTTTCCCGTAAAATTGATGAAAACTGAGGTTTTGGTTTCCCAAATATTCTGCAAAACATATACCAGAAAATAAAAATGTGCTCTCAGTGTATTTGAAAAGAAAAAAATATTATTTAGCAATGAATCCCCCCCCCACCTCTCTTTTTATTTAAATCAGTGCCTCAGTTTTTACTGTTTACAACAAAATTAATAGACGGGTATAGTTAAAATGAGCAAACAAACAAAAGAGTTATTTATGGTTTTTTATTAGTTATATATATATATATATATATATATATATATATATATATATATATATCAAATGTACATTTTTGCGGCTATTATGCAATGACTGCTAATCTTCTGCCCCTCCCCTCCCCTAAGGCGATGAAAATAGCAAAAAGAACAAAATTTGTATATGCTCCTGAGGCATTTATATAACTAACTTGTTAGGCTAAAAACAAAGCAATCAAACGAAAAAAATTGTGATTTAAATTTGTGCAAAAATTTCATTTAATATATGGCAAAAATTTAATTTAATATAATGCACAAATACAGGGTGGTCATAAAAAAACTTTGTCGATATATGAACCTCTAGCGGCTGTTCCGTTCAACCGATCGAGATGAGATTTCAGATATAGTTATTCAGAGGCATGAGCTCGGGATTCTGTGAACGACAATCAAGTGGCGCTCACGGTTACGGTTATAGGTACAGAAACTCGAAATTTTCGAATGGCAACGCCCACTTTTCCCCGTCGCAAAATGCTCAGCTCACGCGAAAACCCTATAGGACGTTGGAACGGTACGTGTATCACAAAAAACAGCTCTGCGAACAGCCAACAAAAATACGATCGGGACGCGTGGAGGAAATTTGCATATGACAGAGACAAGACACCAATCAGTGATGACAACAAAGATCGGATAAAAGAAAACTTTTGTTCGGATTGCACATTTTTCACGTGGGTGCCATCACAGGCCGTTCGCAGAGCTGTTGTGCGTGCATAACGCGTCCTTTTTTGTGATACACGTACCGTTTCAACGCTCTTTAGGGTTTTCGCATGCGATGGGCATTTTGCGACGGGGAAAAGTGGGCGTTGCCATTCGAAAATTTCGAGTTTCTGTACCTATAACCGTAACCGTGAGGGCAATTTGGTTTGCGTTCTCAGAATCCCGAGCTCATACATCTGAATAACTATCTGAAATCTCATCTCGATCGGTTGAACGGTACAGCCGCTAGAGGTTCATATGTCGGCAAAGTTTTTTTATGACCACCTGTATAGTGTTTTAATTATCCTATAAATTCTGTCTACAATAGAAAATCCTTGTAATCGGTAATGCTGGTGATTGTTAATAGTCGATGTAAAATTGCAGGTAGGAATCCTATAAATAAACAGTTATAAAACTTTACTGGAATGATTAATGTGAGCAATTATTTGTCACGAGATAAAAATTCCCATTTTTGCAAAACTTGTAATTTGGAGTTGTTATTTTATAGAGTGAAAATCTTTTGAGTGTTTCATTTATTGAAAATTATTGCTCAAATAGTGCACTACATTAATAGAGATCAGTTCTGACGATATTTGTGTTTGAATCTCTCAAGGGATTTGAAGTTGCTCCTATTAGTTCAAATCCTTTAATAATTGATTGAATAAATCAATTTTGCTTCAGTATTTAAATTCATAATGTATTCTGCTAAATATTGCTTGTGATGAGGAAAACATATAGAAAATAATTATATGTATAGATAACTTTTCATTTTTCCTGAAATTAATCTGTACTTAACCTTTAGCACTAAAACTTCTTTGAGTTTATTAAAAAGAAAAAGAGAACATAACAATTTTGAGTTCAGTCACTTGTTATACAAAAGAAAACCTTGTGAAATGGAAGAACAAATTTTTTAAAAGTGTTTATATTTCTAAAGTTTAATGCTTGTGACTGTATTTTGTGTAAGATTTTATAATAAATATTAGGTTAAATTATGCTTAGGTAGTATGTATAATTATAAAATAAGATCTGATTAGCAGAGTAATTCGGTTGTGTTAAATACTGAGACATGCAAGGCACAAGAAAGTTGGAGAACATTGGAATCACATGATTACCCATTTAATTAAAATTACTCAATTATACATCCCTGTTACTAATTAATTGTGTTAATTTTTGTTAATTTTAGAAAAAATGATCATATTCAGAATGTAAATTAAAAAAAAACCATCTTAAAAGCATGCAAATACTTGTTATTTATATAGAAAGAAAAATAAATATTTCATTAAAACAAAAAAAGCAGTGAGTTTTCTATGTGCATATAAATAGAAATATTTGCTTTAAACACCATAAAATGCTTATAAAGTTACATTATCTCAAAAAATACGCTTATTTTAACATATAAAGGCCAAAGAATTGATAAGTTAACTTACTTTTGAAAATTCATCAAATTAAACTATTCATTTTTGTTGACTGTGATTTTATTTCTGTGAGGAAATTTCTTTCAAATTTCACTTATTCAACTGTGTGATCTTAATATTACCTCTAAAATTTTAGTAGGCATAGTTTTATTCGATTCCTTCTCTATTATATTTCATATTTTTCTCTGGTTTCCATTATACACTGGTGTCCAAAATTAAGGTCACAAACACGTCTTCCACAAAAACTCAAAATAGCTACCAGCAAAATTGAAAAAAAAATTTTTACCATGTACATTTTGGGGAAAGAGTAACATAGCATCTATTTTTGCTTCAACGGTGTTTAGGGTAAGTTTGGTATTAGAACGTTAAAGTGACTGTTTCAACACCTGAGAATTTCGTCTGCTGAGTTGTGATTCTTTCATTAATCCCCCCCCCCCCCCCAGATGGATGGATTTCAGTGCGAATGAGTTTTCAAAATCGTTTAGACCAGCGGAACTCAACCTGGGGGGGGGGGGGGTAGAAGAATTTCAAGGGAGGCGTGATTTTTTTTTTTTTTAAGTAAAACTAACTGAAATTTACTGTACTCAATTTTGCGGTCACAATGTAACTGTAACATATTTTCGACATACGAACACTAACACGATAATTGTCGTGCGTCTGGACGTTGAAAGTGACCTGAGGTGTCCTTTGTCACAGTTACAACTTAATATTCAAAAACTTGTCAAGGACAAACAGTGCCACTCCTCTCATTAATGTGAAAGTGACTTGGTATTACATGCCAACCTCACCTAGATCCTTGATTACCTCAAATATGTTTGATCTATATTTAATTCTTTGATTTCACATGTTCTAATAATAATATCTATATATTTAAGTTGCTAAGCCGACTTTTTGGGCAGTCGGTGAGAGAAAACTACTGCATCAATTTACTTCATTTTGGTCTTAAACAAAAGATTGTAATCTGTAGATTTGCCAAATTTTGTTTTTGTAACCGCAATTTCTATTAATTAACGATAATTTACAATTAAAAATTGATTTCTGCGCATGCTCAGTGGCATGTTTAAATCTGTCTTTAGAAACTCACTGTTTCTGCGCATCCTCAGTGACATGTTTTAAAGATTAAACACATTTATTCCGAGGAGTCCCTCTAGATCTCTCTCTGCCACTTTTATTTTTATGATAATTATGTTCCGGAAATATAAGATTAAACCTCGTGGAAATTGTTTATTTCGCGCTGTTTAATTAGTGATAATTTATAATTAAAAAATTGCTTTCTGCGCATGCTCAGTGAGATTTTTAAATCTGGCTTTAGATAATCACTATGCACGAGGTCGCTTGAACACATTAATTTGTTTCTGCGCATTATTATGATTTTCAACATTTGGCAATGATGTGTTGAGTATAATTTGTGTATTAGTACATTTATTTACTATCTAGCCGTCATGTTTTGACGGCTATCAACTAGTGTTCCAAATTAAGATATGTGTAGTAATATTATATTTTGTGTATGAAATTATCTATTCTACATTTTTATTTAATAACCAGCTTCAGTTTCAAATTCCGATTGTACTACTTGTATTGACCACATATGGTGGTGTGTGTGTGTGTGTGGGGGGGGGGGGGGGCACAGAGCCTGAAAGGTTGAAAACCCCTGGTTTAGACGACTCACTGAGTTAGAGAGCCATTGGCAAGCTTGAAGCAAGCGGAGTTGGCTGGATGGCTACAAGCAGTATCAAGGTTGTGGCATCAATTCCAAACAAATGGTGCTATCATCCACGAGGTTCGGCCAAGACTACCAAAGAGCGACGACACCTGCACAGGATCTGTACGTGACATTAAATGCGCGACGGCATAGACAGTCGATGGCTATATGGAGCGATCTCTTAGAACCTTGCTGCTGCGTCTGGAACAATTTCCAGGCAAACTGTATACAGACACCTTGCAGAGAAGGGCCATTACGCCCGGCTACCAGTAGTGCGTCTGCCTCTGACTATATCGCACAAGATAGTCCGTTTTTCGTGCAGCCGAACATATCATTCTTGGACACAAGAAGATTGGGGGCGTATTTTTATTCACTTATGAGTCCAGATTCTGTACACAAAGTGATTCTCGAAGACTCTTCATCTGGGACCCGCTATCATCACTTCAAAGTAAGTGAAATTGACACTTTTGGTGGTAGGGGAATCCTTGTCTGGGGCGGCATCGTGTTGGGCAGTAATACACCGCTGCACATCTTCGATGCGAGCAAAGTCACTGCACAGCACGACAGAATGAGGTCCTCGAAAGCTAT
Source organism: Dolomedes plantarius (assembly GCA_907164885.2). NCBI lineage: Eukaryota > Metazoa > Arthropoda > Arachnida > Araneae > Dolomedidae > Dolomedes > Dolomedes plantarius. The sequence goes on along the minus strand of OU015498.1, from coordinate 69,388,573 downwards.
GTGAGATCGTTCAGGGGGTCTGCCGGTCCGGACATCTTTTTTATGGACGATAATGTAGGACCACACAGAGCTTACCTTGTCGACGATTTTCTGGAGAAAGGGTATATTCGCCGAAAGGATCGGCCAGCGATATCTCCGGACCTAAATCCTAGAGAGCATGTTTTGGATGGTCTAGACGTCTTGGGAGAGCCATTTCACGACGACATACCCCCCCCTCCCCCTCAGGCGCTAAAATCCCGTTTTTAGAAGAATGGTATTTGTTGTAACACACATTTATCGGCTTCCTCATTAACAGTAGGACGGCTCGTTCTGCGGCTTCTATAGCTGTGCACACTGACCACACACCCTACTAGACGGACCGTTCCGAATTTATGCATCGTGCCTTGACCATTTTTACTCTAATTTGAATTTCGCTAACAACTTACCTCTTATTCATCTTGTTATGCTGCTACATGCTTTCTCATTATATGAACCATCTGTACCAAATTCGTTGCAATAGACAATTATTTCTCCAGATATCCTAGATTTTGATAATGCCCTTAATTTTGGACATCAGTGTATATATCTATATATTGATAATGAAAATATTTCTTTTGCATTAAGTATATTATTGTTTTGTAGAATGCCAATATACCTCCAAAGTATGATGCAAGCTATTGTGCAAAGTTGAATTGGAATAGCCTGCTCCCTATGCTTCATCCACCTACTGGTATTAAAATTGTTTTCGTAGCACACTTAAACCTTAATTTTTTAAAACTGTGATACATGTTTAAAAACAAAATATCTTTTCTGATTTATGGATGCATGCATCTTGAATTTTGTTGCCTGAATAATCTGACTTTTATGTATATGAAAACAATTAAATCAATCTTGCTTTTTCATTTTGCTTTAAAACAATTTTGTTGGGTATATACTTCTTTTCTTTCTCTGGCAGCAATTCAACTTTTGATGTCAGTAACATTCATTGTTTTTTTCGCTCTTGGCGATTGATTACATTAAAACACAAAAAATTAATTAATTTGTTTGTTTTGAATTGGAGTTAACATTTTCATTGTCACAGTTTTATTATACACTATAACAAACAAACAAACAAGCAAACAAAAACGACGCACCAAGAATGAGTTATCCGATTCCTAAAAAAATTGGTGAAGTTCATGAACAGGAAAAAAAATCAAAATTTCAGAACAATTGAATGATTTATTCCAGAGTTTGATCGTTACAAAGTTAAGAACTTCAGTACGGCTTTCGTCCACCTCTGGCCTGGATGCAAGCTGTCACCCGGCCTGGCATAGACTGATAATGTTTCCGGATGGTATTCTGCGGGATTTCTTGCCAAATTGTCTCTAACTATCGGGCTAAATCGGCAACACTCCGGGTTAGTTGCAATCGCCTTCCCATCACGTCTCAAATGTGCTCTGTGGGGGAGAGATCAGGTGACCTAGGTTGCTAAGAAAGTGTTCGGTAAGCTTGAAGACAATTGATAGCAACATGTGGTGTATGCAGCCGGGCATTATCTTGTTGAAAAGTAAGTCCGGGGTGGCGCAAGAGGAACGGCAACAAAACGGGTCGCAGAATGTCGTCTACTTACCGCTGTGCTGTAAGTGTGTCACTTATGACTACGAAAGGGGTCCGGCTATCAAAGAAAATGGCACACCCGACCATAACGCCCTGTTATTGGCCTGTGTGGCGTGTGATAGCACGGGCAGGATCCGTACGCTGTCCTGGACGCCACCAGACACGTCTTCGGGGGTCGTCAGGACACAGTTAGAAACGGGGCTCATCACCAAAGACTATACATCCCCAGTCATCGCAGTTCCAAGTTGGTCGAGTTAATCACCACTATAATCGAACTTGACGGTGTACAGGCATGAGGTGTAAGTGGCGTAACGGTCGGCAAGAGCGAAAATTCTGCTCTCTCAGTCGTCTGTCAATGGTCATGTTGGACAATTGTGTGCGGGTCACACGGCTCATGGTTGATAACGACGAATCCGGTGCTGTGACAATCTCTATGTCGTTCCATTCTGTTGTGGTGCTAGTCGACCGCTGCCAGCCCGGATGCTTAAATCTGCCGTTATTGACACACTCTTGCCAACGTCGTCTAATTGCTGCATCGCTTCGACCCAGGTGTTGAGCGATCCTTCGATTTGCCCACCCTACTTTTTTCATTCCGATGACACGACCTCTTTCAAACTCTGAAATATGCTCGTAATGAGCACGAATCCTTCGGCGATGCATTGTTACAGCTGACGTAAGATATCCGCAGTCGGAATGCTACAGAAATTTTGAACATCAGATTGAGAATCACTCCTTATATTCACCTGCTGGATGCGCAGCTCTGATGTGCTGGAATTCCCGCTAATCATTCGTTGGACACCAGATTTTATCCATTTGCATGTTCGGTCAAAACATCTTTGCATGCGAAATTTCATTATAATCGGAAACTCCTTTGTGCGTCGATTTTTTTTTTTGTTTGTTTTAGTGTTTTAAGAAAATCTTTAAGGATGCTCTAGTTAAATGTAAAAATTTATTTTAAAATGTTATTTTTATCAGAGATTCTAGTATGCTTTGATGTGTACTCTGCGTACTTAAAGATGCAATTTTTTTTTAGTTATAGGAGACTTGCCCCAAAAATGTGTAGACCGAAAATGTCAAAGACAACTAGAAAGCATTGTTAGTACCACTGTTTTAAAAATCGCAAAGGATAATCAAACTGTTGTTGAGTTTTGTGCAAGGTGTAAGTATATTCTTTTTCTCGAAGGTAAAGATTCTCATTTACCTTTGTTGAATTTTTCTTTTACAACATTATATTGAAACTTTAGTTGTAGAACTAAGAACAGCATGCATTGACATGTTTATTTTTTCTTCATATTTGTATTTAATGGACATGAAACCTCAAATTTTGTTAAACATGTTATATACAAGATGCGCCCATAAAGTAACCGGACAATTTTTTATAAATAAGAAAAATATTACTCACTTTCAAATAAATTTATCTCCTTCAAAATAATCACCAAAGGAGTCTATACAATTTTTCCAACGTTTCTCCAAGTCATCGAAACACTGTTTACAGGCGTTGGAAATCACCGTTCGCAAAATACGCGTAACATTTGATTTAATATCCGAGACGTTTTCAAATCTCTGTCCTTTCATGGATTTTGCATTTTTTGATTTCAAAGGACTTATTCTCCGCGAATTTGTTCCTGAAAATCAAACAATTAATCAAAATTTTTCCAAGGAGGTGCTTTTTCGATTAAGAAACAGGATAAGGCGAGTTAGGAAGGAACTCTTTGATTCTGGGCAATGGTTTCTTTTACACACTAATGCTAGGCCCCATACAGCAATTTCTGTACAACAATATCTTGCTAAACATTCAATTACAATGATAAATCACCCACCATATTCTACCGACTTATCGCCAGCTGATTTTTTCCTTTTTCCGAAGCTTAAGATGGCCATGAAAGGACAGAGATTTGAAAACGTCTCGGATATTAAATCAAATGTTATGCGTATTTTGCGAACGGTTAGTTCCAACGCCTATAAACAGTGTTTCGATGACTTGAAGAAACGTTGGAAAAATTGTATAGATTCCTTTAGCGATTATTTTGAAGGAGATAAATTTATTTGAAGGTGAGTAATATATTTCTTATTTATAAAAAAATTGTCTGGTTACTTTATGGGCGCACCTTGTATGTATATATATATATATATATATATATATATATATATATATATATATATATTAATTTTTGCTCTAAATGAAAAATTTGCTTAAACTTCATCTGTTGTCTTCGTCTGTCTTTTCAAGCAAAACAAAAGAGGAAAAGTATGGTAGATATAATTATTGATCCGACTGTATCATAGCTGTAGCCTACCAGTAGATAAGCTACTCCTGGTGTATTTTGGTACTCATGCTTAACTATATTTGCTGAAAATTTTATATATGCAGATGAGCAAGGATACAAAATAGATTTGACCACTCTACAACGTGTTACATGTTCTCCTAAGCATAATTTATTAATTGGTATATCACCTCCTCAAATAAACAGTTGATTTGTTCCTTAAAATATTTTTCTCGTCTTGTGTCACATAATTGTTATGGGAATTTTTTTTTCTAGGGCCTTAAGAAATTTTATTAATCAGTATGCAAAATGTATATGTTTATCAATGTCAGAAATTTAAAAACTAAATTAATATGATGAAAAATATACAAAATTCATTAAAAATAATCTATAATAAATTTTACATATGTCTTGTACTGCAGTTCTAAAAAAAATATTTCTGTGTTTCAGGGAATATGAGGTTGACTAAGATGTGCTAGTATTTATTTACCAATTAATTTTAATTTCTGGTGAGTTATTTGATTTTATCAGGAATTTTGACTATGAGTGACTTCTTTGGTCACCCTCTATCCCTAGATTATGAAGAATACAAGAATCAGAATTAATTATTCCTCGTAATTTTGTGAAGTATGTTGTCTGAGCTCTACAAAGAATGTTTTTGATGAAATTTTCATTAAATTTGCCATCTCTCAAAAATACTTAAACATTTTCCTTCCTTTTTACTCTGCTTAGAACCTCATTTCCGAGTTAACGTCATTTTTCTGCAAATAAAATAATTTAGCATACACAAAAGATTTCTCTTTTGGCTGAAATATATGGCAGCAAGGGAATTTAAAATGAGTCCAATCTTTCTTCTAGACTTAATGGTAAATACACTGTAAAATAGAATTTTAAGAAAGGCTGTTGTTTCGATTGACTACCGTTTATGATTTTGCCTTTTTGTGGGGTAATGCCACGCTCAAACCTGCTTTGTTTTAAAGATTACCATTAGATTTTTTTTTCTTTCTTTTGCACCAAAAAAAATTAATTTTTTTAAAAATTTCGTCAAATGAATACTTATCAAAACTGAGCGGTGTCCTCGCCATTTCGGCGACACCAAATTTCCACCCACCCCCTCTTTTTTTCTCCATTTCGCCGACACGGAATTTTCCTCCGCCCTGTTTTTCCCGTTCAAGCTTCCCTTTTGAGATGTTTAGGGATTTCAAGTCGGCGAGGGTCGGGTTCGGGATTGCAGGAACTAGTTCTGGGAACGAGATTGCAGGCACAGGTGCACAAACACATGGTGAATTGGAATTTTTTGATTTTGCGTCGAATTTCTTTGATTTTGAGATAAAATGAGCGACATTTCTTTCATTAAATCAAAACGTGGCGGAAATTTAGTGCAGTACCAGAATTTCCTTTTCCGCATAGAAAGAAAAAGAGAAAACTTGAGCTTCTGGAAGTGCTCATCAGATTCAAAATGTAAAGCCAGTGGCGTAGCTAGGGGGGTGCGGTGGGTGCGGTCCGCACCGGGCGGCACATATTTTGGGGCGGCATATTTTTATTTAGTATTAGTTGTAAAAAACCACTTGTTCAATTCATAAATTTACTATTCGATTTCTACGAATTATGAATTACTATATGATTTCGAATATTTTTCCTCATCGTCAAGTCAATGTAGGGTTGAAAATATTATCTCTAAAAATTTTGCTCGGATACAGATTTACAGGACAAAAATTTTGCTCGGATACCAATTGATTGACTTAGAAAGGGCGGCAAATTGGAGACCGCCCCGGGCGGCAAAAGTTCTAGCTACGCCACTGTGTAAAGCTCGTATAGTTTTACACAGAGATATTTTTAAGAGTTCTTCCGAATTTCATACACACGAACCGGATATTAAAGAAATCAAATAAAAAACTTTTTCTTCAAAACTGAAAGAAAAAGCCGTCATGGAAATGACAGTCCCAGTTCCAAGAATATATAAGTATATGTTTATACGTAAGCCAAAGCATATTTAGTCTATATTACGAACTAAGCAATATTCAACTTATAAATATGTTTTTAATTATTATTTAGGGAAGAAGTAACTCGAACTTCTACATCAAATGAAGGTGCTTCATGTCTGCCTTACTTCAAGATTTCGGAAAAAATTATGTACAGAGCAAGATCTTCAGTGAGAACTCCATTGCCTGTTATTAAAAAAGACATAAATTTATTGGAGTCTTGGAAAAAAACAAAGAATGGCGATGATTTTCTTCTCGTAGATGATGGTGATGAAGAAAACAGAATGTTGGTATGTGAATATAGTTCTCTGAAAATTATTTGTTTAATAATTATTTTTCTTGAAATTACTCTTAAATTTATCAGTGAGAATTTGTTTAACTTGTCCTATTTTTCAGATATTTGGAACAAGAGAAAATTTGCACAAGCTCTGCCTTTCGGATAGAATTTTCTTAGACGGAACTTTTAAAGTTGTTCCGAAATTATTCCATCAATTATACTCTATACATGGTATACATACGGGACGGGTCTTTCCATTCATTTTCGCCCTTTTACCAAATAAATTGCAAGATATCTACCAAAGATTGCTGCTAAATATAAAGATCAAAACTGAAAGTTATGACCTAGAATTTAAGCCAAATTTTTGCTGAATTGATTTTGAATCAGCAGCAATAAAAGCTTTTATGTTTGTTTTCCCCGATGCTACAATCAAAGGCTGTTTTTTCCCATTATACATAGTGTATATGGAGAAAGGTAGGTATATGTGACTTATAAGGAGCCTACTAAATGATACATTGTATTTATTGAAATACTTTTATATATAATGATAATATGTTAAAGTCATGGCAATGCTAATGCTCTCGTATACCTTATGATCACAGGTTCAACAATTTGGATTGGTTTCAAGTTATAAAAATAATGAACATGTGCGGAAATGAATTCAGAGGATCGCTGCTCTTCCGCTAGTTCCTCAAAATGAAGTTTATGAAGCATTCATTTATCTGGCTTCAAGAAGAGGCACCAGGTGTGTCGCAGACGACTGAAATGTACAGTTATTTGGCCGAAACTTAGTTAGATTAATGCATTACAATATTTCCAATGAAAGTTCCTTCTCTTTACAAGCTATTTTTAACTATCCGTTTAATAAGTTGTAAATTTTTCTTTTCCCCCCTTCTTAGTTTTAATGAGTTTTATGCATTTGTACTAAATGTTTTCCTTTAAGTATCTGTTAACTGTGAGACTTGTTTTCCATATTTAGAAACATCTGGAATCATTTCGATAATGAGCATGCGAGGACAAATAACAACGTCGAAGGATTCCACTCTAAGCTTAACAAACGAGCTCGTCACCCACGTCAAAATATATACAGTTTCCCTGAATTAATAAGAACTTACAGTTAGAAAACGAAGGAATCATGAGAATGTTGCTTTCTGGATCAGGTACAGCTCCGAAGACGAAAACAAAATACAGAAGGGTTCAGTGGCGTAGCGAGGGGTGGGCAAGGGGGTCTATCATGCCCCGGAGGCCACTCGCACAGGGGCGCCAAATGGTCCTTTTCACTAATTCTATATATTATACTAGGGGCTTCGTCCCTAGGCTCGCTACGCTCGCTCCTCTGGTGAATCAAGTGAATGAATGACTCAATAGTTGTTTACAGCGATTGAGTCATTCATTTGTTTACAGTTGAAGCTTCCCCCCCCTCCCAGCGAAATGGATGAAGCCCGCCTATGGGTGAAAAATTAGATCTTCTTTCATGTCCTTCTGCAAAGGAAGCGAATGAGAAGATTTTTTTGAAGTATTTCTTTAAAATTCAATTAAAAATCGAAATTTTAAGATAGAGACTTGAAATGAAGTTTATATGAATGAGAAAGCTTTCATCTTCCAGTTGATATAAATATTTTCTTTGTAACATAATAAGTCTGAGAGCATCGAATTTATATATCTCGAAACGCATAAATTTTTCCAAAAAGTGGGTTTTCAATTTTAATAAAAATATCAGTCTGTTTTAAATTATTTTTAAACAAATGAGGTCTTGTTTGAAGGAGAAATGTCTGTAGTCTTAGATTGTAAAAAAAAAAAATTCTACGATCCTTTTTTGGCGAGTTATCGTAATCTGAACATGAAAAAGTCAACATTTTCCCACAAAACATAAAATATAAAATAAATATAAAATAAAAAGTCCGACGAATATGAGACATGTCTTACTTTCTTCCCCACATTGTTCTGCATCGATTGGTATCGGTCTCGACCCCATACCCCCAGCGGTTTCGGAGGAGATAGCGTGACAAGCTTTTGACAGCGGCGTTGCCTGCAGCGGCAGCGCCAGTTACTTTTTTTTAGAATAGAGAGATTACTATATGTTTTTCGGAAAGGGGGGCGCCAAAAAGATATCGTGCCCCGGGCGCCAGTTATACTCGCTACGTCACTGGAAGGGTTAACGAGAAACTTATTGCTTTAACCCCTTACCTGCCGCGGGCATATATATACGTATATACGCTTTGCACAGTCAATGCATTAACTGCCCCTGGCGTATATATGCTCATTTTTTTACAAACGGGTAGGGGGCTCGTGAGGGTGAAATTTGAAAATGGTAGTTCATGCGAGAGCGTGCTTGAATAGGTTGTGTGATTTTTTTTCTCTTTCGCTCTATTTTCGCGTAGCGTTGTGTGATACGAGTTATTTTGACACCTTAAATTGTCGTTTGACAGGGTCGTACTCATTTTTTGCAAAAGGGTAGGGGGCATGTGACGGGGAAATTTGAAAGTGGTAGTTCATGTGAGAGCGTGCTTGAATAGGTTGTGTGAATTTTTCTCTTTTACTCTGTTTCTGAGTAGCGTTGTGCGACACGAGTTATTTTCAATATCTTGTACGGATATGTCTGACAGTGAATTAGATGACAACTCCAAAGAGAAAGTTCGCCGTGAATCCCGCTATCATTGTGTTTAATGTGATGTTGGTTTATGTATTCAACCATGTTTCAAGATATATCACACAACAGCTAAGTACTAACTCATAATTTTTACTATAATCTGTAATTTAAATTTTTTATTTTTTCACTGTAACAATATATATTATGTAGATTGAAAACTGCGCCTCCGTTTTTTCTTCAAATGCACCGTGTCGCTAAGCGCCTGTGCGGAAAACGGTGGCACTGGGGAGCGCATCACTTAAGATTTCGTCGGCAGTTAAGGGGTTAAAGAACAAATTTCGTTCGAACAATATAACACTAATGTCATATGTTGATGCTGTAGGACATTTGCTTCATGTAGAGAAGTGAATGCTGAAATGCTAACCAAAAATGTAACATTTTGATAAAAATATGTTTGATCAATAACCATTGATTTGACGCCTTTTATCCATTTACCGAAGGACTATTGCTCCTTAATCCTTAACTATTTTTTCATTTACAAAAACCTTTCTTGTTTTAAGAAAATAGATTTTCAGAAGACAAATGTATATATGTATGACTATGTATTCTTATGAACCGTAAATCTATTAGAAAACATTCAGTAAAATATCTGAAACAAAGTATTTTGTAACAGTTTCTCAAATGGATAGCGCTTCAACCAATTTTGCTGTGCAATTTTTGGCCTCTAAAATTTTTTCTGGAAGTTACTTAAGACAACTAGATTTATTCTTTATGAGTGTGCATAGTGTAATGTAAATAAGCATTTGTCAACGAGAAGGGGGAAGTAATTTTTGTGTCCGCGAAACGGGGGTGATGATTTTCCTCTTTTTGGAGACTTTGTCAACGAGAGGGGGAAGGAAATTTTAGTGTCGGCGAAGCGGGGGGTGAACCTTAGACATATGGCGCTATAACGCCTTGTTTGACCTGTATAGGTTTACAGTAAAAAAAAAAAAAAACTCTGAGTTTTAGCGTTATTTCGTTCTTAAATAAAAGACATTTTATATTTTAAATGTACTTGAGTGTGTAAAACGACTCAAGTGTTGACAGCTGAATACAAAAGAGTTGAAGTTTCTAAGGTCGGGTGTTTGAACATCGATACTAGGGTTTATACAAAAACCTACTTTTTGAAAAACCGGTTTTCGAATTCCAGATTTCCAAAGAACCGGTTTTAACCGGTTTTCGAATTTTTTGCCCCCCCCAAAAAAATAAAAATAGAATAGGGAAAAATATTTTATTTAATTTATATAAAATAACAAAAAACGAAATCAATATCAAAGTCAAAATATAAAAAAAAAATTAAAATTAAGGATCACACATTACTTACACAAAATAACGAAAACTCAAACAATAATTTCAAATTTCAAATAATATTTATATTTATTTCACTAATTTTAATTTCTCCTAAGAAAATAGGATTTTAAAAAACATATAATATCCACTGAACGGTGGCTAAGTCTTGTTCTTATTTTGGACACAATATTGCCTGAAATTGAAAATACTCGTTCACTAGCTACTGAGCTTGGTTTTATAGTTTTCAGGGCATCAAATAACAAATCTAATTTTTGGTTCTTTTATTCGTTGCCTCAAATAATGAAAATCCAGCTTTCAGTGTCTTTGGAATTTTAAGTTTTTTTTTCAGGGTCTTCAAGAAACTTATGAATTGATTTTTCCATGGCTTCCTTTAAAAAAGCATTACTCTGATGAGTAGTTTCTTCGATTTGCTCTTCATCAGAATCGGTTTCCACAAAAGAATTTGGAAATATTCTAGACAATATCTTTCCAGATAACTTAATAATTTCGGTTTTTGAAATATGGATTATTTAAACACTCTGTGATTTACTTAAAATCTCATTAGACAGAAGCCAGAACTTTTTTTATTTTACATTAATTTTTGAGAGAAGAAATTTATATAATAAAATTAAAGTTCTTAAATGTAAAATAGAGACTACAAACATAGAAATTAGAAACATACTTAATACTTACGTTATTTTTACCAACTATAACAACTTTATATTTTTGTTTCCAGTTTTCATTTTACAAGATTAAGCGAACCTGTCGTGACTCGTGACGGATTGCACGTATGTACTAACATAAAATAAGTCGGTTAGGCACGTCTTTTCCACGTGCGCCACTGCACAATGAACTGGCCAACGCAACTCGCAACGTTGAAAAGCTGGCCGTTGCATAGAATGAATAGCAAATCAAATAAGTCAAAAATTAATTTTTACTTAATAATTTGAATTCTTTTAAACCGGTTTTCTTAATTTCAAAACCGGTTTTCAAATGTGACAAATTTGTTTTAAAATCCGGTTTTTTTAAACCGGGTTTGAAAAACCGACAAACCCTAATCGATACTTGTTTTGCCGTTTTCCACTGCCTTCGAAACTATTGTTTGGCTTTCGACGTCTTGCTGTATTCATATTCCCTGCATTAGGGAAGCGATCTGAATCGTCCTACTTAGTTGCACGCTTTTCTTAGTTCAGATCAGTATACTAGTGTAAGATGCTCACCCATTGTTTTTGTATAGCTCAAAAATATAATAGGTTCAGAAACTTATTCTAGATTTGATATTCTGAGATCAATGCATTAAAGGTATGATGCATCTTATTGTAATTTAGATATGTGACGCATCTAATTCTAATCCTGTAGAAAAGGAAATTAAGTGGCTTCTAAAGAAACTTTTATCTGTAAGAGGCTCTGATGTAACTTCATGTTCCCATTGAGTCCGTTGAACTACAATAACCACCGCTTATAGTAATCAGTGGTTATAAGAATCAACCGTTTATAAGAATCAATATCGCGAAAACAAAAACAAATGTATTATTTCCATGTTAAAATTTTCGCTTTAAAGAATCAATCCACCGGTTTTAAGAATCAGTTTACACTCTTCGCTTTCCTATCATTTTTCCAAAAAAGCCACTTAAACCCTCAAAAGGTACGAAGTTTTTCTTTATTCTTTTTAAAACAAAGAGTGATAAAATGGGATGGAATTCAGTCGTAAAATCCATCCCCTTCTTTGTTAGACATAACATAATAGTTTCCCCTTAAACATAGAAATTAGAAACATACTTAATACTTACGTTATTTTTACCAACTATAACAACTTTATATTTTTGTTTCCAGTTTTCATTTTACAAGATTAAGCGAACCTGTCGTGACTCGTGACGGATTGCACGTATGTACTAACATAAAATAAGTCGGTTAGGCACGTCTTTTCCACGTGCGCCACTGCACAATGAACTGGCCAACGCAACTCGCAACGTTGAAAAGCTGGCCGTTGCATAGAATGAATAGCAAATCAAATAAGTCAAAAATTAATTTTTACTTAATAATTTGAATTCTTTTAAACCGGTTTTCTTAATTTCAAAACCGGTTTTCAAATGTGACAAATTTGTTTTAAAATCCGGTTTTTTTAAACCGGGTTTGAAAAACCGACAAACCCTAATCGATACTTGTTTTGCTGTTTTCCACTGCCTTCGAAACTATTGTTTGGCTTTCGACGTCTTGCTGTATTCATATTCCCTGCATTAGGGAAGCGATCTGAATCGTCCTACTTAGTTGCACGCTTTTATTAGTTCAGATCAGTATACTAGTGTAAGATGCTCACCCATTGTTTTTGTATAGCTCAAAAATATAATAGGTTCAGAAACTTATTCTAGATTTGATATTCTGAGATCAATGCATTAAAGGTATGATGCATCTTATTGTAATTTAGATATGTGACGCATCTAATTCTAATCCTGTAGAAAAGGAAATTAAGTGGCTTCTAAAGAAACTTTTATCTGTAAGAGGCTCTGATGTAACTTCATGTTCCCATTGAGTCCGTTGAACTACAATAACCACCGCTTATAGTAATCAGTGGTTATAAGAATCAACCGTTTATAAGAATCAATATCGCGAAAACAAAAACAAATGTATTATTTCCATGTTAAAATTTTCGCTTTAAAGAATCAATCCACCGGTTTTAAGAATCAGTTTACACTCTTCGCTTTCCTATCATTTTTCCAAAAAAGCCACTTAAACCCTCAAAAGGTACGAAGTTTTTCTTTATTCTTTTTAAAACAAAGAGTGATAAAATGGGATGGAATTCAGTCGTAAAATCCATCCCCTTCTTTGTTAGACATAACATAATAGTTTCCCCTTAAACGCTTTAGCTAAACACTGTTCTATTAGCTTGACCCAGGGGCATCCAACCCGTGCGGATCCGATTTCACTTTTCTCCACTGACAAACAAAGACAGGGACTCTTTTTTCCCACCTCCCAAATCCTGGTTGCGGCTTCCTGAACCCTGAAACACATAAATCTTCGACGAAGTGTCCACTATCACTTAGGAAAATGTGACATTATTAGATTCAGCAAGTTATCAAACCGTAAAACGTAAACTAGAAGGTGATTCTTGGCCTGAGGCTATTGGTATTGAAAGAGGTATAAACAGCCTCCTGTAAACTTCATTACGTCAAACTACCATAGAAAACTTATTCTTGCACCCTTCCTGTAGTGGAAATGTTAAACTGTTAAGCAGGTATGTTGTAACAAATATTGGATTTTTTTCTTCTCTTACTATAATCATGTGTATCTACTTATAGGTCTAGAAATTAAGTTGTATTTTTAAAATTATAAAAATAATTTTAATAAAAGATAATTAACGTAAATTAAAGAGTATTTTATTGTAAATTATCTAATATATGTATATATAGGTGTGTGTATTCCTGTCCAAAAACCTAAATTTCGGCTGTAAGAATCAACCGCTTATAAGAATCAAAAACAGTAATAACAAACGTGATTCTTATAAGCGGAAATCACTGTATATTGTTTAAATTTTCATTATTTCAAGAAGATACCATAAAAATGTCAAGCAGTCATCGCAGCTCTGTCGACCTGGAAATTCGCTACTGATTTATTGGTCAGAATTACTTGTAGATCTATTCTTAGATATTCCGGTCAGTTTTCACTTCCTGCATCGTGTGGGAAAATGATAAACGGTCATAGGTTCAACAAAGGTTTGTGTCGTACTCGTTCTCCTTAAAAAGGAATAATTATAGATATGCAGAAGTTAACTGCCCGCTGCAAATAAACCGGATCACAATGGATCTAACGTTTCAATTGGTTATTATATACTGTATCAGAGGAAATGACAACGAGAAAAAAATGTACGTATATCGGCGTGACTCCCCAATATTGTTAAGTAATGAGCGCATTCAAATGTGCCTGTACAAATGTATTGTTCTCCTGCTAAGATTCATCGCAGATTGAAAATCTGCGGTGTCATCAGTTGGCATCACATATTTTCAGTCCTACGAGGAATTTTCCTCTCTGTATTTTGTTAATCACAGTACAAAATTAAAAATTGCCAAAGAAAAGGAAAACTTTTGAAATCTGTATTTAGCATATGAACGAATACGTTAAAAGAAGCGTGCGTAGTTTTTAGAATTTTCGCGCACCTCAAAGTTAACCTATGGAGAAAATTTGTCCAAAGATTGCCAATCAGGATTTAAAGTTTTTTTTTCTTAAACTCTGTAATAGAGAAAGAAATGTTACACCTTGGGGAAATTTTTATTTTTTTTAAATGTAAATAATATTTTATATTTTAAATTATTCGTGGAAAAAAATCAGGTATAGTGTGTTTTAAACGCTCATCAATTCCTTTGGTGGACAAAATTTATAAAATGAATCCTGTTGCAAGGTGCAGAAAAGTTCAGGCTGTCTGAAAATACCATAATTATTGGATTATCAGCATTTATGTAGCTGTAAATAGTAGACACATTTTCTCCATAGGTTAACATTGGGGTCAGCGAATCCAATAGGGTTAGTACACAGCAGCCTCAACAAAATGCCTCCAAAGTTTCCAACGTGATGTCATACAAACCTCAGATCAAGACTGATTTTATTTATCTTCTAAATTTATCTATAAATAAATCTGTATCTGTTCTTATCGACTACAATGAGTTTTGAAGCTGAGTCACTTATCGATTTTTTTCCTTTTGGTGGTACTGTTTTAAAAACATAAAATTAATTTAACTTAGTAACTTAGCTCTCTTTTTTTTCTCCTAGTTTTCATAAAAAAATAATGTTTTTTAAATATTTCGTTTTTAGTTGTTCTTAGTTTTGACAGAACACTTCTTTAAAATTGTAAATCATGGTCGATAGAACTCAGTTAAATAGCGGACTGTATTAATTTTTAACTCGTTTATTGAACATCACAAACTCGGGCCTAAAAAGTCACGTGCTACACACATCGGGAGCCACCTCACCGTCCGCACTGGACATTCACCTCTAGTCGAACTGGCGTTTCTCGCCTTTCACCCTGCTTCAACACCATGTCACGTGATCAGCACGTCACCGGGCTGGGAGGGTAGAAGAGCACGGCGCGTACATGCCGCCCGGCCTTGCAATGTTTTAAATAACATTCAAAAATTGTTACACTTGCACAACATTACAGGAAAAAATACATATTGCAAAACAAGTAATTAATTAAAAATATGTAGCATAATACTAATACAATCTATTTACATAATTAATTTTCCAAAGTCAATAAACAAATTTTAGATATAGGTCTCTTGAAAAGATCTCTTTGAGTTTTGACACTGACAACTCGTACTCTATTGTCATTACCTGGAAAAATGTCAGAAATACGACCTAGTGGCCAACTACACACAGGCAGGTTATCTTCTTTAATGATAACTAGATCACCAACCTTAACATTATTTTTCTCAAAATACCACTTTGACTTTTTTTGCAAGGAACTCAGATAATCATTTCTCCACCTTTTCCAAATTAATTGAGTCATTTTCGTGGTTCTTTGCCACAACTTCAATTTGTTATCTGGAAAGTCACTCACATCAGGTTCAACAAGAGAATTAATAGACCTTCCAATAAGAAAATGGCCAGGAGTTAAAGCCTTCAAATCATCTATATCAGAAGAAATTGGCATTAAAGGTCTCGAATTTAAAATGGCCTCGATTTGAGTAATTACTGTTAAAAATGCCTCATAATTTAATTTAGCACTACCAACGACACGTTTTAAATGGTATTTGAAGGATTTAACTCCCGCCTCCCAAAGGCCTCCAAAGTTTGGCACTCTAGGTGGAAGGAATTTCCAGTTAACATTCTCATTACACAAATAGCCAGATAAATGATCATTTGGGCAGTTGACCAAATTATGCAATCATTTTAACTCATGATTACTTTCGACAAAATTCTTAGCATTGTCAGAAAATATGTAAGAGGACATTCCTCTTCTCGCAAAAAATCTCTTTAGCGTTGCAATAAACGCTTGTGAGGTTAGATTACTTAAAATTTTTAAGTGAACCGCTCGCTTAACAAAACATACAAATATGGCCACATATATTTTGTGATAAATGCCCTTTCTTTGGTGTTTATATTTTACAAGAAATGGACCAGTGAAGTCCACACCAGAACAATTAAATAGGTAGTTTTCTCTCACTCTCTCTTTGGGCAGTTTACCCATAAATTGCTGGCAAACGATAAGTTTTATTTTGAAACAAATGATACACTCATGTACTACCTTTCTATACATTGCTCGACCATTTATAGGCCAAAACCTCTGCCTAACTTGAAATAACAAGTCCTGTGGGCCTAAATGCAAGCATTTTACATGATAGTATTCTAAAATTAAGCGTGTTAGCTCTTGGATGCAACAAAATGGGAAATTTTTTATCAATATTTAACTTACTATTCATTAGCCTACCTCCAACTCTAAGTAATCCTTTATTGTCGATGAAAGGATGAAGATTTCTCACCTGACTCTTGGAATCAACTTTACCTGTTTTCTTTAGGCTTTTAATCTCATCGCGAAATACCTTATTTTGGATGCTCGTTATGAGAAAAATCTCAGCTTTCTCAATCTCCTTAAGATCCAAGGGACCAAAACTCTTATTCTCCTTGTTTCTAGAATTGCTTATGAATCTAAAAAAAAATGCTAAAGTACGGGTAAATTTAACATACTTATTACTAAGGTTAATTATATTATGTACAAATGTATTAACAGGAATATTCACAACAGACATGCACTTTTAGAGTTCTTAAATTCACAATTAAAGTCAATTTGCTGGTCTTATACAGCAATCACTTTGCTGGGATACTCATCTTGGCTCAGGAACAGGGGGCCATTCCCCCAAAGCTCGTTCTGAGGCAGCTCTGCTGGGTCTAGTCCTCGGGAAATGGGGTCAGCCGGATTCTGCTTAGATGGGACATGGTGCCACTGATCTATGGATGTCAGTTCTTGAATTGTAGCGACTCTGCTAGCCACAAACGTCATTACTCTTTGGAAATTTACTACTAGTAGCTTCGACGAGAGATTTTCCTCGGGAAGCACAAAAAAGGTCACACTCTTTTGATAATTCTAAAGGTTTACACCAATTATCGGATTGTTTAATACTTATGTGGGCTGCAGTCTCCCTGTCTAAACATTGAAATAATTTATCCGACACAATTAATTCTTTAAGAGTTTTAAAATCAGACACATTTCTCAATTTTAAATAATAATCAAAACACGTTATTAAACGCGATGCGAACTGCACATGAGATTAATTTTGGCGTTGAGCGTTACGAAAGTTTTCTAAGCAAACTTGAGGTGTTGGTTCAAATTCTCTTAGCACAATAGATTTCACTTTATCGTAATCTCTAATCTCATTTCATTAATGTAAGTAATAATGTTAAAGGCTTTTTCTCCCAACAAATTCAGCAGAATTTCAGCTTTAAATCTAGCTTGTACATTTTTTGTCACAAAAGCTCTTTCTAAGGAGGAAAAAAGTATCCCCATACTTCGGGTTTACTTGGAACCTTCACAGTTAATGTCCTAACACTTTTAATTAATGAATCCAATGACTCTTGCTTTTCACTTATGTCATTTGGATTGGAGTTTTCACTCCTTGCCTCGGCACGAAATCGAGCCAGTTCAAGCTCTGCCTTGAGTCTTTCCAATTTTAACCTCTCTAATTCTAAATTATTTGTCTCTTTTAGTCCCTCTAACTCTAAATTATTTGTCTCTTCGGACTTTCGATCGGATATCATGGAAGTCAAATAATTTTTAACAAAGTCTGGATCATTTTTAAAATGAACATTATTTTGAATAAGATCTTTTAGCTCACCTACTTTAATATCCTCAGTCACTGATTCTCCCAATACCTGGGCGACTAGCTTCAGATCTTCTTTTCTTACACCATTGAACATTTTTACTGAGCGCACAAAGAGTTTTTAGTTATCACAAAAATATTTTTTTTCAGCACGCACACATTTCACATCATAGGCTCACTCTCCGGATTCGAGGTGGATCATGTAAATCATGGTCGACAGGACTCAGTTAAATAGCGGACTGTATTAATTTTTAACTCGTTTATTGAACATCACAAACTCGGGCCTAAAAAGCCATGTGCTACACACATCGGGAGCCACCTCACAGTGACGTAGCGAGCATAAATGGCGTCCGGGGCATGATACCTTTTTGGCGCCCCCCCTTTCCGAAAAACATATAGTAATATAATATATAGAATTAGTGAAAAGGACCATTTGGCGCCCCTGTGCGAGTGGCTCCCGGGGCATGATAGACCCCCTTGCCCACCACTCGCTACGCCACTGCCACCTCACTCACCGTCCGCACTGGACATTCACCTCTAGTCGAACTGGTGTTTCTCGCCTTTCACCCTGCTCCAACACCATGTCACGTGATCAGCACGTCACCGGGCTGGGAGGGTAGGAGAGCACGGCGCGTACAAAAATTATGGAAGAATTTTTGGAAATCACACTACTTTTCAACAAATTAAGGAGCGGTTTTTTTTCTCCCTAAAATTTAGGTATGTTTATAAATAAAAGTATAACTAGTTGGGTAGGCATTTATAGAGAATTCTGCATTCACTTTAAAAATTTACTTTTGGGTTACATTAATTTCAGAGAGCAAACACTTCGTAAAGAGCTGTTTTTCATTGTTTCTGGGACGGGATATAGACCTCTGTTCACTACATCTAAAATTAAGTCTAGTCGGTGAAGAATATTTTAACATTATTCACTTACAAGACTACAAAGTATTGCTTAAATTTAGAGGAAATGGTCGTAATAATTCCATCTAAAGCTATAATTGTTATATCCCCACAGCGAAGTGTGGTGTGCGCACCGTCACCTATTCCCTAGCAGTTGTAGTGCAGTTATTTTATTTTAATTATATGCAAGTGGGCATATCTTTTTATTCTGCATGTTAACAAGTTTTTATATGTTAATGAACTAAAAGTTTTAACGTAGGATAACGGTCCTCCGGAAAGCAAAATTTCAGACGCTGAACCCGTCCATCGCTATAATTTTGGCAGCGCGCTAAACCCAGTCTGTATTGCTTGGGCAAGCAGTAAACAGTTAAACAGAAAAGTACGAAAATGCGTCAAAATTTTGACTGACACACACACACACACATATATATATATATACAAAAGAGGTAAGCAACGATAAGTAATCCTGCGTTAATAACCCGCGGTAGTTTCGTTAGAAGAGACTACATGAAATTTTTTTTATAACCTCGAGTACTGTCTGAAGTAAGAACACATGGCAGCGCGCTAAACCCAGTCTGTATTGCTTGGGCAAGCAGTAAACAGTTAAACAGAAAAGTACCAAAATGCGTCAAAATTTTGACTGATAGACACACACACACACAAGACACACACACACACAAGACACACACACACACACACACACACACACACACACACACACACACACATATATATATATATATATATATATATATATATATATATATATATATATATATATATATATGTATGTATATGTATATATATATATATATATATATACACAAAAGAAGTAAGCAATGATAAGTAATCCTACGTTAATAACCCGCGGTAGTTACGTTAGAAGAGACTACCTGAAATTTTTTTTATAACCTCGAGTACTGTCTGAAGTAAGAACACATATGGAACTCAACACATATGGGAGTCAGCTTTGACAAGTATCATGGGCAGTGCCGTGAGTAGGCAGGTGCAACAGGGGCACCCGCCCAGGACCCACTTCGAAGGGGGGGGGAGGCAAAATGCTGTATTTGTTGTATTATTTTCTCAAACCTAATTAATTTAGGGACACAAATGCAAATTCTCGCCCGGGGCACAGGAATGGCTATAGTTATGACACTGATCATGGATACCGTAGAAGCCTATCGATTTTTCGGGATTCACTGTGGCGAGACTAAATTTAATCTTATTTCAATCGATTATGAAGCCCTGCAATATATCCTTGACATTGACATAAAAAATTGTAGAGACACCAGAGAGCAAGAGCACCTTATCCTCAGTATCAGTGGTAGTATGTGATGTAAGATTACCGTTCTCAAGGTTACAATTAGTGTTGACAATGATTAAGGGAGGAAAAAAATTAATTAGTTGATTATTCGACTAATGAACTAGAACGAGTACGAGTAATTAATGGGGCATGTCTAACTTAATTGATAATGGAGAATTTTAACTATGGGTGAGACCAGGGGCGTAACTAGGCATTTCGGGGCCCTGGGACAAGGACGCAAATTGGGCCCCCTGAAATATTACATCTTCATTTATTACCCCTTATCTTCGGGGCCCCCTTACCTTCTGGGCCCCCGGTTGCCCCAGCGTAGGCGTTGCCCCTGGGTGAGACAAATAAACTAAAGTTATTTTTAAAATTAGGAGACGGGAAATTTGGAATAAGATTAAGTTAAAAGACAAGTTAATGGAAGAGGTAATAGTTACAAAATTCTCTTCTATTTAAAGTTGAAAATTTTGCATTTTATAAGATAGCTAAATCTTTTATTTTTTTCTTGTTTCAGTTTAAAAACTAGTCAAACTATTATTCGTCTCGATCAATTCTCATTTCGGTGGGAAAAGTTTATTTTTTATTCTAAAAAATTTCGTGAAAGTTTGTGCCCAGCAATTTTATTGAACTGTTACTGAAATGGCTTTCGATTTAACCTCTGTCACCTATTATACAGCTAAGGAATTTAAATTAAAGGAATTTAAATTAAGGAATTCAAAAGACTGAGAAGACAAGGAGAGAAAATTCTGCTACCTCTCGTTATAAGAGCTTGTCATCCTGTTGTCGAATTTTATTGATTACGATTGTGCATCCACTATTAATTTAAAATTTTTTTAAACATTTTCCCTGGTTATTATCAAATTCTTTTCAGGAACAAAAAAAAAAATGTTCATTTTACATATACATATTTGTGGTATTTCTTTTCTGTGATAATTCTCTGTAATTTATTGTAAGATAGAAATTTTTGAATGCTCTTCCATCTTACTTTTTAAAAAAGTCTTTTACAGACATATATATCACAAAATTAGTAACACATATGTATGCTAAACGTTTAAACTAAAGGGAATGCAATTTACTGTATACTAACACGACATTTCACTTATTTTCTTTAATAGAGACATGACATTTTCATGAATTATGTGGACACGCAACTTTTGAGATCTCGGATTTCATCTTCATTTCGGATGTGTTGTACTCTTACATCAGGCACGATATATTTTTCAGCGAAATATAACAAATTATAATTTAATAGATTTGTTGAAAAATTATTTTCTTCATCGTAAGTTGAAAGTGCTATCTTAGAATTCCTAACGATACATTTGCCTTCTGTCTGGGAAAAAAATTGATGTTCGATGTAAAGGCTCTTAAGGCCTATTCACATTGCAGTCCGTTAGCGCAAGCGTAAAAGGAAAAATGGCGCTGAGCGGAAATAAACCAATCATAGGCCTTAACAATTTCTTAGCTAATCATTTAGAGCAGGGGTTCCCAACCTTTTTAAAGTACCGTACCTGTACGTTGTAAACAATTTGATGACGTACCGGTAGATCAAAAATTTTGAAATGGGGAATAAAATGCAATGGAGAACATTTGTAATAAAGACAAGTAACTTGGGATATATTTTTATTGCTAAACATATACATAAAATATAATAATCACTTTAAAAATGTATAATTAGTGAGGAGGTTGGGCTTGTTTATTATTAACTAAAGAAGTAATATCGGGCTCAATGTTTGTCAGTTTAAGGCGAAGATCCGATTCAATGTCCAGCAAAGCTCTATATTTGGTTTTCATCGCAGTCATTGCAGAAAATCCTTTTTCACATAAATATGTGGTTGCAAATGGCATAAAAAAATTGTACTGCTTGGCAAGAAACTTCTCAGACACAGTTATAAGTCGCAAACACGGTTATAGACCCAGTTATAATTCGCAGGCGAGTGCCAAATTTTTATGGGGCGGTCATAGATAACACATTCGGGTGTAGACGGCATCTTTTGAGATTAGGTAAATCCCAATAAAGTATTACAACACAAACAATGGATAAGAAATTCCAAACTAAAATATTAAAACGTATGGATTATTAGTTATTATAGTAATTTCTTTTCTTTTTTTGCAATACAGATTTTTAATAGATTTTTGTTTTAAATTGTAAAATCATTCGCGTACCGGTAGCTGCTTGTTCGCATACCGGTACTGGTACGCGTACCCAAGGTTGGGAACCACTGGTTTAGAGGTTTGTCATTGGTTAAATATATTTCAGTGCTTTTACGCTTACGCTAACGGACTGCAATGTAAACAGAGCCTGTATTAAAAGAACTCTGTATTAAAAGAACGATTTTAACCTTATTTATTTCATTTTTTTAAAAAATGCGAATGCTCCTCTGAAACACGTTTGACTTATCTATTGTGTTGTATTCAATAATGAGTAAATTTATGGTTTTTCGATACATTATGCTGTAATTTTTTTTCTAATGCATCTAGTCATGAGAGAATCCCGTTTCCTCTCTCCACACTATACCACATTTGTTTATCTCATATATATATATATATATATATATATATATATATATATATATATATATATATATATATATATATATATATACAAAATTAATTCCGTAGTTATCCCTCCTAAGACTATATGTCTACAATTGATCCAGCTTGCAGGATTTTCGGTCTGCTTTTAAGGGTTATAGCATAAGATCTGTTTAACAAGTGTTTGCTGCATCTCCGATTTCATCATGATTAAACGTGAATGAGTTTCTGTAAAGTTTTGCTACAAATTTCGACGTTTGTATGCAGAAAATAAAAAAATTAAGATGGTACGGTGGACTACTTCTATGCAGTCATGCTGAGTAACACAGCTTACTTCTGACTGAGCAGAACATGCTTTCACTGGTCGGGATGCCACTATACACCTGGACGCTACGAAGTTATGTGTATATCTTAGCATGAGTTGAAGTTGTGTTACGCATTACTTCTTCAAAGTTGTTGCCAATACAGCAATGGATATCCAGCCCCTATAGAAATTTCATGTTAAGATTCTACGTTTTAAGTTTTTGCTAGCAATCTACAGAGTGAGATACTTTGTTCATAAGGATTTTCGGAAAGTGTTCTCTACCGATGGCGTTATCGAGTACCGTTCTTAAGTTTACAGAAAATTTAGGATATCTTATTTTATATCATATTATTTTCAGCAGGTAAATATTCGTGAAAGTCCATCTTTTGAAAAATGTTCAGCGTTAATATTTTCATGACTCCATGAATTTAATTTATTAAATATTAAAATTTATTTATTTTCTTAATTTATCCAAGCAAAGAAGCACTCTGTTCATTCTGACTACAGCGTTACCTGCATGAAGTTAAAGAAGGAGGAGTAGCTCCGTGTAAAAAAAGTGTCTCACATTTGGTCGCCGCCAATAGGTGGCTCTCGCACTAATAGGGCCTGAACATTGAACCATTTGACGTGGAAACCATACGCTTTTAAATGGATTTTCCATATTTTTCAAAGAAAACAAGTTTTTTTTAGTGCGTATTTAATATTAATTCCTTTATTCAACTTAACAATTGTTTATTTTCACTCAAAATGTTTATTTAAACTACTTTTTTTTTGCTAAACTTCATTAAAATTCTTAAAGTGAATGAGTAAATAATGATACATGATTTTCTAGAGCTAGTTAGTTACATGACATATAAGAGCACACACTAGCTGCAGCTACAGAGTATGTAATGCCCAAACATGAGATGACAAACATCTGACATAGGAAGAGTCATACTTCATTATATAAACTTTTTCAGAATAATTGTGTATTAGTTTCAGAATAAATGAGTTCAGAATTTTGTAATAATTGAATAATTAAGGAAAGGAAATTACTGAAAAGAATTGTGAAGGAAATCTTTTATAGAAAAAAATTGTAAGAAATACTACTAATTAACCAAAACACACACACACACATAGCAATATAGGAGTATTTTTATTTACAGATAAGTATGAATAATACATCATGCATAACAGCCTTTAAAAAAAAAGCAACATTTTCTATCAATAATGACAAATAAATTTAATTAGGACTAACTGAATAGAATTTATTTGTAGATTCAGTATTTAATCACACAATACTTTGAATTATCTTCCTTTAGGGAAAAAAAATCAATCAAAGCATCTCAGATTACACTTTTTAAAACTGGAGGTTCAAGTTGGTAAATTACTGAATACAAAAATTTTCAGCGAATTAAAAAGAAAAAACCCAAATGACATTTACAAAGAGAAATCAGCTATATTTTTGCATTTTCACAAAGTATGGGTTTCATTGTGCTCACAGTAAAAAGATCGGGAAATATATTTTTTTAATTATACACAACAGATTTTGCATAAGCTTTTATAGTGACAACATTGTTTATCATACAATGAAAACTTATTTACTAATCGAAACTAATTTAGTAGTGATTAAATTCAGTATTAAGGTTCCAGCATGTTCAGGAATTACCTTCAAGTTGGTAATTTACCGATTACAAAATTTTTCAGCGAATTAAAAAGAAAAAAAAAATCACATTGACGAGGACAAATCAGCTATATTTTTGCATTTTCACAAAGTATGGGTTTTACTATACTCATAGTAAAAAGATCTGAAAATATTATTTTTTTAAAATTATACTCAACAGATTTTGCATAAGCATTTATAGTGACATCATTGTTTATCATACAATGAAAACTTATTTACTTATCGAAACTAACATAATAGTGACTAGACTAAAGTCTATATTAAGGTTCCAGCATATTCACCGTTTTATGAAGTTTTCATAGTAAAAAATTTATTAACAGATACTAAATATTTTTTACTAATAGTTAGCAGAGATAAAACATTAATTTCAAGTAGTAAAGTTAACTGGAAATATTTTATTTCTGTGAACGATTAAAAAAAAAGAGATGGCTTTTTGCTCAGACATGTATCTTAATTTGCCATAACCACAAAATATGTTGAATAGAAAAAAGAATTCTATAATTATAAAAAATTGAAATGAACAACATACACTATTAATTCATTATTATTATATTAATTCATTATTATAAAAATCAAATACTTGATTTACAGTTTACTATAGATAAATTTGAATTAAAAAAATATACATGACAGGTTTTACAGATATTGACAACATTATTCATTGATATTTACAAGGGAATTACTTTACAAATTGAATAGAAATACAGTTAGATTTAAAATCATAGTTAGGTTTAATATCGTAGGAGCAGTAAACAAACTAAGATTTCTCTGTGCCAGTTTCTTTGTTTCGTTTTAAGACTGATGGATAGGCAAGGCATTAGTACAATCAGGTGCAAAATATGCTGACATATCTGTGCCCAGAATAAATTTAAAAATTTGTTAAACAATTTTCAAAAAACACGCGTCCATACAACTCAATGAAAACACGAGGCTCTGTTACATGTCGTGCCATCTGCCGGTGAGCGACTATAATCGGTCCATTTTTCGAGGAATTCCCCATTGAAACTTACGCTCCTTCAATACGATACGCGAAGTGATAACGTCGTTAATTCTGTGTGAAATTGTGACAATATGTCGAAACGAAAAGAACTTAGTGACTTTGAAAGAGGTGTTATAGTTGGTTGTCACATTAGTGGCAAGTCTATTCGCGCAATTGCGGTAGAATTATCACAGCCATGGTCAACTGTTGGGGATGTCGTGAAGAAGTGGAAGACTACTGGAGTTGGGACACGAACTGCACACTCTGGTCGTCCTCGTAAACTGATCGAACGGCATCGGCGGGTCCTGAAGCGCGAGGTTCGAAAGAACCGCAAGAACCACTCCAAATCATCAACAGTGAGTTTCAACAGGCAGCAGGGGTTGCGGTGCACCCCAATACTTTGCGGAAAGAACTGCACGCCCTCAATATCCACGGATGTGTTGCCGAAGTCTGTTACCCGAGTGCATCGTTCCAACTCTCAAGTTCGGTGGTGGTGGCGTACTTGTTTGGGGGATGCTTTTCGTGGTATAGCCTGGGACCTTTGCATGTTGTTCTTGTTAAATTGAACGCCGACGCCTACATGAACATTTTGGACAGATTCTTCCTACGCTCTGGCAATTTTATGGAATGGACGAATGTTACCAGGACGACAACGCTCCATGTCATGTTGCAGCCTCTGTCAAGCAGTGGTATCAAGATATGGATGTAAAATGTCTTCCCTGGCCTGCTCAGAGTCCCGACCTAAACCCCATAGAACATTTGTGGGACGAGTTAGAACGGCGCTTACGGACCATGGAACCACGTCTGAAATCACGCAGGAATGGACACAAATATCCATAGATGTGTATAAAAATCTTGTTGAAGGTATGTCCAGAAAAATTGTTAGTGTAATTGCAGCACGTGGGGGACTATCTCCCTATAAAAGCATGTATTCTTTCCCTTATACCATCACATCTTGCTGTCTGGTCCATTATTGTAGGGCAGTGTTTGTTTCCAGGCTTTAGGGCCTGTTCACATAGGAGTCTGTTGCGGAGCGTTAAAGTATTGAAATATATTTAACCAATGACAAACCTCCAAATTATTAGCAATGAAATTTTTATCGCCTATGATTGGTTTATTTTCGTCTTAACGTCATCTTTTCGTTAACGCTAAGCAACGGACTCCTATGTGAACAGGCCCTTACGGGCTTAAAAATGTTGCACAGACAAAAACAATCTTTATGCACGCATTTTGCGTAGTCTGAACTAGAAAAGATAAAAAGGAAATCTAAGAATTGACATTCTTCAGTTTACAAATGGTTGTGATCGATAAAGGAGATAATGTGGAAAAAAAACTTTTGTTTGTCAAAAATAGGGAGGCAAATGATATTATTCTTTTGGCCCTCCTAATCGTGATGCCCCGGTATCTATCGGTAGATGCTCCAGACTCTGCAATTTGTGGTGTTCTTTAATATTCAGTCGATGAATGTTTGCAATTGCATCTTTTTCTCACGGAAATGAACTGCAGCAAAGCGCAAACACCACACGCCCGATTGACGCATTGATTGACGCACGTGCGATTGATGTCTTATCCGTCAGTTCGTCATCTCCTGTCGTCATCGCCTTCTTGCTATTTTCTGGGCATACTTATCTCAGAGGACTTTTTCTAAGAGGACTGATAAGTGCTCACTACGGACGGCACTTTGTTTACATAAATAAACATTTGAAAAATATTATTTCATCTGTTATTTCGTAAGCATATTAGTAATCACCAAATGAAATATATTGACGTGTATACGTGATTGCATAAGATTACTAATTTTTACGCAATTACTTTTGTCTCCGTGTTAAAATACTGGCAACAATCAGCCGCAGCAGAATTAGTCATGCAGTATTGCTATCAACGGCGGTGCGGTGTCATCTGTAGTAGCAATTATTATTAAGGTATGTTTATGTTTATTTTTCCCGATTCTGCTGTTTAGAGTAAATAATAGTATCAGATTTCTTCTTCTAATTCCCAAACATACAGTTTTGGCTGCCGTCACAGAATTGCAACACATTTTGTTTAAAAATATTACTAGTATGTATTATTTTAATAATGAAACAAAAAACTTTTAAGTGTCCGTTTTGAAGACTCTATTAACTAAATGATTTATTAACCTTATGTCTGGGAAGCATGTTATCGAATGTATAATTCTTATCAGTACTAAACTTATCAGAAATTATGACGCAAGCATCCCAATAAGTTTGAAAAACATACATCCGTTTTCTGCAAGCTTCAGATTGTGAAAGTTTGATATGAATGAATGGAAACATATCTTTTGAATTTCTGCTTGTATTTTACCGAAACAGATAAATCAGTATTGTTTTATTGCTAGTAACGGAAATTTAAAAGACGAGATTGTTGAATTTATATACTTTTTTTCCTGAAAAAAATTTTGTATTGTTGGTGAACAATGAGTAAGTCATAAAGCTCTAGAAATTTAAATTTTGTTTCATTAAATTCATTAAGCTGTAGATATCTAAGTATTTTTTAGTAAAATAAAGTATAAACATATTTGAAATTAGTTTGTTTTTTATTATTTTAAATTTTACTTTTTAAAATAAGAACCCACCTCCCTCCTCCTATTTATTTATTTATTAAAAAAAAAGATTAATCTCTGAACAGAGGTAAATTCAATTTTTGTTTTTACAGTTATTAATTCTCATACAAGATATAATTTAGTAATTGTTTAAAGTTATAATGGCATATTTTCAGGTCAGAACGCAATATTCGGCAGAATGGCATATCAGCAGCCTGTAACAGATCAGTTTTTGTGGGGAGTTTTTCAAAGGTATTTATAAATTCTATAATGAATATATTTTTTAGTGTGAAGTATTTATTGTGTCAGAATAATTTTTTGTTTCTTTTTATCTACTTTTTATGCAGAAAGTGATCAGTGTAAGAAATATTGTTTCTATATATCTTTGTTTTTTATGCTCATCGTTTGCATGTAAAACACTTTAATTCTCATGTATTTGAGATTAATTATAGAGACGAGTTATGGCTGGTGTATAACCAGCAGTTAATGGCAATATTTCAGTCTGAGTGCCAATTTGGTGACCGCTGAGCTCACCAAATTGGTGAACCCTGAGCAGATGAAATTTGGACTTGCGTGAAACAGAAACCTTCAGACTATAAAGATATGTGTGAATTCCTCAGTTACTGGGGCCTGGGAATAATGTGCTAATTTCCTTTATTTTAGTATTTTACCATATGTGTATGTATGTATTAAAGTTCTTTTGGTGTTTTAAAGCTTTGAATAATTAGGTGTTTTTGTGAAATATATTCAGATTTTAACAAGTGTTATAAAATAACACTGACTGAATGAAACAAAGTAAGAAAGTAGTGTTATCCTAAATTAGGGGGTTACTTCAAAGAAATATTTATTGCTTTTTGTGCTGCTGTATGGGAACTATGTGCTAGTCTGAGTTTTTCAGAAATAAGTACAGTTTTATCATTATATAAATAATCAGTCTTTTAAATTATCACTTTATATTTTAATGTATAAATTTAGAGTATAATATAGTATTATTTCTCCTTATTTAATTTTTAGTTTTAGTTAATAAAAAATTTGTAGGTTATACCTCTAAATTATTTATGTGAAATATTGATGTATGTAAACTAATTGTATTCTGTCACATTTGAAAGGACTTCTTATGGCCAAGTTGTTAAAATAATTGTTATAAGAATTAATGACAGTATGAATGTATAGTTTGAATCTTGGATTCTGATATTTGATGAAATTGCATGTGTTTGACTTGCTGCAGTTTAATCGGACTTTTTTTTGTAATTATTTTTGTTTCCTGATAGAAGATTTTACTATAGAAAATGCTTTTTTACTGCTGCAGATTTTGCTTAAATTTTTCTCCTTAATGAAATAATACAAAGATCATATTCTCACTTTTGATAGCTCTTTGCACATGATGGATATAGTGTAGTATTATTTATATTGATAGTAAAAGTTGTAAATATGATCTATCAAGGGAAATTATGTATCTTTGTTCAAAAGAGACAAACTATGAAAATTATTAATTAAATTTGGAAACAGTATCTCACAAAATACAGAGGCTGTTCGCACATTTTTTAGACGATTTTGGTAAGCGGTAATAAAAAATCGTTTGCTGCAAAAGAAATAATTGCAATTGAACTATGTTTTTAAAAGTCAAAATTGTCGTCTGTGGCTTGAAAGTTTTGTTTTTATTCAAAATGGCATTTTTAACAAAGCGGTGGTTTGAAGGCTACATTTATGCTCTTTCCGAAGAGAAATATGCATACTCCGTTATCCAAAAACGATGTGAGAGTCATGGTTTTGTGATATCTAAAGCGTCGATAGGTAATATCATCAACAAGAAAAGAACAAAAACGTCAAATTGGTGTCTCAAGTGGGACAAAAATTCCAAACAAGTATCCAAGGAAAAAGCGGACATCTTCGACTATTGCAAAGGTACGTTGTTTAATGTTAAAAGAAAATCCCCCTAGTCAAAGGACAGTTGCAAAATCATTAAAATGCTCAGTGTCCACTGTAATCAAAATGATAAACGTTGATTTAAATCTTAAGAAAGTGAAAAAACGCAATGTGCATCGTCTTCTTCCAAATCATATAGCTGAACGCAGGACACGTTGCAGAATTCTATATGAGAAACACTTATCCAAAGAAAAATGGAAAACAATTGTCACAATAGATGAATCATGGGTGTATTTAAATGATTGCAACAAAAAAAGAGCCATTTATTATCATAAATGGGGAGAAAAAAATTTAAGTACATGGTTCAAAGAATCGAAAGAAAGTTTTTCTAAGGGATTCATGATTGTTTCTGGTTTTTCTTATACTGGCAAGTTAAAAATAAAGAGAGTGGAAAAATTGTCAAGATTAACTCTAAATACTATCAGGAACATATTTTATCGCCAATTTTTCTGAATGAAATACCATCGCTTTACCCACAGTGCCATCAATCTGCGAGACTCCATCAGGACAAAGCTAGCAGTCGCACATCAAAATCCACTGTAAATTTCCTAAAACAAATGGAACAAAAAACTGGTATCAAGGCCATACCCTTCACTGATATCCCTACTAAATCTCCCGATGTATCACCTATGGATTTTTGTGCTTTCGGACTTTTAAAATCTGCATTATCCAAACGTCGTCCCAAAACCCTTACAGGACTCTGGAAAGCCGTTCAGGAGGAATGGGATAGAATACCTCTTCTGACACTTCAAAAGGCATTATTATCCTGGAAATTGCGGTGTTGAAAGATAGTTCAGAATAAGGGATGTCAAATAGTACATTTAAAACACAAGGATTTTATGTAATTTAGTTTTGTGAATACAATATACATCGTCTAAAAAATGTGTGAACAGCCTCTGTAGTCCTATACCAGTATAAAACAAATTTTTAAGAAAATAAGAAACATTGTAAAAAAGTAAATTAAGGAGTAGATTTTTTGACTGAATTGTGTAGGTGGGAAAAAGGAACAGTTGTTTATAATATATAAAGGACAACTTGCCTGTTTATGAAAGGGCTAATAGTAAGTGGATATAAAAAGGCATGTTGTAATTTAGTCTTTTTTTTTAGATCTAGATCATCAATGAGAATTTTAAAGTTATAGTGAGATAAATTTATTTTGCACATATTTAATTTTTTAAAAAGAGCTTTTAAATCATTAGAACTGATTTTTAAAACCAAATTCTAATTTTTACAATGCTCACTTTTAAATAAAATTAAAAGAATAGGGTACAGTAAATTTTTTGCCAATGAAAAAAGATGTTATGTACAATATATAATGCAGTCTCTTAAAAATGCCTGAGAAAATATTAAATAGCTGTTTAATGTGTAAAAGAAAGTAATAAAAAGAATAACATTTATAATATGGGTTTTAATATTATATATATATATATATATATATTTACTCTTTAAATGTGTTTTTGTTGGATATCTTTTTCTGTTTACTATTGAACTTTCATACATTATTAAATTTACTTTTTTTTTATCTTTATTTATTTAATCATGTAATGGTATTCTGTATATTTGTACAAATCTCTATTGATCATATTGATGCTCTAAATATAACTGTAAATTTTTTTTAGGGTTCAATGCTTCTACAAATCCCTGAAAGTTGTTTCGCATTTCATTCTTTCTCTTTTACTCTTTTTTTTCTTTTAATGAGTATCATAGCTTTATCTGAATAGGTTCCTTTGTCTATGTATCCAGAAGCCATAGCTTTCAAAAATTGAACAATGGATCTAAGCATAAAACCAAAGTCATTGCACCAAAGTCATGGTTATATTAATGACTTTTAATTTCTCTTCTAACCTCATGAAACTTATCAAGAAATTTTACATACAATCTCCAGTTGAGTGTATATAGTCCTATGTAGTGCATTGAAGAGAAGGAGTTTTGAACAAGTAGCTGGACTTAAATGGCAGCATTATGAAAGGGGTTTTGTCAGGTGTCCCTGGTATGCAATAAAAGTATAGTTCTTTCCTAAGGAAAAGTAAAGTACTTTCTCATAGCAAGCTCTTTTTTAAGGGTGTATCTTCATATTCATTAAGCCTGTGCAATTTTTGACTTTTACAGAAACAACATTAAGAAATATTAACTGTGTTTCTGCTACAATGAATTTTAAGAAACATAGAATTTTTTTTTTTTTATAATAGTATTATATATGAGGAATAATCTGTTTTAATTCAGTGTACTCAAAACATTTTAACTGCAAATAAACAAACTAGTAATCAGAAATTGTCACGGAGATCTTCAGTTCTCTCTACAAATCTATATTTGCTTTTGAGCTTGTCTAACTTTTCCCTTGGCTTTTTAACTGCAGCTCCATTTAAAGACAAAAATGTAGAATACTTTTTATTTTTCCTAGCCACCAAATTTTTTTCTGAAGTGTTATTTCATGTTAGATGATTTTACTTTTTCAACTGTAATCAAAGAATATTTTCTTATTTTAATGAAATATAAAATTCAATATTTTTCATCTTTTGCTTTTTCATTTGTTAGAATATTATATTGTACTGCAGGGTTTTAAACATTGAAAAGTTTCTCATATTGCTTTGAGAAGATTTAAACTTTAATTTTTTAAATTGTTTATAGCATTATTCTTTTAATTTTTTTAGGGCTTTTGAAACATTGCCATTTCATGTGTAAAATCCTTTCATTGCAATCTCTCATAATTTTGTACTTGTAATTCTGTGATTACATGAAATAAAATATGATGTACTTGCAAATAGGCCAATGTATGATGGTTAATTTCTGTATGACTTATGTTCAATATGCATTTAAAATACATGAGAGCAAAAATTTTGCATGAGACTTAGTATAACACAGACTTAAAATATCAGCTAGAGCTAGAATAAGGATTGTTAAATTAAACTGAAGTGCCTGGTACTTTATGTGTGTGTGTGTGTGTGTGTGTGTGTGTGTAAGTAAATATAATGTGAATTATAATGTGATGTAGTTCTTCAAACTCCTTTCAATCCACCAGTTTTTACTTTACAAATATTTTAAAAAGTACCTTTGTATGTGGAACTAATCAAGATTCTTCTAGCTTTTAATACTTCAAATACTCAATTACTTATATTTTAAAAATTTATATTTTAGGGTTGATAGAGATAGAAGTGGCTCTATTACTTCTAATGAATTACAAATGGCCTTATCCAATGGTAATATAAACATGTATAAACATTAATATAATCTACACAAGTTTTTTATATCTTTAAAATTTAGAATGAGGAATTTTCTTTTTCTGTTTTGTAGGCACATGGCAGCCTTTTAATCCAGAAACAGTGAGAATGATGATAGGTAAGAATATTTTATAACTAAGATAAAATAGTTGAGTTTTGAAAAGTTGATTAGAAAGATATAAAAATTCCTGAGTGATCTTTCTTTTATTATTCTTTATATTTTGTATATTCTATTATTAATGATTTAATATAGATATTGATAATTCTTGTCATCACAAAATTTATGCATGCTTTAAAATTTTTTAGAAACTTCAAAAATAATCTTGGTATATAATGTTTTCTTGAAAGATAAAAATTTTGGTAATCCTTCTCTATAATTTATTAGGGGAAGTTAATATGTATTTATGTTGTTGGTTGGTTGTAGTGTATGGCAAATATTAATAGTAAGCAATATATGCTTGTCTGTTAAAATGTAACAAGATTTTATTTTACATAAGTATGTTAAAACATGTCTCAATGCAATAGCATGTTAAGTTTGTGTTTGCAGCTTTTCAGTTCTACTATATTAATGTAATTGTTTGTTATATTTAGGGATGTTTGATAGGGATCACTCAGGTACAATAAACTTTGAAGAGTTCAAGGCTCTATGGAAATATATAACTGATTGGTTGAATTGCTTCCGGAGTTTTGATACAGATCAATCTGGAAATATTGATCGAAATGAACTTAAAAATGCGTTAACTACTTTTGGTAAATATATTTTTTCTTATATATTTTAAGCAAGTGAATAATTATTTTAAATGAATACATTATATTCTGTAATTTCCAATGCATAACGGAATAATTTAGACTTTTATAAAAACTGACTTGTAAAAAATGGAACTCTATATTTGTAGTCAAGGTAATGGAAATCATACTTCTACCTTGAATTGTAGAATCAAAATGCTGGTATATGTGGCCATGGGCACTTAATGTATGTAGAAAGATATATTTGACAGTACAAATATTATATTTTCCATTTCTTTTGAAATGTATTAAGACATTTTATATGCAATCAATAAGAACAAATGTTCAAAAATGAGGTTTTTTAATAAGTGCAAAACCTCTTTATATTTTGCATATTAGTTGAAAATTACATTTGTTAATGTACTTAATTTGCATTTTAGGTTATCGATTATCTGACAGTTTTTATGGTCTACTAGTACAAAAATTTGACAGAGATGGTACTCAAACAATAAAGTTTGATGATTTTATTCAATGTTGCGTATTATTGCAGGTAAAGTTTTTTTTTTTTTCCAAATGTTTGTTAAAGTGTTTAGTAGGATTTTTAACTGTGTGAAATTATGATTATCTAATCTTTTGAAAAGGAAGTTAATCTTGGAGTATTGAATATTGTGATTATGATAATACGATAATAAAAATTAAGTAAATTGAGATATAGTAAATGTTTAAGTATCTTTTGATTATCTTTTTTATGTTAAACTTGAGTGATATAAAGTTAGATTATATTTTAGCTGCATAAATATTGTTTATGCTACATGGGAATTTATTTCATAACATTATTTTCAGACTTTAACAGCTGCTT
This sequence comes from Dolomedes plantarius, assembly GCA_907164885.2. Taxonomy (NCBI): domain Eukaryota; kingdom Metazoa; phylum Arthropoda; class Arachnida; order Araneae; family Dolomedidae; genus Dolomedes; species Dolomedes plantarius. The sequence continues at coordinate 69,353,775 of OU015498.1, read as the reverse complement.
TTAGGTATCATGATACTGATATGGATGGATGGATAAGGATATCATATGAAGAATTTCTTCGTCTGGTGTTCGGTCTCCGGATGTAAAAATGTTTCTTCCAGGTATATGATCATTCAACAGCCAATAGTTTTGCTATTTTTTGTAACACTTTGAGTTAATTTTGACTACTTTTTTGGTAATTAGTATGTATCTTTATATTTAAAGCTGTTTTTAACACCATAAAGATGGAAAGTAAATTTCCAATTTTTTTAGTATGTACTAAGCTTTTATAATCTTTAAAGAAGTAATAAAGATACCTAAATTTTGCTTAATTTAATGGAACCCTAAAATGCCCTGTAGTTGTTATGAATAGCTTTTTTTCCCATATCAAATAATATATATATGCACACACACATACAGTGGTACCTTGACTTATGAGTGTCCCGACTTTTTGAGATATGAGCAATTTCTCAGTCTTTTTTTTTTTTCTTTTTTTTTTTTGTGTTGAGTTGCGAGCTAAAATTTAGGTTATGAGCCAGCTTCAGATATCCTACTGATAGTTTGTGGAACGAACACCTGGCCAGCAGACAAGATGCTCTCAATGGGTGGGTAGAGCATTTTGACGACCTTCTGAACTCTGAGAATAAATAAGACAACCATAGCGGTAACACACTGGGCATCAATGATGCTGAACTGATTCCCCCTCTCGTTAGAGATGAAATTGAATCAGCGATCAAAAAGCTTAAAAGCAATAAGTTGCCTGGGCATGATCTTATTTCTGCAGAGTTGCTTAAAACTGGAAGTGACCAGCTTTACGAGCACCTGCATAAACTAATTTTATAAATATGGAATTCTGAAAAGCTGCCATCGGAGTAGAATATTGGCATTTTATACCCCGTCCATAAGAAGGGAGACCCAATGGTTTGTTCTAATTAAAGAGGTATTGCCCTTCTATGCACTTGTTATAAAATCCTTTCCAATATCCTGTGTCAGAGACTCTAACCATTTGTTGAATCTGAGATTGGTAACAATCAATGTGGGTTTAGAGGAGGAAAATCCACTATTGACCAAATTTTCTGTTATGTCAGATTCTTGAAAAATCAATCGAATTTGATATTGACACTCATCACTTGTTTTATTGACTTTAAGTCTGCATTTGATAGTGCAAGTAGGAAGCATCTAATGGATGTAATGTATGAATTTAAAATTCCAAGTAAACTGATTAAACTTGTAATGTGCAAATGAGTGGCACCAAATGTAAAATCTAGTTTTTGGGTGCTCTCTTAAAGGGCCTAAGTGTTAATAATGGTGTTCAACAGGGTGACTCTCTTTTGTGCCCCCTCTTCAATATTGCACTGGAAAAGGCTGTCCGAGATTCAAATATTGACACTCGTGGAAACATCCTTTACAAATCAGTTCAGCTCTTGGCTTATGCTGATGATATCGATATAGTTGCTAGAAGCGTGCCAGCCTTGAGATAAGCATTCTCCTCTTTAGCGGTGGCTGCAGATCGCATAGGATTGATAGTAAATGATTCTAAAACCAAATGTATGCCTGTACAGAAAACACCATCTGGTGATACAACTAATCATTTGAAAATTGGCCCTCATAAATTTGAAACTGTTCCTGGTTTTAATTACCTTGGATCTTTTGTTAATGCAATAAACAATGTCATTTCATTCAAAATCATACAAGTTCAAAATCATATCTCACTGGCCAACAAAAACTTCTTTGGACTTCGCTCTTTATTGAAATCTCAGTTTCTCTCCAGAAAAGCAAAGCAAAGCTTCTTATCTATAAAACTATCATTTGGCCGGTCCTAATGTATGGCTCGAAAACTTGGTCCCTAGCAAGAAATGTAGAATACAGAATTGCAGTCTTCGAGAGAAGGGTTCTCAGAAGCATCCTGGGTGGTGTAAAAGAAAATTGCCTATGGCGGAAACATTTTAATTCAGAAAGCTATAGATTTTTTAAAGAGTCCAATATTATTCAAAGTTTTAAAATTAAAAGAATGAACTGGGCCTCTCATATTTCTAGAATGGATGAAAAAAATCCAGAAATAAAGAAGACTTTTGTTGCAAGGTCCTTTACTAGTCAGAAAAGAGGAAGACCAAAACTAAGATGGCTCAACTCTGTTGAATCAGATTGTAAAGTGAATAGAGTAAGGAACTGGCAGACCAGGTTTAGAAATAGGTTATCCTGGAGGAATCTTCAACAGAAGGTTACTTTTAAGGGTTTTTATTTGAAGGCCTTGTTTTAGTAAAAAACAAGCATTAGCAATATGAAGTTTTTTTTTTCTATAGTCTCTTGTTCTAGTTTTCTGCAAGTATTTTTCAGCTTCACATATCTAAACTCTTAAAAATATTCTAGGTTTTTTCTTCCCTTCCTCTTAATTTTGAGTTTTAATACAGTTGATTGAGGCCTTTTGCTTTGGACTGTTCAAAGATTTTCAGCCAACGAAAGCATCTTTTTAAAAAGTTCTCCAATAATATAACTTGTTTTAACTTTAAATGTACATTTCATGTAAGACACTTATAAACACTGATTATTCATTGATGCTTCATAGTGCTCATAATTTAAATAGAGAAATTCACAGAACCTTTGCTTTCACAGTCAGACTATGAAAGTACTCTTCCCTTTTCCGAGAAAAGATTTCACAAAGCAGGAAAACAAAGCTTGCAATACTATCTTGTTTTAGAATTGCTTGTCAATAACTTATAGAAAGTCTTTGAATTAGTCAAGAGAAGAATTTGGGGATAGAACTAAAGAGTAGAAAAGTTTGTGTGTGTATGTGTTTTGCCTTTATCTTTCTTGTTTGGAAGTATCAGTATATCTGACTAATCATTGAAAATAAGTTTAAATATTATGCATATTAGTCTCATAATCTGAATTTCACAACTAGCTTAGCTTCACACACACACACACACACACACACACACACACACATATATATATATACATTTATATAAAGTACTTATGTATGTGTGTGCATGAAATGATAGGACACTACCCTTTTCTGCCACAATTTTTTATGCATAATGAATTATGATAATAAAAATGTCATGATTCACCTTCCAGAAATTTATAAATGTTAGTTACCTTCTATTTACTGTTTTTTCCCACCTCTTCACATTTCAGGTTAATTAAAAATTACTATCCATCCTCTAATAACTTCGAAAATATGCCGTTTATTTACAAATAAGTACTTCTGATTAACGAACAAGTCATTGTTAATTGTGTTTTGTTTTGACTTTGAATAATTTGTAGCCATCATACAAATCGATGGTCACATCGCATTCAATTTTAGTCTTCTTTTTCACAGTTCTTAGGAGGGTGACAATCCTTTGTGGTCTATCTTAACAACCCTAACTAACTCATGGCACAACAGTCCGAATTGCTTTTCAGCATTGTGGACCAAGGCCTGCTGTGCCCATCTCCGCTTATATGACCATGGGCTTGGGGTGCCATACAACATATATCTCGGTCAGGTGGTCAACCTGATGAGAGACCCCCAGAGTTAGTCCCCAAGCATGCTTGGTCCCCATTTTATCGACCCACTCAAGGGATGAAAGGCATGAGTCGACCTTGCCCAGTCGCATGGTCAAACCCTGGACCTTTGGTATGGCAGCTTGACGCTTTTAACCACTATGCCACCGGGCGTCGTTTGCAACCCTACTTACTTTTAATTTTTGTCTTTCATTTTCATAGTTGACCAGCTTGGCCAGTCAAATATCATTGCAATCATGGCACAAATAATTTTTTGTTTTTTAAGTCCATTTTTAATGATTTGTTCTGTATGTTTCACACATTAGCCATTTTGTCATTCAGAGAAGCCTTTCAACATGTTTAGCACCAGATATATTTACTTTCTAATATCCTCATTGCACATGTCAATTTATATAAGTCCTGCAGTAGTTGGCAGATTTTGGACTTGGACAGACCCAAAACTAATGTATCCACTGCTACACTTTTACCTCTGTATGGTTTCATGCATGTGTCCAAAAGTAGAAGCTTAAGGTAAGATGTATGAATTAAAAAGTGTTATTTGTAGAACAGAGATGTTATAAAAGAACAAAAGTAGGAGATTAAGGTTTTCAGCATGGGCTTGTGGCGACCCAGTGGTACAGCGCTCTGGTTTTCCGTGCTGAGGGTGCTCAGATCGAATCCTGGCATTGCGCCACGAAAAATGCCTCTATTCATGTCGTCCCTTCATAGGGGGTAATGCTGTCCGCCTATATGGTGCCCCCACAATAAAATGGGCAGTAAAATTGCGGCGTAGTATAGGCGAATGTGTGACGACAAGTGCCTCCGCATTGGGAAAAAAAAAAGGGTTTTTAGCATAACTTGCACATACACACATATATAGTATGTATATTTATATATGTAATAATTTTCATACAAGATGTTGGATATCAGGAAGAAGCATGGCGTTGAAGCATATATAATATGATATAAACATAAAAATTTTTAGGGAGTTTTGTTTTCTGCATTATATCAAATATAAATTTTATCTTTTTTAGATATCTAAAGGAAGTAGAAGGAATTTCCACTGCAAATTCATTTCTTGCTAATGTTTTTTCAAGTATCGTCTGTGATGCTTACTCTGAATCTTCATATTTGCTCTGTATATTACAGTTATGCTCATTATATTCTATGACTGTTAATCATCATTATCTGAGAATTTTGTGATTTGTATATTGAGATATTATAAACTATTTTATTACATGTGTTTTGTCCGTCGAAATAATTCTGGCTCATTATGTTTTTTTGTATTATTTGCATATTATGTTATAACATGTTTGCACTTTTTATATTGCAAAAATAGTTGTGCATTTTGAAAGTTTAAGGAAAAGTTGGGGGAAGAGACGAAAAGGAAAATAAAATAAAGTTGGAAATTTAAAGTTTATTCAAAATGACAAGGAAACACAGTCAAGGAAATTGAAAAACTCAGAAGATTTCGTTCAAGTTCTTTACTTAACAATGTCACATGATTTCCTGAATTTATGTTTCGACCTCCAGATAACAACTACCCTTAGCAATTATATGATTTTTTTTTTTTTTGTGTGTATGTCTGTACCTGTTGCAAAAGGAACTTGTATTTGAAAGTACTTAATAGTTTTTCCATGGATTTATGAAGAACTTTATTTTTCATAGTGTTTTATCTTAAAATAAGCATAAAGATAAGCATAAGCATAGTTTTCATGTTTCCTTTTAATTAATTTAAAGGATAATTATCGAATTGTAATCTTGAAAAAAGCTGAAGGTTAAAATGCAGAAAGTTGAGGAAAAGAATTTAATTCAAAATAATGCTGCAACACTGTATACTCAGCAGCATCAAAAATGGAAAATCCTTTATGTGCCATTTTAGTTTTTTTTTCGCTAATAAGTGTGTTTACTTCAGTTTGGGAGCTATGTTTTAAAACTTAAAATGAATGCTACAATGTAAACTAAGAAATATATGGAAACAAATGTATTTGTTTCATTGATGTGATTGGATATGACATTTCAGCTGTCTTTACAAAAGATATGTTAATTCCCATGATTTAAAGCATGCTGATTGTAAAATAATGTATTCAGTTTCAAACAAAAAGTTTTGATGACAAACTACAATGTTTTGTTGGTTAACCTTTCATAGACACTAGTAGAGGGGGTTTGCTGATTCTGCTTGGAAATTTGAAAATTTCTTGCATAAATGCCATACTGGCATACATGCTGTCAACATGTATTACCTGCTGACAATCTTTCTGAAGTTCCTGAGTAGAAAAATTTAAAATTATCCTTTACTGAAATTCTTATATTTAACAAAATGATCTGAGAATTTTATTACAAAAAGTCAGGCAGAAATATATTTAAAATTGTTTTAGATGCCAGTCTTTAATTCTTAAATGTGTAGTATTACTTAAAGATGATGTGCTCTTTCAGTTTCTTAGTCTTCCTACGCAATATTTTCTCAGAATAAAGGTTAAAATTTCAGGACTTTTTTTATAAGAACACTGTTCTTCTGTTTGAATGTTTAACTCTCAATGAATTTTAACATTCAGTTTTTTTTCTTTTAAAATTAACTTTCTGTTGAAACAAAGGTATTTTCCTTGACATTCCAGATGGCAAAATTTTGTGTAAAATTTTTTTTAATGTCATCAAATCATCTATACAGCAACATGAAATCTGCCAACAGAGCTTTTTTTGTTTAGGTAATACCTCAGCTATCAACTTATATACACACACAATTCAACACCATTTCTTAATTATTAATTTTCCCAATATTAACAACATAAATATAGAAACAAAATGTTAGGTAAAACTCAGTCTTGTATGTATTCAGTTTGTTATTTAATTGTTTAATTTTTTTTTTTAAGAATAAATTGTATTTTCTTGTGAACATTAAAAACTTTTCCATAAAATTGATGAAAACTGAGCTTTTGGTTTCCAGAATATTCTCTAAAATATGTATCAGAAAATAAAGTGCTTTCAGTGTATTGAAAAAAAAAAAATTGGCAGTGACACCCCCCCCCCCTTTAAAAGCAATGCCTCAGTTTTTGCCATTTACAAAATGAGTAAACAAACAAAAAGTATTCTATGGTATTTTATTAGTGAGAGCATTTTATTAGTTATAAATAATATATATTTATATATCGAATGTACATTTTTGCAGTTATTATGCAATGACTGCTAATTTCCTGTCGCCCTCTCCCCTAAGGTAATGAAAATAGCTAAATAAACAAAACTTGTATATGATCTTGAGGCAGGTATATAATTAACTTGTCAGGTTAAAAAGAGAATCGGTGGTTTAAATTTGTGTGAAAATTGATTTAATATAGTGTTTTGATTATTCTATAAATTCTGTCTACAATAGAAAATCATTTTAATTGGTAATGTCAGTGATTGTTAATAGTTGATGTAAAATTTCAAATGAGAACCTTATAAATAACCCAGTTATAAAACTTCTCTTGAGTGATTAATGTGATTAATTACTTGTCATGAGATAAAAATATCCAAGGAAGCAAAACTTCTGATTCAGAGTAATTATTTATTTAATAGAGTGAAAAGCTTTTTTGGGTGTTTCACTTATTGAGAATTATTGCTCAAATAGTGCTATTCATTAGTAGAGATAATTTTGTTTGAATTTGTGTTTGAATCTCTCAAGGGATTTGAAGTTACTCGTATTAGTTCAAATTCTTTAATAATTGATTGAATAAATCAATTTTGCTCCAGTATTTAAATTCATAATGTATTCTGTTAAATATTGCTTGTGATGCAGATAACATTTAGAAAATAATTATATATGCATAGATGACTTTTCATTTTTCAGGAAATTAATTTGTACTCTAGCACTAAAACTTCATTTTCTTTGAGTTTATTAAAAGGAAAAAAAATCACTTTAATAAGTTCAGTCACTTGTTATATAGAAGAAAACCTTGTGAAATGGAAGAACAAATTTTTTAAAAAGTGTTTATATTTCTAAAGTTTAATGCTTGTGACTGTATTTTGTGTAAGATTTTATAATAAATATTAGGTTAAATTTTGATTAGGTAGTATGTATATTTATAAAATACGATCTGAGTAGCATAGTAATTCATTTGTGTTAAATACTGAAACATGTAAGACATAAGGAAGTTGGAGAATATTGAAATCACAAAATTACTCATTTAATTAAAATTGCTCAATTATTCATCCCTATAACTAATTGTGTGCTCATTTACTGAAAGGATTCACTTGACAGAAAATAGTAAAAAGATTAAATGATTCATAAATGCAATAAGATAAATATTTATTCTATTGAAGTTACCATTTTTCAAATCACAACTGTCTATCCCAAATTTTTTATTTTGCTGTTGGATAATTTGTACAGAAGTTCCTCACATTACTCACAAATTCAAATTATTTCTTGTTAGAATAAAAAGAAATCAATTTTCGTTCTTTTCTTTTAAATTTTTTCAAACAAAAAAATGACATGTTAGATCACTCCAGTGTTCATATTTTCTTTGAAAATTCTAATATTATTAGAAACAAATCTTTCTGTTTAAAATATTAGATGAGGACCTTTTGCAAATTATTTCATCATAGAAATTTTAAAGTATTTCTTTATTATTATAACACTATTGTGTGTGAAATCAGATATCTTAACTGAAGAAGAATCTGGTAACGTGTAATTAAGTTTAATTTGCCTCTCTCTGAAACAGAAGTCTGTGTAGGAATCATTTTATAGTTTTTTCACACTTTAATATAAAAATACAGTTATCTGGGGTTAAAATATTCAGATGCTTACTCTGTCTTGGATTTCAGTTTGATGAATAAATACCGGGTGGCCATAATTAAACTGACAGTGCTCACAGTGTTCTGTAGCGCAATCTATTTGCGAGAATGACGCCACATTTTGTAGGAAGATTAAACAAGACGGGGGACGAAGGATTCCGCGAAAAAATAAATTAGTTCCAAAAGTCACCGCTAGGGGAATATTTGGCCGTGTGTAATAGAAAATAGAGTGTTAACAAATGCAAATCAATACGGAAATGAAGGTGAGAGTAACTCCTGTACACGGCTGATCTTGTACGGATAGAAGTTGATAAACTTTCGTAAGTTTTTCCATACCGTACTGTAAGGCATATCCATATTCCGAGCTAATCCACGAGCGCTAGAGGTGGCAGCAATATTGTCTGGTCCTCTGTCGACAATCGCCGTGGCAACTGCTTCGATTGTATCCTGTGGTACAGGTTTTCGTCCTCTGCCTTGCTGAACCTTCAGAGAACCTGTTTTCTCAAACGTCGCAACCATTGCTTTTAGCCCATTAACTGACACAGGACCGTTACCTTTACGCATTTTTTTGTGCGTTCTAAAAGCACGAAGAGTGGCTGACGCATTGCACTGGTTGAGGTAAAAGAATTTGACCAGTAACGCACGCTCGACTAAAGAAGGAGACATTGCACATAAACTTTCAATCCGATTGATTCGAAACGTAACACATTGCCTTTTAAAACCCAAGCAGCTGGCACTGTGCCAATGGATGTAACATGAAATTTGAATAAAGAACTTCTTCTGCTCAGCATACGTGATATTGCAGGTCACGAGACTTTATTGGTGTTTATGTAGATTTTACGCTTTTTTAAAAGTGTTGCCATATTGCACTTGAACTAAATAAGAAAATGTGCATAATAAAAGGTAATTTTATTCCGTATTAATTTGCATTTGTTAACACTCTATTTTCTATTACACAGCGCCAAATATTCCCCTAGCGGTGACTTGTGGAACTAATTAATTTTTTCGTGGAATCCTTCGTCCCCCGTCTTGTTTAATCTTCCTACAAAATGTGGCATCATTCTCGCAAATAGATCGCGCTACAGAACACTGTGAGCACTGTCAGTTTAATTATGGCCACCCGGTACATTTGACTATTTAGTTTATATAATGTCCACATTATTGTGAAATTTGCTGAAATGGAATGCTATCCTTAACTAGTAAAATTGGCCACGAAGACCTTATATGCAGTTACATATATCTATATACCTTGAATTTTCTTGATATTCATTTACAACAATTTTGAATACTGCTAAATTTTGTATTAGTCTTTTATAGCATGTGTTGTTACCTTCATTTCTGACTGGTTAATTTATGAAGCATCACAGCCATTTGTATCAACACAAGGGCTAAACATATGAGGACCTAGACTATAGAGCTGATTCTGAATGGCTACCAAGACCCATGCAAACTAAATGACTTGAACCTGCAGACCCTAGTTTTGTAGGGGCTATTGTCATGAACCACCTTTTCTTTAATCATGCATTGGTTTTTTATTTGAGAAAAGGGAATGTATGTAATTTGGGGCGTTGTGTCTTTAAGTTATTTATATGCATTTCTCTCTGGTGTTCGTAAATAGAAAGAATATGAATTTTTTTAAAGAATTTCATGTATTTGTGCTGATATCACTCTTGAAAGCTTTGGTAAGCTTTAGTGTAAAACTCTTGTATACTTCATATCAGTATAGTATATTCTTTGGTGTGTCAAATGATGGTCGTTTGCTCTGCTACAGGGGTTGGTTAGTGTTTACTTGATTTTATTAGATTCTTTTAATTACAGTGCTGTAACAGAAGGGCGATCCTGCCTAGCTGTTGTTATTCTCAATAATTTCTAGGTGAAGTTCTCTACTTCAGTATGTTGTCCCTGTTGGAACATATAGAGACACAATGTAAATGGTCTTGCATCAGACTTAGATCAAGAGGCTTCCTTTTCTTGGCCTTCAAACCTCTCAGTAGGACTAACATACCTACATGTTTAATTTTTGTATACTCCCCAGAGACAGGATAATATTTGAGCAGCAGTCAAATGTGCTGGAACTGAACCAGAAGCAGACATGTTTAATCTCTATTTACAAATGACTACTTTATAATTTATGTCTCTGTTGGTAAAAGTAGGTTAGGTTAAAACTAAACCCCGTGCTTTAATTATCCAGAAAAAAAAAAAAAAACTTGGGTTTCTTTGTTTGGAAAGTAAAGCTATTCATCTGTATTCACTTAATGTTTCAAAATTTAACCTGAAAGACATATTTGGAACAGTGTCTTGTGAAGAATTATTTCCTTCTCTTGAGCAACATGATCTTAATATGAATTTATCGTTATAAAATAAGTCCTATTAGATATTAATGTTTGGAAATGCGTCAAGCTTGAAAAGACCTTATTGATAAATGGACGGATCTTTTGACATTTATTTTCTTTTTAATCAATCCTCTGCTGTAATCGATCAATGTTTACAATTTCCTTTAGCACATACTCTGTGATAGACATCGTGTGCCTCTTCTACTCCTTGGTCTGCCGCAAATTTTATTAAATCATGAGCTTCCCTGCAAACGAAAGAAATGTGAACTGTTATATGTTATCCATCGAAAAGAAAAAGAAATTCAATATTACTCTAGATACTAATCAAAAACACGATAACTGTCGTCGTTGGATTCGGAGGTTGTCTGACTGGAAGTTACTTAAAACTATCGATACCTTGTGGATTTTACATGACATCGACGTGAGGGGGCGACCATTAATTACGTGAGGCTTATAGGGGGGGGGGGGGGAGTCGTGCCGAATCTCACCCAGTCTCACGTGGGGGAGAGGGTGGGTCTCGGCAAATATCACGTAATTTTTTTTCCGCAAGAAACAGTGTAAAATTGCGAGAAAACTGGGTTATATTAAGTAATACATGTTTCTACTCAAAAATATGGCTGAATCCTACACAATAGTTCCAGTAGTCACTCTTGAGACCACACACGAGTCCCCATGGACTGAATTAGAGAATGAATATTCTTTTACGAATTTTAGTAGTTCCTATTTAAGTATTTTATTGTTCGATTTTCTCACTGTGATTCTAGACTACGTTCTTAGTAGTCTTAAATACTAGTCTTAAATAAAAAGAATTAAGCAAATTAGGTTTTTTAAAATAAATTCAACGCAATCAAGCACAGATTAACGTATTTTGAAAAATCTCACGTGAGATTAGGGGGGGAGGGGGTCGAGCCAAATCTCACGATATCTCACCGGGGGGGGAGGGGGTCGAAAAATCGCCTCACGTAATTAATGGACGCCCCCTGATGTGTTTTTTTTTTAAGACATATTTTCAGTGTCTGATTAACACGTCATAATATTTTAATTGTTTTTGTGGAAAATTCTTTCACGGAGTTGTTAATTAGATTGTAATTTATCCTTCTATTATAGTATTTATTTTAGCTAACTGGTATTGTAGATGACAGTTTTTTGGATATCGAAATATTTAATAGGCTTTTGAGTGAGCTTGTGTATTGGATGATATCAGCGACAATTTATCGCGTGTAGGCTCTTAAGATAGGGATCAACTTTTGATTGAAGCTTTCCCCAGATTTTCTCGATATTTGTAGATAATTCTACGTGTAATTTAATGAGTACACAATGAATATAACGAAGAAACTTGAAATATATTTAAATTTTTTTGACAACCACAGCATTTTCCAGTTAGTTAATGCTTTCATGTTAATACAGTCGATTCCGGTTAATCGGACCACATCGGGACGCGATCATTTTGGTCCTAATAACCGGCTGGTCCGATTACACGAACATGCCCTATTAGGCTTATGCAATAGGATTTGTTTCGGTTCTTTAGGATTCGGTCCGAATAAGCAGCTGGTTCGATTAACCGGATTCGACTGTATGTTTTTCCGTTTTATTACACGTTGAAAAGTTTTCGGGCGCGAAATAGTCTGCCTGTACACATAAGTCATGCTGCTGCAATTAATTTCTATTAAAAGTCATGCATCTGCGAAGGTCTTGAAATTTCTGGGGTCATGTAATAACTTTTGGACCTCACATTTTGGACATCATTCAAAGAAATTGTTGTTGCGCATTTGTTAGTCTGTCAGGTTAACTTAAATAAATTTTGTCTTTTGGTATGTTGGGGGGGGGGGACCGCCTGCTTTCGACTATGATTCAACAGTTACGTGAATCTGCAAATAAGTATCACATTATCACCATATGTATTCTACGGAGTTTATTTTGTGAATTATTATTTAGAATCGAATTTAAACGACTAAATTGCTGTCCTATTATATATATACACCAGGTGGAAACTTGTTTTACTACTTTTGGCGCTATAATTTTTATCAATTCAAAATATTTCTACAACTTTAGATCTGCTTGATAATTTCCGACGATTGATTTAATCTCAGATTGAGATGTTTTCTCTAGACAAAGCTTACCCTTTCTTGATATCCGTGTCGTATCCTTGCATGTGTCCTACTGCTAGGTTATAAGCTGAATGAGGATGGCCTTGATCAGCTGCTTTTCTGAAAAAAAAAATAGCTAAGAAACATGAACTATACACACTTATACACTCTATCTATATATGTAAAACAGTTCCGTAACTGACTGAGTGACAGTTAACGCACAAACCAAACCGCTGGACCTAAAGGGCTGAAATTTTGCATGGCGATTCTTCTTATAGTGTAGGGGTGCACTAAGAAAGATTTTTGAAAAATTCTTTAAAATTAAATTTTTAAGCTGTTTTTGTTACGTTCTTTAAAGTTTGCATTTAAAATAATAATCTGAGGGTTATAAAATTTATACCACGAGAAAGATCATAAAAATTCCTTTAAAAGGAAATCTTTTTCGAATCTTTACCCCCCTTTTCTAATTTTTGGTGAATTTTTAAGAGTTTAATTTTTAAAATTTAATTTATTAAATACCGATCACGTGGTTTCTTTTCTTTTTGTGATACATCAAATTAATTTTGCGTCACGTGCATAACAACGAAATAAATTGACGTTTCCATAAACGTTGGGTATTTTATGACAATATATGCGGTGCTGATATACGTCACGCCCTCCGCCGTTAAATATCGTGTAGGAAACAACATTGGCATTGGTTGCATGTAAGATGCCACGAAGTGCAGAGTTATCTGATTTCGAGAAAGGTGTAATCGTCTGGTATCACAGAAATGGCCGATTCTTAAGGGACATATCTAGCGAGCTGAATTACCTAAAATCGACAGTGACCTATGTGATTCAGAAGTGGAAGGTTAGCGGTGATTGTTGGAATGGGCCCCGAGTTGGCAGACCCACGAAAGTGGGAGACAGAGACCGACGGGTGCTGCCCAGAGAAATTAAGAAGAACCACACCCAACCGATGGCCCACATACTCCAGGAATTTCAACAGGCATCCGGGAGTGTTGTTTCGATGAATACCATCCGTAAGAAAGCATATCTGCTTGGTTTTCCTGGTCGTGCTGCCGTCCATAAGCCTTTGATCACAAAGTCCAACCGCGCTGCTCAGTTAATGTGGTGAAAAGCGCGTCTAAAGTCGACCGTAGATCAGTGGAAACGAGTTCTCTGGAGCGACGAATTAAGGTTCACCCTCTACCGTTTGGATGGCAGGGTCTGGCGTCTGCTTGGAGAACGTCTCCTGCCAAAATGCATTGTGCCCACAGTAAAGTTCGGCGGAGGTGGAATTATGGTCTGGGGGTGTTTCTCCTGGTATGAACTGTGACCGTTGATCCCAATTCATGGTAAGCTCAACGCCGATGGCTACTGCACTATTTTGGATGACAGTGTGCTTCCTACGTTGTGGCTGTTTTACGGGTTGGACTCATGTTACTTCCAGGACGACAACGCCAGCAGTCATGTTGCGAGGTTCACCATGGATTGGTATGGTGGCAATGGGGTTAACCTTATGGACTGGCCTGTCCAGATCCCAGACCTAAACCCTATCGAGAACCTCTGGGGCGAGTTGGATCGCCGAATAAAGGGGTGCAACAACCGTAAAAAAACACCGAGTAAGAAAAAGTTTGAAAAACAACCATAAAAATCTCACCTGAACCATTTGAAAGCCTCTGTGTTATTTCTTTTCACCCCTGCTCCTGCAATGTATAATATTTACAAATAGATTATGATATACGTGAACGTTAACATACGTATTCATTAAAATATATTTTCCTTAAACTTTATATATTTTGAGCTGTTTCAAGAGAGTCTTAAAAAGCTGTTTTGCAGGCTGAGCCCATCTGTATACCATTCTTGTTACGTCCTGTATGTAATACGACAATTTTAAACGCAAAAATTTAATTCTGACAGACTCAGCTCTGCAAAAGCTCGAAAAAATTATTTCGTCTATGTAGACTTTTTAGATAATCGATTTAGATACTCTAATGATATTTTTTTATGTGTTTCTTTCATGAACACAAGATGCGAGCCGTATTCTCACAGATCAGGGGTCGGCAAACTAAGGACTGCCACTGTTTTAATCCGGCCGAGGATTAATATTGTTTTTACATGAAAAAAAATTATATAAATTTAATTACGCGCTGTAACCACAGACAGATATAAATGAACTGACCGGCACCAACGTAAGAAGCACTCTTTTTGACACACAATGTAGTGCCCTCTTGAAAGACATGAATAACACTCAGTCCATTTATATATCAAACTCCGGCAAGAAGAGTGACACAACTCAAAAATGCAGCATTTGAGAAAAATCAACTTAAAGAATACTATAAAGCTTGAACTAACCTACAATAAAACTGACACAACTGCCCTCGGGTGGGCAAATTGCGAGATAGAGTGTGCCGCTTTTCGTGCATGATGGGGCACTTCATACATATTTTTAAATGATATAACCTCAAAACAGCCATTTTTTGATTTGTGTCACTTTTCTTGCACGGGTGCGATATGTCAGGGGCTGTAACACAACGACCGATAGTCGAGTTGAGAATAAGGGCCCATTCACATAGAATCCGTCAGCGTCATGCGTTAAAGATTCTGTTGGCGCTGAGAAGAGAACCTGTTTACATCGACTAAAAAACAACGGCCGTCAACAAATCAGATGCGCTCGACGCTTCTGTAACAAAAGCAATGTGAACAGGTTCTCTTCTCAGTGCCAACGGAATCGATAACGCATGAAGCTGACGGATGCTGTGTGAACACGTCCTAATGATTGCACATAGCGCTTCTGGCGTACTACGAACTGGCCCTTTCCAAAAAAAGTTTGCCAACCCCTGTCATAGATAGCTAGAAGGAGGGGGGGGGGGAGGAATATATGACGTGATTTTTGGTTCCCTGCCGTGCCACAATAATTAATTGTGTATTAGGACAATTGTGCCTCTAGAATTGTAGCAATACTACCAGCGAGATGAAACGAAATTCAACTGTGAAATGTGTCCTCAATGCACGAGCTGGCTTCTTGAACAAAAGCTGTTTGATTGCAAAATACTTTTCTTCATTAAGTTCTGGTAATCACTTAGTACAGAAATTAGATCTAAACGTGATTAAGTGAGCAACAGTCGTTCCAAATGTAACGATTTACGAAAATGGTTCTCGTACTCGTAGTAGACGCTTTGACACTTTAGACAGCAAGTTATGCTGTATAGGCTGAGAAAACAGGAATAAATATACAGTGGAATCTCGCTTAACGAGCACCTCGCAGAACAAGTATTTCGCATAGCGAGCAAAATAAATCGTAAAAAAATGGCTCGCTTAACGAGCAACATTTCGCATAACGAGTGACGTGGAAGGAAGTCCCCTCTTCACGCCACCAGGATCATCAACGGCCGAAAAATAAGTATTTAAGGGTACCCATGGATGGTTCGAGAAGCAAATATCATGGGACTGGAGGATAACAATGATATTGAGGAGCTTGTGGAAGAGCACAACCAAGAGCTGACCACCGAACAGCTAATAGAATTGCAGTGTCTTTCATAGCAAGCAGTTGTAGAGGAGAGTTTGTCAGTGGAGAAGGACGAAGAAACAGAAAAGAAACAATCTTCTGGAGCAATTAAAGAAAGGATAAAACCATGGGAAACTGTTGCATCGTAAGTTACAAAGCATCACCCTGATAAGATGGTGGGTATGCGCGCTATAAATTCAATGACAATGCGGTGACACATTTTCAGCAAATTTTAAAGCGCCGAGAAAAACAAATGTCGCTAGATAGCTTTTTAGTAAAAAAATTAGATATGTGTTAGAAATTTGTGAATAATAAACTACATATGGATGATTTTGCTCCTTAAGAGTTTATGTATAAGTAATTTTCTTTAAATAGTAAACGTTACATCTAAAATATTTCGAGTATTTATTGGCGTGGAACGCATTATCGTATTTTACATTAATTTATATGGGAAAAATTGTTTCGCTTAACGAATGTTTCGCATTACGAGTAAGACTCTAGAACGAATTATGCTCGTTATGCGAGGTTCCACTGTATAAGCATAATATTCGGTACAGGGGAAAGAGATTTTAAGCTTTTTGTCAATCACCTAACAGGTCTTAATTTTTAAATGTGGTGTTTTAAGGAGTTATTTCCCCTTGCATAATATTTACTTTTAGATCTTTTGCCAAGGGTATACCCAGAATTTTTCTGTACTGGAAATGAGACAAGGTGTTTATAGATGAATTATTTTCATGCGAATTATGGAATGTATCAGCTCGTTCAGGTACTCACGTTTTTATTGGAAAATACTTAATTTCTGAAGGTTGACTGTTAGCGACTATTAAACGATTGAAGGCAATAATATATATGTGGATTGTTATTCACACTCACTTTCAATGGCCTTTAGGAAGGAAAGAGAGTGGCTTTTCGAGGTGAATTATGAAACAATGATTATGAAGATCCAGTGCGTCTAAAATTATATAAGGGTGGCCCAAGTGAAAGTGAGACTTTTGTTTTAGCGGCAGTGGTTAAATACCCAGAGCTTTGCGTTTGCGCCAGTAGATGACGTTGTACGTTACGAAACAACGGTGCTGTCGTCGGAAAGTGTCAGTTTATAGTGCACAGTATTCAGATGGCTTAGGGGAATTCGTAATGGACATGCCAGCATGGGACATGTCGAAATCTGCTCGAGCAAACTTGACCATCACGGTGGAATCGATTGCTGCTGTGGACAAGATTTGCTGCGACGCTTCCGCTAGTTTGCCCCCCTCCCCCCACACATTGGTGTAACATTCCATAAGTAAACTGGATTAACATTCATCGTTCAATATTTTGAATGAGAATATTCATAACAGTACTGGCATATTGTTTTCTGGACCAATATTGATGTCTTCACCCGATAATGATCTAAATCCAATGACAAATATCATAAAGGAATAGTTGCTTTATAAGGTGCCTCAAGAACTTTGTGCGACGCCATACTCTCCTGATTTGGATCCTATAGAAGATCAGCGGGAAGAAATAGGTCTCAACAGGGCCCGATTATGAACGCTGGGCGCCCCTGGGCAGATGCTATTTGGGCCCCCCCCCTCTTACAGACATTTATAAAAATACATACTATTAGGAGTACTAGGTGCATACACCAAGGTGGTTTTGGGGCCCCCTAGCATCAGGGGGCCCTGGGCAAAGTCCCGATTTGCCCATGCGATAAAAAGGCCCTGGGTCTCAAGCTTAAAAACATACGGCAAACGGAACAAAGAGAAACGTAATAGCATCTCTACTGAACGTTTGGCTTAAAATTAGTCTAAAACAACAAAAAACTCTCGCTGGAATTCTGTAAGGATGCTTCAGCTTGATCATCAGAGCAAAAAGAGGTTCAACTTATTTTTCGATAGGCTATGTTTAAACAAAGCATTATTTTGAGAGATAGTTATGCAGTAAGTAGT
This sequence comes from Dolomedes plantarius, assembly GCA_907164885.2. Lineage (NCBI taxonomy): Eukaryota > Metazoa > Arthropoda > Arachnida > Araneae > Dolomedidae > Dolomedes > Dolomedes plantarius. The sequence continues at coordinate 69,335,705 of OU015498.1, read as the reverse complement.
ACAGTGACTTTTTTTGCTTAATACTTTGTTTATCTTAAGTTTACAATTTTAAGTTTAAAGATTGTAATTATGTTTTAAACAGTATAGAAAACTGCTAAACACTTTTAAAATTTGAGATTTTTTAGTTTTGTATTGCACTAAGATTCATTATGTTGAAATATAGAGCTATTTATTACGTGTAGTTAATTTCATGTTAGAATTATTTATTACTTTGTATATTTTTCTCACGTTATTGATAGATTTATAAACATTTATGCCATTCCGTTATATTGTTTTACAATATTTTCTAACGTGGCAGGGACGTGCCTTTTCGACATTCGCCAATTCTAGCACACGTGCCTGCCGCGTTAGAGAAAACTAAAGGAAATACACCCGCCAGTTCCTCACCACGACTTTGTCGGTTTTTTTTTTTTACTGTTTGTAAATATTGTTTTATACTCGTTGAATCAATTTTTTTTAAAACAAATGGGCTGCTATAAAACATAGAAAACAAGTGCTATTATTCCTAGTTGATTCTTTTTCTATGGAAAAAAAAGTTCTTGTTCTAAGTTTATATAAAATAGCAACACATGATTAGGTAAATTCTTTCTTACCGTTGAGGTATTTGTGTCCCATTGCATGTTGTGCTGGTGCATGACCCAATCGGGCATAGACGTGAGTCACATGAAAGTGCAGATGGTCGAAATGGAAGTAGGAGTAGTAAAGAAGAGCGACAACAAATGAAAAACCAGCAAACTGAAAAACAAAAGTGATGTATATAGCTTTATTTTGATACTTTAACCTATATAAGGAATAACTGAAGATAAAATTTTATAAAGGAAATGTCAGTTGATTGAATAGTTGCCAGAAAATAACCAGTGTCATTAATTTGTCATGCTTTTGAGGCTTATATCATCTACATTGAATGTTGTTCGCTAACATGCTATACAATTAGAAACTCGGGCTCGAGGTAGCCTAGTGGTAGCGCGTCGGCTTTCAATGCTGATGGTGCTTTGATCGAATCCCGGCAAGCGCCTTTAAATACCTTCGTGTCTAGGCCGGATATGGGCATGTTAAGTACGGAAAGTCCCTCTATGAGGCCAGAGAGGGTGGGAGAGGGTTTGATCCCTCCCGGTGTCGCCCCTGGGGGTGCTCGGTCAAAATTGAGGTGGCACCTGGCTAAATCAGGCTCAGACTCTTGTGGTGCCATCATAAGCAGGAGCCGCGAACTTCAGCCTGAAGCCTATATGGAACTGGTCTCGAACGTCCAGCCAGGGAACACTAGAAACAACAACAACAACGGCATGAATGAGAGTATTATTCCATAAAAAGCGCGTTGAAATCTATTTCTGTGATCAGTAAATGGTGGCTGACAAGTTCTCTTGGAAACAGATTTGTCATAGGATGCCTTAAAAAGTATAATGTCTTATTATGAAGGAAGAAGGATTTTGAGCCTTAGGTAAACAGCAAATTTTTAACAAACCATGTCTGAACACCTTCCCAAATCATCAAGCTTTGTCACAAGTTTGTGGTAAAGGTTTCTCACATATAAACAACAATTTTTAGGCGGATCAATAAAGTTAGAAAGTTGGATATGTCCTCAGATTGAGAGAGGTAGAGAGGCCAGCTTATAAAAGATTTGGCGATAGTTGTTAGAGCAGTGTTTCCCAACCTTTTCCGAGTCGCGACTTCTTCTTCCAACCACCCTGCATAATTTCATTAAAAAAGGCCCTTTAAGACAAAGAACAAACACTAAAAGGCATTTTCCCGTAATTTAATTCAAACTAAATGCATAATTTGACAAAAAAGAAATTTGGTAGAAATGAAGAACATTAAGAAATATTCATACCTCAGTCAAGAACAGAACAGAATTGAATCTCAAGAAAAATAATGCAACTACCTTTTTGATTCAGAATTACACATGAGCCGCTTACTTGCCAAATGGGTTAAGTCCATAAAACAAAAAGTGGAGAAAAGTGATAAAATAATATACATTGTTTTTTAAATTTCCCCTGAAAATATAAAATCAAATAAACATCGTAGAATGTATTACTGCAGATGTAGCTTTAATCTGAGGACATATAAAATCCATACGATAACATATCCTTGGAGTAATCGTTATTATTATTACAGTTTTTGTGTGACTGAGGGATTTAACCGATTTGGCAAGCGAAAAAAAGTAACAGCTTCCAATTCAATCTTCATATTATTTTTTTACTACAGAAAAAATTGAAATAATTGTTTAATAAGTCTCAAGTACTTACATCTGCAGCAGTTATACTGTAACTGATTCATTTATTTTACCTTTTTTTGTGATGAAACAGCACTAAACGGTTGACCGTTATCATCAAGTACTTGCTTGTGCGTTTGAATTGCATTATTGCAACGATTTATTAGAGTATGGACTTAACCTGATTGGCTTCTGAAAAAAGTGACTTATTATTCGATGGCCAAATTTTTTTTGTTATTTAGTAATGTTAATCCTCATTATTTGGGAAATTTATTATGAATGTAAAAAATCAGAGGGTCAATCAAGTGCTTTGACACTAAAATTTCCAAAACGTTTATTTAACCGATTTGGCTTGTCAATAGATCATTTATAATAATAAAAAAAAGAAATACTCTTGGCTAAAAAAATCGCTTTATTTCGTTGGGGAAACTAAAACAGACTAATGAAAGATAAAGTGATGTTTAGAATGCATGTTCTATAATACATAATTTTGTACTGTGGTAAATAATCGCGATTTTCATTTATCCCAAAATAAATGCCGTGGATTTGCAACGGGCTGATTTTGTGCTTTGAATGAGACTTTTCCCTTTACGGAACATCACCGTCGTGATGATTGTTCTAACTGTCGAATAACGATTTCTTTTTTTTTTTCATCACTCCATAAGTTTTTCTAACTAAACCAAATGGTAGTAATGTCATAGTAATTTATCATCATCTCACTTAAAAGCTAACTCTATATTAATTAACAGTTAATCATAATCTTTCACATAATTTTCTAATAGTTTAATTATTTTTGTTGTACGTCCCCCTTTTCATTTTGTGGGCGGGCTGCCCGCCATGTTTTTCTTCTTTTTTGAAGGTGTTGGGGAAGGGGGGCCGGACTTAGGCTTGAATGACCGCTTCTTGGTCCAATGAAAGACGGCGCTGCAAGGAGAATTCGAGAGGCCAGACAGGTTTTCGGGGGTAGTGGATCAGTATCGATGGAGTGCGTGAGCGTGTAGGTGGGAGGGTTTTCACTCGCTGCGATGCTGGACGTGCTGGAAAATTCTAAGGTACGACGAGGGATTTTGTGCTTCAGAACCACCTCCGTACTGACGTGTTCCAGTTTGTAGACCTCGTGTTTCCCTCTATCCAAGGTTTACCCTGCGATGATTCACGGTTTTTCCTCCGACCTGACGGGTTCCCGAGAACATCAGAAATTTTGATCCGGTGGACGTCATTTTTTTCTACGACACAGGAGTGCAATTCCTGCCGGAAGCCTGGAACGCTGCAATTTCGGCCATTCAACCAAGTTCCTTCCCAGCGTGGATTCACCAGACGTGTTCCCATGAATAGCAGAAAATTTTGATCCATGAGTCGCATTCTTCCCACGACTTAGGAGTATAGTACCGGACGGAAGCCTTGAGCGCTACAATTTCGGCCCTTCAACAGAGCTCCTTCACAGCTCGGATTTTGTGAATCGGGTGATGTTCTTATTTCTTTTTTTTATTATAATTACTTTTCCTATTTTTTTTTATTACACCAAGTAGAAACCTTTCCTCTAGGGTAATTTATATATTATTTGTGATATTTACTAATGTTTTATATGATGAGTATTGAATGGTCAGGAAGCTTATGATTATTAATTTTGATAATCCAACGTAAATTCTGCCGGCCAGTGTCCCCCGCAATTATTTCCTTAGCTTGTAATGTTAATTTCCTTTTGGCCTGGTCAAACCTTGATTTTATGAATGTTCGTAGGAGAGATGATCAATTATTTTATTATTTGATGTGTAATGAAATGTATTTTTTTAATTAAATGTATGTGGTGGTAATTGATAGTGTCTGTCATTTTAATTCACACTATGGACATATATTGAGCAGAGGCAACCAAGGCTAATTTACTTGTTTCTTTTGAACCTGGGTTTGTGAAAAAGTGCTAGGGGTGTGTAAGCATTGACTTACGTAAATCTCTCCGTGTTCTCTACGACATCACTGCCCTACAGTTTCGTGATAAATAAATATTGTCAAAGTTTTTTTTCCAGTGAAATCCTCTAAAAATTTATTTTAATTCAATAAAATCATGGCGACCCCCGGAAAACAACTTCCCACAGATTGGGAAGTGGGTTCCCAAGATCCAACCTTCCACAGGTTGGGAACCGCTGTGTTAGGAAGAAAGAGAGAGAGAAAGTGAAAGGTAAACTTTATAAATTTACTTCGTAAAACATAAAACGACCACGAAAAATTCTTACAGAGAGGTTTCATGAAAACTGAAAACTACTTTTAGGAGAAAAATGTGTCGTAAATTTGTGCAGAGGAGTTTGTTTCCTTTTCTGTACGACAGTGCACCTGGTCATTCTGAGGGGATAGGAGGGGGAGTCCTAAAAGGCTCTCATCTTTTGTACTACATGGTACTCCTCTTCAAACTTCTTTTAGCAAATAAAATTCCTCGATCATTTGAATGGAACTCAATTTGTGTCCCTTGAAATGACTAAACTACTGTTTTAACGTGATCTAAATCGAATCAAATACTCAGGGCTATCTTTGGCCCAGAGCAGGAACAAGGACGATCGAGCTCTGGACGAGACGTTAGCATTTCAATATCTGTATAGGCATAAAAGTGCACAATACACAGTTATATACATTATTCTACAATTCATAATAATACAGTAAATGCGAATCTCGAGTTCGACCTTGGATAGAAGGAAACACGAGGTCTACAAACTGGAACTACTAGATATAATTTTGAACTGTATAGGATTTATAGGCAACCACAAATAACAGAAGTCATCCGCAGCAATTGATTAAGATGGCTTGGCCATGTCTGGAGAAGCTCGGAAGATAATCCCACTAAGATCTTGACGTTGAAAAAATCCGACGGATCCCGAGCTAGATGTAGACCACTGACTACATGGTTAGATGACATTAAAAAAGACTTAAAAACTTTGAAAATTAAAATCTGGAGGGGAGTCGTTACAGATAGAAGACTCTGGAAGGAGTGCGTGGTTGAGGCAGCCAAGGCCTGTAAGAAGCTGTTGTGCTTGTCAAGAAGAAGAAATAAAATCAAAACATTCAGAAGTGTTTAAAGTGATCAAGTTGACGTTTCTATGATTTTTTTAGCAACACCCTTTGACAATGATTTTTACAAACGCATTTACTGTATTATTATGAATTGTAGAATAATGTATATAACTGTGTATTGTACACTTTTATGCCTATACAGATATTGAAAAGCTAACCATGTATTGCGTCACTCCCTTTGCGTGCCATGTTACCCCTCTCTTGCCCAGTGCGTTTGTATGCATTGCTGTTATCTTTATTTTCAGTTTATTAAACTTGTTGTAGCAACATGCTGTGCATTATTTCACATTTGCTTGTGTTCTAAATTTTTTCAAATTTATTAAGAGATAAGGTTAGGGCCTAGAGGATATTTGTTGATTTTGCACTTTTTTTTATGGACTCGACGTAGCCTATTGGTAATGCGTCGGATTTCAGTGCTGAAGGTTCTCAGATCGAATCCTTACAAGCGCCATTAAATACCTCCATGCCTAGGTCGGGTATGGGCACGTTAAATTTGTAGACCGGAAAAGTCCCTCTGTGAAGTCAGAGAGGGTGGGAGACAACACGATCCCCCCAAGATGTCACCACAGGGGTTGCTCGGTCAAAATTGAGGTGGCACTTGGCTAAATCGGACTCTGACCCTTGAGGTGCCATTATAAACCCCGGAGCCGTACACCTCAGCCCGCTAGCCTCTATGGACCTGGTCTGGAATACTTCCGGCCAGGGGACATTAGAAACAACAACAACACTGTGACGGATGTCGAGTTGAAAGTCCTTTTTTTTGTTTCAAACTAGAACCAGCTCTTTTTTAAACATACAGTTTATTATGAGACGAGCACAGCACGGACAGGTACAGGAGACGATATATATAACAGGTAGAAGAACAATATTTACAGAACAAATTATTAACGTAATCTCACCACTCTAAAGCAAATACCAACTACGTTCGGAGTCTATAATCACCTCCGAACTTTTCTTTCAAAAAAAAAATCTCTAAGACACGACCGGAGTCTGCAATCACCTCCGTCGTTCTTCGTGACAGCCTATCAGATACGTCTGGAGTCTGCAATCACCCCCAGCGTTCTGCGTAGTACCCCTTCCCCTACGATAGGGGGCGTTATTCCTTATTATAGTGACTCGCCTGTCTCTACAAACACTTTTTGGGGTGGTGGAAAATCTTGCGCCCCAAACCCCGCCCCCCCCCCATGAATGCGTAAGGCCAGTTGTAATTGGAAATCACACCCAAATTCTCTAAACACCATTATTTCCTGAGACAATTCGTTTTACTGTATTATCTACAAATAGGATGATTGATGAGCTGCAATTTGACTTTAACCCATGTATTTTATTTAGTGTACGATAGTGTGATTTATAAAAGCTAAGTTAGACATACGTGTATATATATATATATATATACACTCATGGACAAAAAAATTAGCGCACCAAAAAATAATTGCGGGATCGTAACGAAACTTGCAATGAAGGCACATGTCGGGGAGATATGCAAATGATTAGAAATGCAGCGTGATTGCGCATTACGTATAGCCGGTAGAGGGCGTTGAACATCGTACTCTGTGAAGTATAAAACAGGTAACCAAAGCTTGTTTGAGTGTGCTGAATCATTTACAAAGGAAGAGCTGAGATAGACATGCCATTACGCCGTGTTCGAAGACAATATAAGCAGTTGTCGCAGTTTGAGAGGGGGAGAATCGTCGGGATGATGGAAGCTGGGTGGTCAGCTAGGCGAGTAGCTCGACAATTAGGCCGCTCTGATTGTGTTGTGAGGAGGTGTTGGAACCAGTGGACCCGAGAGATGTCATGTACACGAAGACCAGGCTCAGGACGCCCTCGACAGACCAGTCGTCGAGAAGACCGCCACATCGTAAGAAATGCACGCGTACAGCCAACTGCTTCATCGGCCGCCATCCAGGCACAGGTAGCATCTTCACTAGGGGCCTCTGTGTCTTCTCGAACCATACGAAGGCGCCTGGCTGAAGGACAGTTGGTATCGCGGCGCCCATTACGTGTGCTGCCCTTGACGCCCACCCATCGACGCCTCCGTTTGGAGTTTTGCTGCGCACGAGAAAACTGGACTGCAGCGGAATGGAACCAGGTCGTCTTTAGCGACGAATCCAGATTCAATCTCGGCAGTGATGACAATCGTGTTCGTGTGTGGAGAGCCCGTGGTGAACGCCTGCCTTTGCTGTAATCCTGTCTTTGCTGTAATCCTGCCTTTGCTGTACATCGCTCCCACAGCTGGTGTGATGGTATGGGGTGCCATTGCCTACAATACACGGTCACCCCTAGTATTGTTCCGTGGCACCATGACAGCCCAGCGGTATGTTCATGAAATCCTGCAACCACATGTGTTGCCACTCATGCAACGGCTCCCAGGAGCCATTTTTCAACAAGACAATGCTCGGCCTCATAAGGCAAGGGTGTCACAAGACTGTCTCCGCACTGTTACTACCCTTCCTTGGTCTGCCGGATCCCCAGATTTGTTTCCAATCGAGCATATCTGGGATCATTTGGGACGACGAGTTGGGCATCCCACGAGTTTGAACGAACTAGAGGCAAGGTTACATTAAATATGGAACGAAATGTCTCAAGACATCATACAGAACTTGTATGACTCAATGCCCGATCGTATCGCATCGTGCATTCGCGCTAGAGGGGTCCAACGGAGTATTAACTCCTCCGTTCTCTTGCCTTTTTTTCTGAAATAAATTATCATTTTTCTTTGATTTTCTTATCATTTACTTATATCAAAGTAGTCATTACGTATGTAAAATTTCGTTTCATTTTGACGACTCCTTTTTGGTGCGCTAATTTTTTTGTCCATGAGTGTATATATATATATATATATATATATATGTATCATAAAAGTAGTAAAAATATCATTTATAAAATTGAACAAGAACATAATCAAGCCAAGTATGATGAATTTAATTCTTTGAACTGTATTTAGTTACAGCTCTTATGAATTGTAACTTATTTTATACAGATAGCAACTTTTTCAAAGGATTAATTACTTCAACCGTTATTTAAGCCTTTGAATCTTGGATCCAAGTCTGTTACTGTTCCCAAAAGTCGCTTGCAACAATTGCGTCAGAACCAAAATTAATTAGTACTCTACATACGTCATTTTTGCTGGTAACAATTATTGGCTGTAACAGACTCGAGCCTTTTAAGTTTATATCAGACAGATGCAGTGAGTTGCGTCGTCAACGCATAAGGTACAGAGGTTTAGTGTTTACAGTTCTTTTATTTGGTTGTTGTTTGGCTTTTTGAGTGCTACGATTACCTTTTGCTTCATGAAGAATTTCTTTTATTCATATCATCATCTATGTGCTGGTAACATTTATCTATTTGATTAAATTTTTATTGTTAGAAGTTGCGAGTTGCCTAAATCTGCGGTTAAATTTGTTGAAACAACTGAACAATCCTATAAGTTGCGATGGTTGTAAGTACGTAATGACATTTGAAATTTCATCTAAGATTGTCTTGTTGGAATATTAAGCACGTGTGAACAGAGGTATTGTGACTTTTTTGAATCTTTATGATTAATATTTACGTAAGTATCATTGATGTTTTAGGTATCCATGTTTATATGATAGCAAATATATTTAATTATACTATTTAATATGTTTTTTTAAATTTCTGTTTAAATTTAGATTGTATTTATAAATTTATTTCTTGCTACTGTGAAAGGAGAGGTACTATGTGCTTT